>CM055107.1:36370519-36696771 GCA_029204225.1 Diphasiastrum complanatum | reverse complement strand
ATGTACTGTTGTTGTCTGTAAAAAACCAGCAAGATACTGTCATTTCACACGTGTGGCATCCAAGAAATAACAAATATAGATTCATTCTACACATAGAATTGGCAAGCAATCACCAAGTTAGTGCAACCCAATGGATATAGAATACCCAAGAGAACAATGTATAAGCATGAATGAGATAGAGAAGATAGAAGATGACGTCTCTCCATGAGTTACATTCCTTTATAGCAGGGTCCATAACCCTATTTGGCCACTTAGCTTGCCCACCAAAATGCAAAACCCTACCAATTTTGGGTCTAGATTCAATGTACCCAACTTATTCAAATTGAATCTACTCAAAATCTGCCATTTCTATCTTTCCCCACACTTTCAATAAAGCTGTTATTCAAATGAAATTTAGACATAATGAACTTTGAAAAAGTCAACCTCTAAGTTCTAAAAACAAGTTTGGCCTCAATATGCCAAATATGAAAATATTGCAAAATTGATGAAACTAGTGAATCTTTCACAAAATTCACATCTAGGTCCACTATACAAACCAATTGCCAACACTAAAAAGATTTTTGTTGTTAACGTGGGAACAAAAAGTACATTAGATAGAAAGAAACTTTTGATGAAGAAAATTTTAGGGGAATGGTCCCTATGCCTTCAATAGCACACTCATGATCATTTTGTTTGTGTAGATGGACTGCTTGGCTCCTCCATAAGGTGACATGGATTAAAAAGAATGCTTGGAGCTACACATTGTGAGGAAGCTCCACCCATCTATCGATATACCACGAACCATCCTTCTTGAAAGTGATGATGAAAAACTCGAGACCATAAGGAGATCCCTCTCCATCACTTGCATGAGCAGCTTCCTTCTCTTTCATTAGAAATGTTGGCTTGCTTGAATTTGACTCTTCTTCTTGAAGCAATTGGTGCAGAATGGCCCCTTCTTGCTTACAAAAGAAACACTTGATGTTTTTCTCTTCTTCTTGGATGGGGGGTGGGGGGGAAGCTTTGAGATGACTCATGCTCTTCTCCTTTCTCCTTGGAAATAAAAATTGTTCTTGCTTGAAGAAGGATTGGTGTTGATGCCTTACTCTTGACTTGTCCTTGTCTTTGGTAAAGAGAGCTTTACCTCATGTTGAGAGATAGTCCTTATACTCTTGCTCTCCAACATAAAGCCGTACCACTTGTAGCCATGTTGAAGTGGACCTGACGTCTTCTCTTTCAACCTGTTCCAATGCACAAAGCACTCTCTTGAATGTCACAAATGGAAATCAAGAAGAAATCACAAAGATATGTGAACCTCTCAAATCTCTTCTAGAACTTCTAGCTAGAAAATCAACACATAGAATAGTGAAATCTTGATCAACCTATGATCCTATCCTCAATCTTAATGATTCTTGCCATTTCCTAAGATTGAAAAAACACTCAAATAAAGTTCAGTAACCTCACAAATTACTAGAGATCCAATCAGAATCAGGGGTTTTGACAAAATCACAAAAAATTGAATATCTCAAATTCTAACATGCAATTTCTAGGAAACTTGGTATATCTTCTTGTAGACTCCAATGAGACCTTCCTAATTGACCAAAAATCATCTAATTCCAGTAACACCAAGTGTGAAGTCAGATTGATCAAGTATCTAAGCCTATATTGAGTTTTGACCTACAAAAGATCAATTCTACACATGGCAAAAATAGTTGATTTTTGAGTAGAGATCATCCTTAGCATGCTCTAGCATTGGTAAGCTCCTCCAAATCCATGCTAAAGATGGCTGATCCTTTCATAACCTGAAACACAAGAGCTTTGATACCATGTGAAGGATTTTAGATCATTCAAGATCCAATCCATGTCCCAAATCTTTGGTTACAATAAGGAGCATGCCAACAATCCTACCAATGTAGAAAAATCAGCATCTACATACAAAATGAGATGCAAACTCTAAGAGATATTGATCAAACATGAACCAAACATAAAATAGGTTTGCTGTCCGTAAAAATTACAAGTACCCTACCGTATCTCACACGTGTGGGTAACCGAAAATAACAATAAATAATCATTCTGCACATAGAATTGCAAGATAACACCAAGATAGTGCAGCCAATGAGTAGTAGAAACCCAAAGAGAAACCATGTATAATGATGAAATGAGAGTAGAAGAGAGAAGGATGTTGTCTCTCCACCAGTTACATCCTTTTATAGAGTTTCCAAAACCTATTTGGGCCACTTGGCTTTCCCTCCAAAATGTAAACCCTACTATTATGGGGTCTAGATGCAATGTACCCAAAGTTCAAATTTGAATCTCTCTCAATTCGACTACCAACTTTTCCACAGAGATGAATGAGTTGATGGAGATTGTTGTAGGTTTGGAGGAGAGACAAGCAACTCAACAAGATCAAGTGAGGTATGACAAGAGAGCAAAGGAAAGCTCTACACATGATCAAGATGAATGTTTACCCAATGAAATTCTCAAGGAAGTTGGTAGTGCACATCATCTTTGGAGGCTTGGGAAGCTTTGAAGAAGCCTTATAATCCAAATCTACATCAAGAGTGCTTATTCTTATGAGGCAAATCTTTCAAAGTTTACAAAAGAAAGAAGAGAGTACTCATGATTTTGTGTGAGGGTTAAAGCATTCAATGACGAGTTAGTGCCAGGTCAAGCAGAGGTGCCAGGAGCACTCTACGTACCTTCACTAAGAAGAGACCTTCTATCAGTCTCCAAGATGGGAGATCCTTGAAATTCAAGTTCTATTCGATGGCAATATATGTTGAATGATCAAGAAAATAACAAACAAGTTGCTGACAGTTGGATGTAGAGAAGGCAATCTCTACCGAGCCAAGATAATCAGCAATTCTTAGGAGCGTACTAAATGCATCAAAAAAATGAAGATTAACTCTGGCACAGAAGAATGTATCATTTGAACATGAGAAGCCTCTACGACATGAGCAAGAAAGACATAGTCACAACGCCTAAAAATATCCAGACCCGATAGTTGAGTTCTGCGAAGCTTGTTAGAAAGGCAAACAACATCGAAATCCATTCATACATGATTGGAAAAAAGATCTAAAGGGAAGTTCTTGAGCTTGTCCACTTAGATGTCTATGGACCGATGAAAGTAGTTAATCAAGGAAACAAAGAGTCAGATTTCCGAAAGTTATGATATCACAGATCTTAGGAGAAGCGACAAAAATGCCTTGGGCTAGAGATCAGAAGAGATCGAATAAGAAGAAAAATACATCGAGTCAGGTCAGAGTACGTCCAAAAAGTGCTTAAGGAGTATCGAATGATGGACTGCAAAGAAAAAGCCACATCAATGATAGCTAGGAGCCAGACTAACAAAGCAGGATTGTCCAAAAATAGAGGAGAGACATAAGATGGAAGGTGTACCCTACCAAAAACCTGATCAGTAGTCTGATGTACCTCACAATTTGTACCAGACCCCTCTTCGAATCCTGGCATGGGCGCATTGGCAAATGGGAAAATGAATCCTGCAATATCTGATTGGGTACCCAAAACATGGGATTAACCTACAAAGCGAGACAAAGAAGGCAAAGGATTTTGAGCTGCACCACTACAGTGATGCAAGCTAGGCAAGTTGCAAAGACGATAACAAATTCATGACAGAAGGATGTTTGATAGCGTGTGGAACAGCAATCAGGCTGGAACCACAAGAAACAATCCTTGAGGCTCAATCCTCATGCGAAGCTGAATATGTTGCAGCTTCAAAGTTGGCGAACGAGGTAGTATGGTTGCAGATGATGTTGGAGACAATTGGCATACCACAAGGAGAACCATGCACGTTAATGATGGATTCTTAAAGTGGCCATATATCTATCCCAGGATCCTATTTTCCATTCATAGACAAAACATATACCTCTGAAGTACCATCATGTTCGAGAGTTGAGTCTCGAAGGGAGAGCTCAAGGTTCAGTACATAAAGTCTGAAGACATGATTGTAGATCTGCTCATGAAGCCGCTCGACAAACCACTCTTCGCAAGGCAAAGAAAGACAATTGGATTAAATATACAAAGTTGCAAGGTTCAAGAGGGAGTGTCAGAAACTTTCTCACGAAGGTGACGAAGCGAAACAAAGCGAAGGTCAAATGTCGAACATACCCCAAAGGTCGAACATACCTTGAAGACCAGAAATCACGAAACAAATGATACAAAACAAAACAAAATGAAGACGAAACAAAACAATTCATGCTGCCAACTGGTAGCTTGACGAGCATGGTGTATTGTATTTCACGCTCAGTTGAAAGAGTTAGCGATAACAGAGAATAACTAACTAGTTAATTAGCATTGACTTGTCTTGTAATTTTCTATTTAGTTGTCTTGTAAACTCCGCACAGTGGAGATAAATACACATTTTTGATCAATATGAAATACAAGATAGAGAGACAAAAAATAGAGAGAATAGTTGTGCATGAGCAGAACACAACGATTGAGCTAAGTGTCAGGGCCGCCAACAAGTGAGACACTGTATAACTCACTCGAACCTCAAAACAGATAAGACAATTGCTCTCTTCTCCATCTCCTTGTTCTCGTCGTCTTGGTTGGTCAAGTCTTTTATATTTTGTGATCTATAGTCGCTTGCTTAGGATCCTGAAAACTTCCGCAAAAGAAAATGAAACAAACGCGGATACACACGAAGCAGGAGAGAGAGATGGTGTGGAACAGATTTCTCTAAAATGGGCTACTATTAACTACCAACAAGAACGATCTTGGATCGCAAATACTAAACGAGATCAGAACTCCTACGTTCACTATAGGATCATAAAAATAAATGTGTGTTGAGATAAATCACGAGCACAATTACCAGAGAGTATGGAGCTACTGTCAATCTGTTAAATGTGAGAGCTCAAAATAGATTTAAGAATAATGGTGCAGAATGATTAGGCTTGTTCCTCAAGCATCGAAGACGCTCGTTCTTTGATCAGATTTTTAGGAGTCAGAGACATCCGTGATCTCAGAGTAAGTGAATGAGCTTGACAAGAGTGCAAACAAACACAACATGCAGACATCTATGTTGGAAACAGATGATGAAAGGGATGTTGCTTGTATATTGCACTAAATGGTTGTCAAGAGCATGAGCAACAAATAGATTACAGATCTTCCGCTCTTTGTATCCTTACACTAAATGAGATCCGGAGATGTATTTATACACATCGTTCTTGTAGTTACAAGAATCATTTAACTAATTACAAGATAAGTTACATTAAACTGTGTACTTGGTTATGAATCAATGTACAATGACATCTATATAGATCATACATCAGTCAGGTTTAACTTCGGGAGCGTGAAAAGGAGTCGTGAATTTGTGTTGTCATTAAAGCCATAGGTAGACCGCAATTGTTGACTTCGTGGTTCCTAGCGGTTGCAACATTGATCATGAGTTGTAGCTTGTGAAAAACCCTTAGGTCGCTGGTCTTCGTTGAGTGACCACATGGGTGACTCCTGCGATGCCTCGGCGATTTCTCTCGGTGCCTTGGCGGTACATGAACAGTGCCTTCGGTGGTTCCTTGTGGTAGCTTGCGGCTACGTTGCGGTTTGTTCCCTTCATACATAGACCGCAAATTTTGCCTTGGCGGTTCTTTGTTACAATGCGTTTCGACCATAGACTCGTTAATTTAATGTTGAAGACATTAAAGGTGGCCAAGTCCTTAATGTACTTTGATTCTTTGATATTCAAATGTTGGAAAAATGTCAGGAATGGTTACCCTTTGGACTGTGCATAGAAACCCATGTATTTTATCAGGTGCACACAGAAATAGAGTAGTTCTTCAAGTTTGCAGTTTGTGTTAAGAAACACAACCAAATATGCAGGTATCAAAACAAAAAACTGTAATTCTTGCAAGTATCAAATGAGCAGACATAGAACCAAGATAATAGGTTGCATTTGATCCTAGATCAATGATTAAAAAAATGTGCAGGAAGAGTTTTCTAGGCATTGTTCATTTATCACTAGGAATAGATTGCATAAGAAAATCTATCTTAGCAATGGAATCACAATAATGATCAAGAGATTGGTCCTTTTGAGTAGTATGCTATTTATGCTGTTGCACAACAACAAGCAGTGAGACAATGGGCCATAGCACCACTTGGATGCTTTGCATGTGGAGAGAACCACAAAGTTGTGGACTGCCCAAACAAAGGAAAGTTTGTTCCATTCTGTCGTGGAAAGCGGTTATGGACATTGTTACAAGGATTGTCTAGCAAGACCAAAACCACCACCGGTTACTGCTCCAATGAATATGATTATGATCAAACAAAGACCAACATCTCAGCCTATTGAACCAAGTGTTATCAGAGCTCAGAAACAAAAAGACATTCTAGTTGATCTAGTATCTACTGAATCTATACCAACTACAGATATACCTACTGCATTAGGGGTGTATCCAAGCCTCAATTCGAAAAAGAAGAGATACCAGAATATGAGGCAGTGGATTAAACAGTTGCAAGAAGAAGAAGCCCTAGAAGCCACTAAAGCAACAACCAAAGCTCGTTCTTCACCTGTGCCACAAACATATCCACGAACAGATGCTAATACGCAGTTGCATCATCATGAAGAACCCTTCAAGACGATAGAACCTGAAGCGCCACAAACGGAAATAATCATAAATATTCTGTCGATTAAGATGGATATCACACTAGGAGAATTTCTTAAGTTGGTGCTTAAAGCAAAAGAAGTATTAGCAGAAAGATTAACTCAGATTGAACCAACAGTCCGTTAGAAGCCACTTCTTTGTGCCAGATTTGAAAAAACAATTGAAGTACTCAATGTTGGAGCAGTCTGGGAAAGTGAGCAATGAATCATCACCTTGCCGATACAACAAAGACATTTTGGTAAAGAAGTAGCCGTGATAGATGGAGGTTCAGGAGTTAATTTGATTTTGACAAAGCTATGTGCAAAATGGGGACTTACCAAGATGAAGCCTACCCTTTTGCCATTAAGCTAGCTGATCAAATGAAGAGTTCGTCCTAAGGGAATGATAGAAGATATACTTGTCAAAATTGCTAGAGTGCAACACAACACATGACTCACCATCTTGACTGGTTCCAAAGCTACAAGCCTTTCACCCATTCTAGAGTTGTACAACTTAGAGACAACTCATCTCACTCCATTAAAGGTGAAGGAATAGTTAGGGTCGAATTCTAGAAAGGTGATGTTAGGTTGTTGTCCAATGTCTTACATATTTCGAACTTGACCAAAAATCTGCTCTCAGTTAGCAAAATCACAGATTTGGGTCGGAAGGTCGAATTTGACACACATGGCTGCACCATTTTTGACAAGTCTCGGAAAGTTTTAGCTTTCAAGAGAAGAAGTGACAACCTCTACAAACTCAACCACTACAATTCTTCTAGTTGTCAAGCTCAAGATACAACTACTTCTGAATCATCTGATATGCTTTGGCATTATAGATTAGGCCATTTAAATTCCAATTATATTCAGCAAATGTCAAATCAAAATTTAGTGCAAGATTTTCCTTCCATTAGCAAATCCGATTTTCCATGTGCAAGTTGTATTAACAACAAACATATTAGAAGTTCAATCACTTCAGATTTAGTATGTTTTTTAAAAAAAATTTCTAGATCTTATACACATACACATTTGTAGTCCTATGCAGACTATTTGGCACAGGGGGAGCTTGTTGAAGAAAGAGGGTGTGTGAGTATGAGAAACTAAAATAGCTCAAAAAGAAATGAACACGAAAAGAAGCGAACTCAAAATTTGAACGAGAAACAAACTCGAACGGAAAGTATTCATGCGTAGTGGAATGAGTTATATTACTCTTTTCCTAAGCATGACTATGCCTATAAAAAACGAACAGAATGTTAGTGAGAAATCACGATCGATCTCATTACGTAGCCAAACATTAAGCAACGAAACATCAGAAGGATAATTTGTCGTGAATAGCTAGACAAATTATTAGTCCCAAATGATTCGCAAAGAGCTAGACTGAGCTCGATTGATAATCTGTCGTGAATTATTCGTGGAAGGCAAGACTAAATACTAGTCACGAACAACTAGAATAATAATAATTCGCTAAGGACGGATTACCAGATTGAGCAATAAGAGAGTCAGACAGAATGTAGAAAAGCATAGCAATATTGACACAAATCTGAACGTAGAACAAGAAAGAGCTGTTATTAGATTAATTATAGCAAAATATACATGTCAATAATGCAGTGGAGCATAAGACAATAGCGGACGAAACCGCGTGCTCTACAAAGCTAATTCAATCTGTAAAAGGAATGAACCTGTTACTGACAATACAAAAGAATCAATGCGCGAGGGCATCTACTTCATCTATCTCTGATAAGCTTCTAATGCTATTATGCTCGTTGCTTGTTTCTCTCTATTATGTGGAATACGCAAATGGTATTTAATATATATACACAATTTTACAGGTGTGCAGATGAAGAAAGTAAAAGTGGATGTGCTGTTTGTAGGAGATCGTGGGTGGCTACTGTCGTTGTCAAATCTATTAGCACAGTTGCATGGGATGAGCGTGAAAAGGCCACGACGTCAGCCTTTGTTGAAATGAATGTTGGTGAAGATGCAAAAAATGCGACACTCTGACAAATGTCTTAAGATTTGATTTACAGGGTGCCTTCGCTTTTCTATAAGGGCACCTTCGGCATTTTGTAAGGTGTGAGTGTCACTTTGATGAACAAAATTTCAGATACAGATGATCAAACGTTTAGTGTTCAATCGAAAAATTACATATGGTGGTTGGCGGCATTCCAGGTATACATTTCAATTTTCATTTAGAATATCTATATTAACAATTCATACCTTTTCAGTTTTTATCGACATGTCATGCATTACTTGTTTCTCTACAAGTCTTGAAAGAGGACCATAAAATACTATCATGGATATTTTCAAGAAAAAAATTTGGCAAGATTATAAAGAGACATTTGGAGGGTGAGAAATTTACAGTCGAAAACCATGGAAGTTTTCAAATTCAATGGCACCTTGCAGGGGATTTGAAAACATTAAAATGTATGTATAGAGTGTCTCTCATGGGCAACATCAAAGCATCCATGTCTTTATTGCATGAAGGATTGTTACAATATGAATTTGGGACAATCAAGAAACACTGGCCCAACACGAGAAGCTGTAGATCCAAATATGAAAAGTGTTCTGCCAATTCCATTAAAATATCTTCACATATGCACATTGCATGCTGAGGTTTGTATTATTGAAAAACTAATTTACCTGCATATTCTACTAGCATGGAATCATAAACCAGAGTCAGTGTTGGAAATAGTTCTGTCAAATGCAGGACTACATAAAGGGAATGTCACGATTGAAAAAAGTGATAGATTCTCAGGGAAAAAAGGAAACTTTCCTAATAAGCCATCAATTGGAGGTGCTAAAGCAAGAAGATTCTTATCCAATCACACATGCAAAGAATCAAGTGTCAGATACGAAATTTGGAGAGAAATTGTTCAAGCCACACGAACATTGGAAGGAAGTAATCGAGTGGAAAAGGGACAAGTGTGGACCAACTTAGACAAACTCATAGGTGTTATCAGGAAAGAAAACCTATCATCAAAAGATATGAGGACTTTGCATAATCGTTGCACCACATTTGTAAAATCTGTACATGATTCTTGGAAAAAAGACAACGTTACTCATTACATGGTGCTAATCTATATCATTATCTGGTACTTTTCTCATTCAGGCTTATATTTTTTTCTACTGATGTAACTAATCAAAACTATTGTTTGCAGCACCTCCTTCTTCATCACGCAACTTATTTTGCAAAGGATTATGGGAGCTTAAGTATCTGGTCATCACAAGGCATGGAAAAATCTCATTGGCAAGCAAGGGGAGCATTTCATAGAGCAACAAATCATGGAGGACACAATTCAAGAAATAAATATTTAGTTCAACTTTTTCAGTGGTTTTACAGAAGAGCAAAATTTAGATATCAAGCTAAAAACTCGCCAAGTATTACGATATTTTGAAAGGCGTTCAAATTCATTACAAAAGAGAGATCCTTGTAATATATCAAAAATCTATTACAAAAAATTATTTAATTATCATCATCATCCTCTTCAAGATTCAGATGAATGGTATTGTCATGAAGGAATAATCTCCTTTCATATGGATCCAAAAATTCTAAATTTTTCCTCTTGCTCATATCAATGTAACCCAAATAAAGGGCCATTGCAGATGATCTTTTTGTAGTCTCATTGGGAGTATAACCCAATATCTTAATAGCCAAATCTCTCTTCACAAAAATTATTTTATATGTTCCTCTTGCGTACTTATGACCTCCTAAACAAATTGATAATGATTTGATGGCCATAATGACAGTGGTTGCATATGGATTATAAGATGAATGTTTGACTATGCAGAATCTATCGAATCAAGCTCTGATCATTCATATTGTGTCCAATATCGGATGAGCATGTGAGACTACATACTATGGTTGTCAAATGCTTTATATGCGCGTTGATTAGCTATCGGGTGAAAATCTGGCCTTTGGAATTCTCCAAAATTATAATTATTGGATATAAAAAAGGTCTTATATTTAAAGCTTAACGTTGTCAATTTCAGCATTAAATGATAGAAGTGTGATTAATTGTAGATGTGACCATACTCTATTTGAAATTAGTTCTGGTTAATTCGATATGGACTAATCATTTTGATGACTGATGGATATTTAGATTGATTTGATTGACAAGCCTCTAAGTAATCATCATCGTAATACGAGCCACCACGTTTGCAATCATTTCTGATTTTCTCTATGTATACTGATCGATGACGGTGAAATTTTTTGCTTATAGTTATTTGTATCCATGTGATATCGATTCAGCATGCTTGAAAACAACTTCCTTCAATCCATTCCTACTCGCTCGCGCCCATCCGCTACCAGCTAACGGAATTGTTTAGCTCAGGTATCGCTTCGATGTGCCTGACCTGAGGTCTGATCCTGAAATCAACATTATCGCGCGTTGATCCGCTCACAGTAATGGTGCGGGCCAAGCAGACAACACGAGGGCATCCAAGTGGAATACCAATTTCAGGTGCGGGTCAGGGAAATCCACAACCACCACCTCGTCCACCACCACCTCCTCCTAGGCCAAGGGGCAGAAGAAGAGACCCACCCTGGCTCAAGGATATTCGGAAGCTTCAAAAGACAAATAATCTTCTGATTCCGAAATCTCACATACAGAGGTCCATCAGGCAGGTGACAAGAAGTCTCTCTGCAGATGTGAGATGGACGGTAACGGCAATTGAGGCGCTGCACACAACATATGAGGATTTCTAGGTGAAATTTTTTTTTGATACTGTTGTTGCAGTTGTCCATGCCAAGAGGGTGACCATCATGCCCAAGGATTTCAACATTGTGTTCAAGCTTCAGGACACATATGACAAGTTTAGACATGCTCCCTCCTCTTCTTCAAAATCAGAGAGGAGAAAGCGAAAGCAATCTCAACCAACCCGACTTGTTATTCATATATAGAGCGGGAGTGTTTCAAAGAAGATGAGGTCTCTCGGCCCTCCATTTAAAGTGAGGGATTTTTCCAAGCCATCTCCTCTGAATACTATTTTTTCTTCTAGGCATTCTCCTCCTAATTTTCCTCCTAAGTCTCCTTCCACTCCATCTTTAACTTCTCTTGCTAAATCTTCCTCTCCTAACCAATCTCCACCTCCTAAATCTCCTCCTCCTCCTAAACCCGTAAATATTAGTTTCCCTCCTCCTGTTGTTGGAAGCGATTTAGATGATTTTGTTAGTGTAAAGGTAGAATCAATTTTGAATGACAATTCTTTATGTGGTTTATCAATGTTACTTCTGTCACCCCATGCACTTGCCTTTGTAAGTACTCCTCAATATGTACAGTATGACCAATTGTTAAAGACGTATCTTAAAGGTTTAGGTCCTCGATACAGTTTTAGGATGCCGAAGACCAATGCTGGTCTCCCCCTTTCTAGGTGAATTAGAAAGTAGAGATAAAATGCTAGGGGACAATGTAGGATGGAGTTCTTCCAGACCCCATTGTTTATAGATGTTGCATTGTTTCCCCTTCAATTCATGGGTGCATTTGATTTCCCTGATTTCAAAAGTCTGCATGATGATATGCTCCAATACGTCGGACTAGGGACTCCACTTCTTGTGCTGCCATACATAACAAAGTAAGTGTCTTTTTTTCAGATTTTATTTTATTGAATTTTTCATATGAATTTTGATTTCACATTGATTCTCATAAATTTATTGTTTTTTGATTTCAGTGATCATTGGAGCTTATATGTGTTGTCCTTGTACGTAAAGGATGAGGGTGTGTGTGATCCAGTTTGTTTGAAGATGAACTCTATTACACACACACACACAAAATTGCCAGGACCCATATACAAAAAGTATTGGAACTCTTTCCAGTACCAAATGCAAAAGCATACTCGAAGCTGAAAATGGTTGATGCAAAGGTATAAATTTTTCAATATCGGTTTGTCGCGCCCTTGTAGTTATTGATTGGTCTATTTTTCCAATGTGCGCATTGATCCAATATTCAATTAAAAAAATTTGATATCGGTTCGACGCGCGCTTGTTTCCGTTGTAGATTTTATTATATTCTTCTTCCAAATAATGTATTTTTTGCATTGAATGTGCAGTCCCATAGAGTCTCAAACTCTCACAATAACCTAAAAGGCCATTTTTGCCATGACACATATAGATTACTAATTAAGTCACCGAATGAAAATCCAGATGTTGCAATGAATATGGATCAATAGGATTTTAAAACATCTAAATTTATTGAAAACTATTACTTATGAAAGGACAAGGGTTGTATAAAAAATTAGCAAATATTTTATGATATAAATTTTTAAAACTAGAACGATGTGGTATTATATCACAAAGGCCTTGCCATGTGATAATAGCATGAATCTTGAAATTTTAGGATTTGGATAAGGCATTTAGATATTGGTGTGAGAAATTATTTTGTGTATTGAATCTATATATTGATTTTGAGATGTGTGCATGATTTTGATAACTTTGTTTTGTACATCCAAAATTTGAATATTAGTTTGTTGTAAGTTTTTAATGCTAGAAGAAATCGATAAGATTTGTAATTTTTAGTTTATGAAATGGATTTATGTTTTGGTTATGAGTTATGCATTTTGGTATTAATTATAATTGTGCTGTATTGGAGAAGATAATCCATGATGAATTATAGGTGAGATTATTGAGTTTGCGATTGATTCTGTGACACGAGAAGGTTATTATGTTAGTTGGTTGCTCAAAGCAACAAATTGTTTTTATATTAGATGAAAGGATATTAGGTGTTAGAAAATGTGAAACAAAGTTGAAGTTTTAACATATACTTGAAATTTAGGTTTATTAGTATTACACTATATTTGATTCTAAATATTTTGTCAAAGATAGTTAGAGTTACAACATAGACTTCAAATATACATTCTTCATTCATGTTGCTTGGTGGCTTTTCATTTTGTAATAGAATTATACATTAGGGCCCTTTTTGGTCTCAAAAAGAGCCTCTTCACTAATCATAATTAGTGTTAATGATGACATGTGTACCAATAAGAGAGTGACAACTGAGATGGAATGGTCCATGTGACATGACATATCTAATGGTTTAAATTAGATCTTCAAATTCTAACTCACCCACTAACCCTCCTCTAACTCCACTTTCTCAATGCGTAATAATGATGATATGTGACAAGTCTCAAATTTAAATTTTAAATGAAAATATGACTTTAGTTTTCAAAGCCTTAAAAAATCGGTTATTTAAAACTCAAAATGAGAAGCCCAATAGTCCTTTGGGCCCCCATTTTGAAAACTAAATTGAGGGCAGGGGGATGGGGGTACAAACCCCCCCTGGTTGTACCTTCCCCCGTCCCCTTGTCCTTCCCCCTCCCCCTTTGGTGCTCCCTCTTTGCAGGTGCCAAACGACCTAGGCAACTGTTTGAGGCTCAATGACAACTTCTCTAGCTTCCCCGCTGCTCCTGCATAGAACAGTCGGAAGGCATAGCAATTCTTCGCAGACATCGCACTCTTCATGATCCTCTGAGAACAACAATACAAGGAGAAGTGTTCCACCAGACTCCGCATGCAAACTACATGCTTTTTGATGCAAACAATCAAGACAATCATGCTTTTCATGCCTTCCTTGATTGCACATCACTTCTACTTTTTCCCATGCATACAGCCTATTTCAGGCCTCCCCACAAAGGTGTAAACCTTAAATGTTAATTTCACCATAACCATTTACCCTTTAACATTGACTTTTCTTGAAACTCCATTGACTAACCTCAACACATATTATTGCCTTTGCAATGCAATGCCAAAAACATGGCCATTCCATTCCTACACTTTGCCGATTTTCCCAAGCACTCTAAATTCCTCCTCACACAAGGGTAAGCATTTGGAATTTGCAATGGAGTTCACTCTAACTAGTAAACAACTCTAACTTTAGGCTTTGTTGGCAAGTGCAAAATGAGAGGAGCTTTCATAAGGTTCCTTTCATCAAGTATAATATATTTATTGTTGTCTTCTATTCGATCACGACACTCAAAGTGTGACACTCATTTACGGAAAACAAAGAGGCAACTGAATTTTGGCCTTTGGGGGCCAATTTGGGCAGCGAAGCGATCCTTTGAGGGAGGTGGGGAGCGAGAGAGAGAGAGACAGAGAGAGAGACAGAGAGGGCGGATCCTTCAAGGAAGGTCAAAGCCGTGCGCGATCTCGATTGCACGCCGACAAAAGAACGGTATATTGAATTGTTCTGTTGTGTTGGGCGATTGCTCACTGAAAGTTTCAACGCATGCTTTGCAGCTGTTGCTTGTTTCTTAGGCGGATAGGTATGGAATTGTAGAATAGGTAGACTCTGATTTTACTCTTGATAGTATGGTGTTTGATTCTGGCTTTTGCATTTGGGAGGGGAGGTCGTGTTGAATCTTGTGATCTTCAATCATAGTTGGTTGTGTTTTTCTGGTCAAATTAGGAACAGAAGTCGTCCTTCTTTTTCCTAAAAATTTTGAGTTCATGTTTTGTCTTTTCCGTAGCATTTAGATCCACCATCACATGGATATATATTGATTGGGTCGAGGTCGGTCGTGACTCGTGATATATTCAAAGACTCCCTTTCTCTTAGTTTCATTAAGAGGACTTGCTTCTTTTGAGGTGTTTTTAAAATTTTGAGAGTTCGAGCATTAACAGAGAGGAGCTTAGTGATTTTGTGTGTTTTCAGGGTCTATTTTGAAACGGTCTGGTTGCGCAAAATGGCTGCGGCAACGCTCTCCGCGAACCAGATCTTTGCTGCAAATGCAGGGGCTTCCATTTGCATGGACAAGACCTTCAAGGCATCTACAAAAACTTCTGTTACGCTCAGATCACCATCTCTTGGTAGAGTCTTCGGGGTGAAGCTAGGTTTGGGGCGTGTAAAGGCCATGGCGACATACAAGGTGACCGTGCAAACTCCTGAAGGCGAGAAAATCATTGAAGCTCCAGACGATGCCTACTTATTGGACTCCATAGAGACTGCAGGATTAGATCTGCCATATTCTTGCCGTGCAGGTGCATGCTGCACTTGTGTGGGGAAAATCATTGAAGGTACAGTGGATCAATCGGACGGCTCCTTCTTGGATGATGATCAGATAGCTGCGGGCTTTGTGCTCACCTGCGTGGCCTACCCGACTAGCGATCTAGTGATAAAGACGCATGCTGAAGAAGATCTAAACTGAAAGACAGTCTGCATGACAAGCCACTGCGTGAGTGATTATGCGATCACATCTAGAAAATTGCTGTCACAGTTTTGATTACATTTCTTTTGCTCTCTCTCTCTCTCTCTCTCGTGCATCTGCTCGAAGCATTGTTTGACCTAACCAGAATTCTAGTAGAAATTGGGAAGGGTTTAAAAAGTAAGGTGTGTGTGCATTCTATTTCAGGTAATATGGCAATGATTTTACAGGCTTTACAAATGTTTTGAAGTAACAAATTACTTTTGCTTTTCTTTCAAAACTCCGTATTTTTCCGAGGTCTGGAAGTGTGTTTGTACTTAAGTTTGTATGGAAACATAAGCTTTGCAGCAATTGATTTGGTGATTTTCTTCTCGTTGAAAACTCGGTGTGTTTTGTACTTAAGTTTGTATGAAAACAGAAGGTTTGCAGCAGTTGATCTGGTGATTTCTTCTTGTTGAAAACTCTGTTTTCTTATAAGTTGTACTCATTTGAGCCCAAATTTGTGTGTTTGCATCTCAAAATTTTGATACATCCTTTGACGTATACTAAGAAGTGAAAGATGTGGACTAATTACTACACCCCTCAAGGTATTTGGTACGCTTGACGTTTAACCACATGGACGGTGATTGACTAGCAGAGTACGCATATATCACTTTTGCTTGAACTTCCCCTTCGGTTTCGGGGTGTATATATCTCTTTCATCAATGTACTTACTAGTTTTTTCTATGAATAAATGCACCAGGGTATTTATTGCTTTAATTTTTTTATTGTAAGTCTCTTATTGCTTTAATTTTGCATCTTCATGCCATATTGTGAGACTTACCCTATTTGTAAAGACCTCATCAAAAAGTGTGCGTGTAGTTGGAGGATCATTTAAATGTCATAAGAGACGTATTATTTCTTAAAGGAAATTTACAGTTTTGTAAGGTTTTTGTGGTTATGCTTATTATAAACAAAACATTACAGGAACTATGGAATGAGGCAGGCAGATAACATTTTTCTCGGTAAAGAGTCATATGCACCGAGACTACGATTCTTTACCGGGCAGAATGTCAGCTGCGCGGTTATTCCATTGCGTAAAAGCGTTTTTCCCAGGACCATTTTAAAACGGTGGGTTGCCCATTCTGCTTTTTAAGCAGTCTGAAATATGTGCAGAAAATATAGCAACTATCCTTTTAGAGGTTGTAAGGTTCCTTAGACCTGTCTATTTCTAGACAATTTTCTACCTTGAGTATCTTTTTCATGACTTCTTTAAGCCGAAGAAGGTCACTTTCCTCATGGAGGCGCTGGAGGGGCCTTCCACAATTCTTAGTAACTTGCTTATTTACTTCTTTTAATAAATCAAACAAGAATCATGTCAAGTAGCATGCATGAGCAGGTCTGCTATGGCCATAATTGGTAGCTCTACCTACCTTGCCACTCTTCGTGGCAAGGTAGGTAGAGCTACCAATCATGGCTTATAGCCACATTGCTCATGCATGCTACTTGGTACAAAACGTTCATCTATAGGATTATGTATTATGTCATTATGGCACAGTAAGTAGAGTTACCAATTTTGGCACTTGTCCCCACGGCTCGATGGTTATAGTGCTACCAATTATAGCCCATGTCGTACATTGTACCTTGTTCAAAGTGTTATGTATATGTGTCTATATCATAGTTCCCCACGACATACGTGTCGTGAGGAGTGCAGGTACCATACTAGGTGTCGTAGCACGACACGTGTGCCGTGGTACGGCACCTGGGTTTTTTTTTTTAAAACCAAATTAAAAAGATATATATATTCCACTATGGTCTATTATGTAAGGAAGCGGATGGCGGGCGCGGACCCGGCAGAGTTGCGTCCGCATTCGGACGCGTCCGATTTTTTCTTTTTCTTTTTTTTAAATTTAAAAAAAAAACATTGCGTCCAGACCCACGGACACGTGCGTCCGAGGGCGTTTGGACCCCAGACGCATCTGTTTTATTTTTTTTTTTAATTTAAAAAAAAAATGGACTCGTCCGACCCCGCGTCCGGACGCCAGACGCGGACGCGGGCAATCCGGCCCGGACCCTCATCCTTGGACTCTATATATATATATATATATATATATATATATATATATATATATGTTCATTCATTGGAAGGATTTTGCCACTGCGACAAAGTAGGTAGAGCTACGAATTATTGCTTATATTTCCTTCGCTCACTCAATAGGTAGTTCTACCGATTATGGCCCGGAGCCACCTTGCTCGTGGATGCTACCTTCATTTAATGGATTTTGTCATTGCGACGAGGCAAGTAGAAGCGTGTAAAATTAGCTTAGAAGGGTTTAAAATTAGATTAAATTAGATAGTGAGTTAAAAAAGCCTTAAGAAAGGTGCATGTGAGTTAATGAGCTAGTTAAGTGATGTTTAAAATGTAATCAAATGTGGAGCTACATTTAACAAGCTAGAAATAACTCATGCCATTTTTTAGGAGGCTATTTATTCAAAATGTCAATTTCGAGTCTTTGAAGTGTTAGGTTGAAATGTTTGGAGGTGGACTTAGATTGTTTTCATGGTGTTTTTTAATTTATGTGCCATTGTTTCCACATGAGGTTGTTTTCATACTCTCTTCTAAGACTTGATTTATTGAATGCCATTGATTGTGTTTTATTTTGATCCATTTTATGATGATTTGATTATTTTGGCGATATTAACTTGTGCACAAAAGTGTGTGTGAGGGTGCTTTGGGAAGGCTTGTGAAGACAATTCTTATCATCTCATAAGCAAGACATGTATGCAATTATTACTTTCATATAGATATAAAGTATAATTGTCTCAATGTCCCTTGTCCCTTATAGTAAGTAGACTTTTTGGGGTTCAAGATAGTTGGGTGTATGTGGTTATGTGTGAGACCTCGGTACATGGTCCGCGTGTTTGCCTACGTGTGCATGTTTTCATTTGGGAGATGGTGTCATGTTTGTTTTGTGCTTGCATAAGTGCAGGTTTTGGCACACCGGAAGAGAAGCTGCATTATCCTACAAGCAAGTCATGGTACCCTCATATAAAGAGTAACTGTCTCAGTGGGGTTGGGTGTGGCATGTGGTTAGTAGGTCAATTTGTTACCATTTTTTATTAAGTTATGAGGTGTTCTTAAATGCTCTTGCACTTTCTTTCCCATGTTCTTGAATATATATATATATATATATATATATATATATATATATATATTGTTAGAATTTGGCCAAGAATCAAAAAGCTATGTTTAGAAAAAGCATTATCCTATGGGCAAGTCATGGTACCACCATATAAAGTGTAACTGTAATTGTCTCAATATCCCTTGCTCTTGATACTAGGCCTTTTGGGGGCCGAGGGATAGTGAGTGGCTATGTGGTTGGGCGTGGCATGTGATTAGTGGGTTAATTTGTTAACATTCTTGATTAAGTTATGAGGTGTTCTTGAATGCTCTTGCACTTTCTTTCCAATTTTTTTGAATATATATCAATCAAGCTATGTCTAAAACAATTTGTTGAAGCCACATTTGTCCATCAATTTCTACTTTTTTTTCCTCAATGAACTTTTGAAGTCACCATATATTTTATGCAATACATTGCATCCAAAACTTGATTGTGATTACTACATCTTATATGTCATATTATTTATGTCTTGTGAATCTCTGCATCCAAACTAGTTCGAGTTTGAAAAGTATATATACTACCATTGCACTTCAAAATATATACCATTGCATTTCAAAAACTAGCATAAAGACTGTGTTTCAATCTATTTGGGTCAAACATTTTGTTAATCATTCAATGCCAAGTCAAGCTAGCTTATGAACTTGGTTTTTTGATGGTATTTTTAAAGGCAAACACATTATATTCATCATATAACTAGAGTTTTTTAAGGGCAATAATGTACAATGGTATCAGTAACAATATTTCATTGTTGTTTAATTTAATTCAAATCGACAAGCTAGTTATTGAAGTCAATGATTTCCTTAACAATTTTATAATTACATTCCAACAGTTAGATCATTGCACAGTGCTACTATAAATGATAAAAATAAAAATGGTCTTTTGATCTAAATGACAAGAACTCATTTTTTTAAAAATTCCTTTAGAATACTGAAAATTGGCTAATAATTTTTTGAAACAAAAATATTGTTGCAACTTCAAAAGTGATCAAAAGGCATTTGCCATAATCCAAAGACATCGATGTGTGTTGAATGCTTCTAACAAATTTGAAACATAAAATGTGAAACCTAAATTTTGAAATGTGGGTAAAATGTTTACAAGAAGAATTAAGCTTGAATTGAAAATCCCACGGCTGAAAAAAATTGAGTAACAATATTTGCATATTTGGTGCTCTCCCTTGCGTCCTAGTCGCCCTCTTTGGAGCCTTCTGCTTCCTTGGCCTTTTGGTAGGCGCATCAGTTCTGTCTAGTGGCGGGTCCCTCAATGTAGAGGGATCCCCACGATGTAGATCTGAGGACCTATCTCTCATTCTTCAGAGAAGCTGGAAGTCCTCATGATGGTGACCCTCTTGGAGTGAATGGCTAGCCAAAAAAAATCTTCAAAAAACAAGGCTTGATAATCTTCAGCTGCCTCTTAGAGGCACTGAAGAGAGGCCTAGGTTTTCTCTGGTGATCTGACGGACAACACGTATGAAGGCCGCCTTAGGAATAAGAACCTTAGTGGATCTTTGATACTTCTTTATCTCAGACATCCAATGGCTCCTCATGGCCCTCCTCTCTCTATTTGGAGGTCTCAAGGAAGGCACAGGTCTTGGTCTAGACGGTCGTTGGAAGAAATCTATACGTGTCTGTTTGACACGGTCCATATCGGACTTATGCGACTCCGTGTCTGCCTCACACGTGTGGGTCAAGTCAGCGAATAGGGCTCTGCCACGTGTCATTGACCGTTTCACTCGCACGTTCGGTACGGATGAATAGAAACATTCCACGTGTCCCGGGTGTCGCATGTGCAAACAAAGGTGTATAAAATTCAATCATTTTTCATATTTTTTGCAATTTTTTGCCTCGATTTTTGTAATATCTATTCATTCCATTTTGGCTTGCATACTCCGTCTCACACAAAAGCGATATTTGCTCCCATCTGCTGATATCGATGCGCGTCTTTTATTGTTGTTTTTAGCGCTCTTCGTCTCTCGTCGCACAAGCGATATCAACTTCTAGCCATGGCTTCCTCATCCTATTCTGATAAGAAAATTTTATTGTCAAAATTTCTAGATGAGTTTGGAATTGAAGAAAACAAGGAATATTTCAAGTCCTTGTTTCATCCATACCTCCATGTCTTCCAGACAACTCAGCAGAACACAAAGGTTTTTTATGAGCATTACCTCACATTCAGGGATCTTATGACTATTCAGGTTGTTTCCTTTGATGCCTTATCGTTTATGCATTTTAATGACCTTGTTCATTCTGCCCCTTCCCATAAACAAAGGCTTGAATGTACACCAAGCTTGCTGCACAATTTAAAAATGCCACACAATGTACAGTTTGTAAGAGGAAATGTAGATTCATAGAGTATCTAACTGGGTTCATATTTTATTTGATCTTTCTGATTCCTTATATTGAGGAACATGTAGCTTCTGAATGTGCTGAACCTTCTAGCTCCCTTCTAGCTCAGCACAAGAACAGCCCCGCGTAGAAACCAGCCGTACATTCATCGACACATCGGAGGCTGGGACTGAATATAAAAATGTATATCCTTTAGCTCTTCGGGAAACATACATCGCTTCTAATTCATCTAACCCATAAGAGACTTCCAACGTAGATAATAAATTATTTTTTGATATTCCAAAATATTATATAAATGATGATGTATATATTACAACTACAGATTTGTGCAATTTTTTTGATTACAGAGAGTGTATGTGGGCACCTTCAGAACATTCCTTCAAAGGGAGAATTTATCGAAATCCAATCTCAATTGGGATTGTCTGCTCCTCCTAGAATGGAGTTTGTAGACGACTATGCCTGTGTTGGAGGTCATTACATAGATGATGAAGACCTTGTTGCTACAGATGATGACAAATGTATAAGTTTTAAATGCGCTATAGATCGAGTATTTCTTATTTTTTTGTCAAATGTTGTAGTTGTTAACATTTGTTTCTAATGTCTGCAGAATACGCTTATAATTGAAGATTTTGTTGCCTGTCGGGGAGGATTTAGACAACATTCAAGCAAGTTTTGTAGAGACAGTGGATTGGGATACTATTTGAAGCATTTTCAGAGTAATGAAATTTGCATTGCTCACTCCAAATTCAGCCATGTGGGTGAAACCTTGATTATGGCTGTCAAGGCGGGGACATAAATTTTTGAAATCTAATAAGATCATTTTTGTAAAAAGGTCGTACGTTTTGAATATTTTAGGATTTGGGGGTGAAAATGTTCCTTTAAAGAGCTCCCATTATTCATTGTATACTACATATATTAACTAAGTGGTAATAGAGACAATGCACGTCTACTAGACCCTTTTGGAAGCAAAGAATTTCTCCATGATAACAACCATTGGAGATGCTGACAAGTATGATGAAGACAATGAACACTATGATAGCAATTTCTATTTTCTCTCTCATTAGTACCTTCAACATAAAGATGATTGAAGTACTCTCTTTTTTCAAACAAGAACTTCTACTTAATGATTTAGGTAATGACTCATATGGTAATGACATCATTCACAATGACATCGTTCAAAGTACATCCTACTTTGAATACTTCACATACTTCTCTTCTTCTTGACTTGTGACTATCTCCCTCACCAAGTCTCATGATAGAACCATTTGATATACTCTCTTTATGAAGGCATGTGACTCCACTTGTTGCACAAATGACTTTCTTGGAATCATAACAAAAAAATGTAGAAGAACCACCTCCTTCATGCATGCACCTAGCAACATTTTTTCCCATATGATCAAAAAGGAAGAATCTTCATCACCTCCATTGATGAAGTTAGCTCTTTCCTTACCTTTTGCATGCTTGCACTTGCCATGAAGAACCATTGAAGAACCATCATTATCCTCATAGCTAGCCAAATTAGCACAAAGATGAACATCTCCAAGAAGCATATTTGATCTTGAGCTAGACATAAGGAAGCTTGTTAGACTTTGCATAAGATCCACCAATCTTATTGATGCTTGGAAAGTTGAGACCAATCTCTTTTCCATTCCATCCTTTTTGTTTGGCATAACAAAAGCATCAAGCTTGAAAAGTCTACCTTGTCTATTGCCCCTAGCAACCAAGATTTATTCCTTTGTAATGAAACACGCATCACCACCAAACTTTTCCATGTATCCTTTCTCTATCATTTGACCAACACTTAACAAATTCTTTGAAAGTGAAGGAATGTAAAGAACTCCATCAAGTCTTGCTTTCCTATTAGTAGAAAGACAAATAGGAATTGAACCACCAATACCTTCAATCACACACTTACCACCATTGGCCATGTGTATCCCTTGGCTCCATCAGAAGTGACCAAAGAAGTAAAGAACTCCTTGTGACTAGTCATGTGTGAACTAGCTCCACTATGGGGCTTGACAATTTGCGAGTAAACAATTGCGAGTTGTTTTTGGCCAAATTTGTAGATAGCCATGATCAAACATTAACAAAAATGAAATCACACAATTCCTTCTAAGCTTCAAAAATAAAATGTGCATGATTTCATCAATTGTTAATCATTTGTTGTCTCCCTACTCACACGATCTTAGAGCAGGCAAAAAAAAAAGACTTTTGGCACATTGATTGCTTGTGATCAATGTGGGAGGCATCTTCATGCTCCTCAAAGGTCCAACTTCAAATCCATATGTTGTCCAAATATATAGACACAAACATCTCCATATATGGACAAAAAATATCGATGTGGCCGATGCATTTGAGAGTCCGAATGGTTATTTTAGAAGCTCATAGTGGCCATACTTTGCTCAATCTTTGTTTTTTATTGTCTTTTTGTTCAACTTATAGTCGACATAGATGCAAGTGTATTCTTGTTTTTGCTAACCAAAAGAACTAGTGCTCCCCAAAAGAAACTTACTAGGCCTAATGTAACCCATTTTGAAGCCGATTTTTTGCATTGATACTAGGTTACAAAAAAAAAATTATATTAATAAATTAGCAACTGCATAATTTGTATCCACTACAGGTCTCGACACCACCTCATGTATAAAATTTTTGAGATGATCAACGATTGATTGTAGAAAGCAATCATTGGACATGATAGGACATTCATGGGATTACAAGGATTTAAATCAAGGTTCATATGTATGAAACTTGTGTAGCCTTATGTATGATTCACATGTAGTCTTGCTGTTTGTAATATAATGAGTACATTTGGCTTTGGTTTCCAAGCTATCCACCATCTACATGGCTGCCAATTGATAATTATCTTAGAAATTGAGAACAATGATTTGCAAGATTGCTTCGTGGCAAAGGTAACTATCACTTATGTTCATCAGTTAGTTGATATTTTTTCAAGCATTGCAATAAGCCTTACGAATAATTGAAGGTTGTTGAGAGATAATGTCCCAATAACTGTAGATCACATTAATAATTGTTCATGCCTAGCCTCTTTAGAAGGGCATTTTTCAATAAACATCTTGGTCATATCGGACATGGGTATAGCATCGCGTGTTTCTTTGCTCATGCACATCAATATCTTTTGGCCTTGTCTTGCAAAGACAAGACTATGTGTTTCAGTTGGTTAAGGGAGTTCATTCCAATGTCAACGTTTAAGGAACTACCATGAGTCTCAAGGGTACAAGATGAAGCCATGTTGTACAATTATAAAAGATAAAAAAAAAGTCTAGTGTATTGCGATGTATTTACAAAAAAAAAAAAAAGCTTTATCCTTTTATGTTAGATTTCCAAAAGCAAACTTGTATATAAACTATGATGTGCGTTGCATCTACATAATGATGATCTAATTTTATCCAATAAGTTGATTGTTGAATAGTGATATATTTGTACTAAAACGAATACTTGTCATTGTCATACAAAAGAGTTTTCCAGAGGCTTAATATTTATTGAACCTAGCCAACATGGAATCTTGTCATGGAGCATGCATAATTCATAAGAGGATTACTTTTAAACAATCTTCAAAAGAAATTGACTCGGCTTGAGTTTTTTTTATTTGGCCTTTGAATGATGAATCTATTTTGTTTTTTTATAATCATAAAAAATTCTCGTGCAATTTTAAATCATTTTCACTTACAGCTCAATTGAATTGTTTTTTCATTTTTGAAAAATGGAATATTCAAGGCAAAAGAAAAAAACCATGTATGATTTAGTTTTTGAGTGATCTATGTGTAGTTATGAGCATTGTGTATCTTATAGAAGGCTAATCCATGAAAATGTAGATTGAGGTTGCTATGTGGTGCTTTTTTATTGAAAAGTATGACCTTATGCTCTACAGAAGTACTTACATATATATCAATTGTGATGTCATGGATACTCGATCGTGACTACTTTTGTGCATTCTCACTGTGAAATTTTAAGTACACAGCTTTAAAAATCGCGACTATCTTTTCCAAATCATGGTTGTCATCATTGTGATTGTGAAGATTGTAAGCTAATTTATCCCACATCTTGTGAGTAGGGAGGCAAAACAAAATTTTTGCCTCCCAATTCATTGTGAGATCCTGTGTGCAGGGAGACAAAAAAGTTAGCCTTTGTTGATCATTGATGATCAATGAGAGAGGCCAAAAAAAAAAATTCTCCCACATTGATTGTTGGCAATCAATGGTGCAATCCTTTTTCTTTTTTTTTGCATAGTATCTGGCCACAACATCCATGCAGGTAGATAGCAAAATACAAACATCATCTAGACACAATAGATATTTATAATTTCCAAGGACATGCGCCTCTAGAATGTGATAGAAAAAAAAAACAAATTCAATATCATAAACAATCATAAAACGCTTCAAAAGACTAAGTTTTATAATACTACACAGAGTACAACTTGTGTGCATTTGTATTCAAAGGTTTTATTGTGGACATAGTGTCTTCATACTGTTTGCAAAGTGAATCAAGACCTTTGGCCGGTACATATGTTGTTCAAACATCTGATATGCTCTATTATGAACATTTGATATGCTCTATTATCTCGATGTTGCAATTTAGCCTAGGATTTTAATCAACTTAACCTCGTCCTGATGTTTTTTTTATTTAGGGAACATGAATGTTGAGAATGCCATCCTCAACATTGGATCTCACTTCCTCCACTTTTGCATTATGTGGCCAAAAGCATCAAAAAAAATGTTCCACCCAATGCCATTTGAGCATCTTCTTTTCCCTTTTTCCAAGGCTAAAATTCAAATCAATAAAAAGTCAAAATTTTGAGAAGAGCAAGTAGGCAATAAAAAATCACCTCCCTCATTGATCGATTAATGAGGGAAAGAATTTTGTTTTCTTTCGTGCTCTCCAAGTTAGAGAGCAGCGTTGATGGCCATCAATGAACAAGGCCCACAAAAATTGTCTAATCATTGATCGTTGGCGATCAATGAGGTAGACAATTTTTTATAGACGTTCCAAGGTATGGCAAAACCTCTCTGAAGGCTTGATCGAGAGGGTTTTAGCAACACTGCCTTTTTCACCCTTCTTAAAATGCGAGTACTTTGCAAATCTGATCCTTTTTCAACACTTCCTTTGCACTGAGACTTGTAGACGCCAACATCACTTCCTTTGTCTCATAGTGGTTGGGCCAAAAAACACAGTTGTAGCTTTCAATCTTGCTTCAAACAACTAGCATTTCTCAAGTTTGCGAGCAAAAAAAAAAATTGCCCCCCTCATTGATCGCCATCGATCAATAGAGAGGCAATTTTGTGTGCCTTTTTCATTGATTGCCATCAATGATGGAGGCAATTATTGTGCCCCTTCTTCATTCAGGAAGGCAATCTTTGTGTCACTGAGAGCACAAAAAAAAATTGCCTCTCTCATTGATCGCCAGCGATCAATGAGGGAGGCAATTTATGTGTGCCTTCTTCATTGATTGCATCAACACTGCTTTTCGTTGCTTTGTTCTAATTTTAAATAAGATCAAGACATAGGATCAAGACATAGTAGGACAAAAATGACATTTAGAGTTTCGGAAGGAGGCCTAACGATCTTGGATAGCTAGGGTAATGTGTCATTTTGTGTGCTTGGCTGCAACTGAGGCCAGGAAAAAAAAATTTGCTTGGCTGCAGCCAGGCAAAAATACTTTGCTTGGCTCAATGCGCCAGGCTCTTTGTGTGCAGGTGTGCAAAGCGAGTTCTTTCCCTTGTGCGCGCAGCTGGAGCAGGATCAATGAGGAAGGACATCTTTTTTTTCATCCTAGGGAACGCTTCATTGATATGCCCAGGTGAAAAAAAAGTTGTGTTCCTGATTGATCGCTGGATCGCCAGCGATCAATGAGGAAGACAACTTTTGTTTCTTTCCTAGGTCACACATAGCAACGAGCTGCTAGAAAATAGGCTTAAAATAGCTATGTATGTCTCCCTGACAACAGAGATATGTACTCTCCGTGGTGCGATTTTGCAGCAAAATGCGCCATCCAGTTTTTTTTCTCCCTGACAACAGAGACAGGATGCTCTCGGTGTTGCGATTTTGCAGATGTGTAGCCCTAAAGGAGCTGATTTGTGAACTTGGTGCATTTTGAACCATGTAGTGAAGTTTCCAAGCTCAGTGCTTATGAATGTTGCATGTAACATTCCAGTAGTAAGCACCAAATTGTTCACATAACCACTAATAAAACATAATCAACTGTAATGTCACTTGAGCTGAAGTTTATAAACGTTCTTCATTAGATTTTAGTATTGTTTAAAAACATTTATGGTGAGGACCAAAATTGTGGCATGTGAACTTTCTATTTACAGACTTCATTGTTTGTGTCTAAGAGGACCGCTCGCATATACTTTCTAGTGAAAGTTTTGTGCATGTGTCCGGTAAATATGCTTTCATGTCTACACTCAATAGATTATGAACATTATTGGCAACTTATTAGAGTAATCGCTTTATGGAATATTTGGCTTAATAGAAATAGCAAGAAATTTGGGATTGGCGATTAGTCCTTCTCCCCATTTGGTTAATATTTCGAGAGAAAAAAAAATAGATTAGGAACATAAAGTGTGATACATATTCGTGTGGAGAAAATGTTCATATACAACTTTTGTTGTTGTAGAGAAGCCCACATAATGTATATTGATAGACATGAAGGTTTGTTGCAAATTGCATAAAAAGTATATGCTATTTCAAGCAACAATCTTGTGGGGTTTTGCAGTCTATACTAATACTTAATTATTTTCATAGAATGTGGCTTTTAAGTTGTTTTTCATAAAACATTTTCTCTAGTTTTTTATGATAACCTATTTGAATATGACTTGAAATCTTGACAAGTATTTTCTTGTCCAAAATTTGAAGTACTCACTTTCTTTTATTATTTTTAAATTTGTGGTTGCATTTTGAGTCTATACATTAGATACACAAGTTACATTTATGGATAGGGGCATTTTGTGATTTCACATCTAAATTGAGTTCCTCATCTTTTTTAAGTTATGTAAAGAATTACAATATTTCGTGTGTGTGTGTGTATGCGAATCTTGATGTTGATGAGAAGGATCCTACTTTGGATGGTGGTGATGGTGGACCTTCATCAAGTCAAAAGCCAAGGAGAACATCAAGAGAAAGACAAGTACCATCAAGGCTCACATATGATCAAAAGGGTAAGCAAGTAGTTTCTGGAAATTATGTTGCTTTCCTAACCTCTTTGGATGAGCCTACAAGTGTAGATCAAGCAAGGAAAGAAGAGGAGTGGATCCAGGCAATGAATCTTGAGTATCAATCTCTTATGAAGAGTGGAACATCTTTTGGAAGATCTTCTTGTGTACATGGAGCTATGGAAGTGGATGGATGTTGTCTTGCTGTAAAATCAAGTAATGGATCTGGAAAACAAATTTTGTTCAATGACTTTGATGATCAAGTTGAAGATCAAGAGGTTGATCTCAAAGCGCTTCAACTAGTCAAAAGGGAAGTTGGCAATTTGGAGCTAGTCAAGAGCATCAAAGGAGAGGTAATTGGCAAAGGTGTTATGGATCTATTTTTGCAGCATATTGAAGACTCAAGTAAGGTCAAAGGAGCAGCAAGGAAGTGTTGTTCAAGTTTACTTTACTTTTTCTATCTCATGTTTGAGCAATTTCATGTGGATGTGTGCAAATTGTCAAGATATGGTAAAACTAGCTACATTGGTGAGCATTGTTTTGATGTTGGATTTGTACTACCATTCTTGGCTGATTTTGCTGATGGAAATGAAGCTATTGGAGGTTCATTATGTCACTCATCCATGGCTAAGTTCTCAAGTGTTGAGCTACTTGGTGCCAATACTTGGAGATTGTCAATTTTTGGTGAATTCATGGTCATTTTCTTGTGTCAAGTAGATCTTGAAGATGGACTAGTGCAAACTACTTGGTTTATGGAGTCATGTGGTGCTGGATTTGCATCATTAATGTACTCACCTACTCATGGATTTCCAAGGTTTGATGGTTTCTTGTGGCAAGATGAAGATGGAGGCTCATTCATGGAGTATCATGGTGGATACAAGGCAACAAAGGACAAAGGAGGAGGAGACATGCAAGCAAAAGTTGATCGCTCACATTTATTGTTTGTTTGCTGTATTTTTTCAAAGAGTTCAGAGTTGTAAGCATGGTGGAATCATTTCATTTACATTCTATTTGATTCTTCATGTTCTAGTCACATTTTTACATGTAAAATTGATGTAAGAAATAGTGAAGCATCCCAAGTGGACACTATTCTCTATATCAATTATGGTTGTTTCTATTTTGAGCATTACATGATCATTGAAAGGAGATCTATTCTTAGGAAGAAGATCATTCTTATGATGGATCAAATTTCTATTGGCAAAAACTATGCTAGGAGCATTGGAAGCTAGGAAAGCGAGTTTTGAGGTACATCATTGGAACTCAAGATTTTGGCATATTGTATGAGGGATCATCACCTAATCTTTTTGGATTTTCAGATTCGGACTATGCTGGAGATGTAATGGATAGGAAATCCATTAGTTCTTATTGTATTTTCATAGGTGATGGAGCTATATCATGGATGTCAAAGAAACAAGCCACTATCTCATTGTCATCTAGTGAGGCCGAGTACAAAGCTCTTACACATTGCACAAAGGAGATGGTATGGATCAAAAGGATGATCAAGGATCTTCACTTGCTGGATTTTTCAGAGAGCCCAATAATCTTTTGTGACAATCAATCAGCCCAAAGAATGGCATCCAATCCTATCTTTCATGCTAGGAGCAAGCATATTGAGATACAATATCATTTTGAAAGGGAGCGAGTCATTGCAAAGGAGGTGGAGCTTCAACATGTGTCTTCAAGGAAATGTGTAGCTGATATCTTCACCAAAGCATTGTAGAAAGACTTGTTCATGAAGCATAGGACTTCACTTGGAGTATTATCAAAGTCTATGCTAAAACTAGTTGAAGAGGGAGTGTGAAAGATTCAACTAGTTTCATCACATTTTGCAATATTTTCATATTTGGCATATTGAGGTCAAAACTTGTTTTAGACTTAGAGGTTGACTTTTCAAAGTTCATTAGTCTAAATTTCATTTGAATAAACACTTTTTGAAAGTGTGGGAAAGATAGAATGCGAGTTTGAGTAGATTCAATTTGAATAAGTTGGGTACATTGAATCTAGACCCAAAATTGGTAGGGTTAGCATTTTGGTGGGAAAGCCAAGTGGCCAAATAGGGCTTGGACCTGTTATAAAAGGATGTAACTCGTGGAGAGAGTCATCTTCTCTCTTCTCTATCTCATTTCATGCTTATACATGGTTCTCTTGGGTTCTACTATCCATTGGTGCACTATCTTGGTGATTGCTTGCAATTCTATGTATAGAATGATCTATATTTGTTATTTTTGGATCCACACGTGTGAAATACAGTAGCTTGCTGGTTTTGTACGGACAGCAATAGTACATAATCATTTCATTCAAGTTTGATCAAGTTCTATTAGTGTTTGCATCTCAAATTGTGTGTAGATGCTGATTTTTCTACATTGGTGAAATTGGTAGTGTATTTCTCTTTGTAACCAAAGATCATTCAAGTAGATTGGATCTTAAGGATCTGAAATCTTTCACAAATTTCAATGTTGATACATGTACAATCAAGAAGCATGATGAGATTCTTGCATTTGGGTCTAGATATGGTGGAATCTACAAGCTTGATCCCAAAGAGTATGCTAACTCTTGTGATAGTGCTTTTGCTACTCATATGTCTTTTGAGGAACTATGGCATAGAAGGTTGGGACATCCTAACTATAATTCTATGGTGTCCATGGTCAATAAAGCCAAAGCTATTGGCTTGCCTAATCTTATCTCCAAGAATTCCAAGCAATGTGAGGCTTGTGCCATATCTAAGTCTCATAAGAAGCCTTTTTTAAAGTCATCTATCAAGACTACACATCCATTGGAGCTCATACACTCGGATGTTTGTAAGAGAAAAGCTCATTGGAGGTGAAATCAACTTAGAACATGTCGACACATCTTTGTGTATTGTTGATCCTCTCACAAAGCCACTTTGCAAAAGTGCCTTCTCAAAGCATAGGTCTAATCTTGGTCTTATCTCAAGATTAATGCTTGATCCACATTAGATACAATTTTAGGAGGAGTGTCAAAATATTGAAAAATCTATCTAATGTTGTGAGTATGGGTCCTAAAAATGCCAAAGATGAATTGAGCTCTTTTGGCTTAGTAAAGACCCATCTTAGAATAAAATATTCAAGGTAGGTAGAAGTAGAAACTCGAGCTACCATAGGAATTGCCATTTGTACTTTACATGCCACATTTAATGCATGAAGAGACTAGGTGGCACAATTAGACATAGTGAGGTGGCTTGAATAAGTCTAGATAGCTTGAGAGGTGGATTCACAACTCCAATTCAACTCAAAGTAGGAGAAGAGTCCATGGATCGGATCTATGTATATGTGTACTCTCATTGAGAAAATAATGAAATTTGTATGTAATGCAAATTTGGAGACAAGCTCTTTGTGCCCTCTCTCTCTCCATGAGTTTTGTACTTCTTATTTTCTCTCTCTAGTTGAGTAGAGCCATTGATGATGCTTAGTCTTATGTTCTGTTGACAGATCTTGCTTGTAACACAATAATATTGCTTGTATGATCAGTTTTCCTACTGACAACCAATGCTAGTCTAATCTTTATGGTGTTATTGGGCTTAGGAGATAAAAAATACATGTGTAGGGCATCCCACACGTGTGAATTCAGCAAAATTTGACATTACAAATCAACTAGTACAAGTCAAGATACAAAACTTATGTATTTGGCTTTGTCCTCCTCGATTACTGTCTCACCGTCAATATTATGTCCACCTCTCGATGTCAATAAGGTTGGTGGATAGACAGTTGGTATTGGAAAACCAAGCTGATTTTGAAATCTGAAGAACTCCTCTTTAGAAGGAAGATCGTCTTCTTTTTGGCGCATTTACTCAATAGCCATTTTCAAGCAATCTTTCCCTGAATAAAACTCATCCTTATTTACATCGTCAACACCAAGGAGAAGATCATCAGTATCATAATCAATCAAACCAATCTCTATGAAATAAAAAAGATCCGATATATCCGATAATGTCAAAAAAGAATTAGTATCTATATTGTAAGTAGACAAGGTGATTAGAGATTTATCAGAAGGACCAAGGGTAGTGGTAGTTCTAGGACCTATAAATGAAGCCCTATTTCGAACATGATCAAAATTTGTACAATCATCTAAACTAACGCTTGTATCAATTAAAATAGATTCTATATCTACAGGCTTGGACCTATCAGATTTTGTATCGCTGGAAGAAGCAGCTTTAGAAGTAGAAGGTGTTGCAAATGGGTTTGTTTCGGTATCACGAACATATTTGTTTCTTTGAATTTTCTTGTGCGGAAGCTCACAAGATCCTAGACACGTGACTACAGATCACGGAACAGATTTCATTCTAGCAATTAAGATAGTGAAAGACAAGGAGATACACGAGATAGAGCAACTATATTATCAGTTTAATTTTTAGAGCAAGATGGTCAGTGTCTCACTCGTTGGTGGCCTAACGCTTTGCTCTTTCGCTATGTCTTGCTCGTTGGCAGACTTTCATGCACAACTATTTCATTTTTATTCTTTTTCTTTTCTACTCTACTCATGCACATTCTCTGTGTATTTTGATCTAAGTTTATATCTCCACTGTGTGGAGTTTACAAAATAGCTAAATAGAGAATTACAAGAGTAGTTAATGCTAATCAATTACTCTTCGTTATTGCTAGTCGTTTCAGCTAGGTGTGAAGTTTTAAGACTCCATGCTCGTTGAGCTACCAGTTGGTAGCACGAAAGATTTTCTTTCGTTTCTTGTCGTGTCTTTGTCTTTCTGGTCCTGGAGGCATGTTTGACTTTTGCGAACGACCTTCGAGTTTCACTTCGCTTTGTGTCTTAGGGTTTTCGAGGTCCGTTGACTTTCGCAAATTGTTCGCCATTCAAACTTCGTTTCATTTTTGCGTCGCGACAAAGTTGCAGGAGTTCACCATTTCCGACACTCGCTCTTGAACCTTGCAGCTTTGCACATTTAATCCAATTATCTTTCTTTGCTTTGCGAAGAGTGGCTTGTCGAGTGGCTTCATGAGCATATTTGTAATTATGTCTTCAGGTTTTATGTACTGGACCTGAAGCTCTCCTTTCAAGATCAAATCTCGAATGTGATAGTACTTCAGAGGTATGTGTTTTGTCTTTGAATGGAAGACAGGATCCTGGGACAGATAAATGGCACTCTGAGAGTCCATCATCATCATGCATGGTCCTCTTTGTGGTATCCCAATGCCTCCAGCATCATCTGCAACCACACTACCTCGTTCGCCACTTTTGAAGCTACGACGTATTTAGCTTCACAAGAAGATTGAGCTACCCAAGGTTTTCTTTTTGCATATCTAGCTGATTGTAGTTCCACACGCTATTGTACATCCTCCAGTTATGGACTTGCTGTCATCTTTGCAGCTCGCCCAGCTTGCATCACTGTAGTGGTGCAATTTGAATCTTTTTCTTTACTTTATGCTCTGTAGGTTAGTCCCATATTTTGGGTCCCCTTCAGATATTGTAGGATTCGTTTTGCCATTTGCCAATGTGCAATGCCAGGATGGGAAGAGAATTGGCTTAAGGCGTAAACAAAGAAAGCTAGATCAGGTTTGGTACAGATTGTAAGGTACATCAGACTACCGATTAGGTTTTGGTAGGGTATACCTGCCATCTTTTGTTCTTCCTCTTCTGTTTTTGAGCAATCATGCTTCGTCAGCTTGGCACCAACTATCATTGGTGTGGCCTTTTCTTTGCAGTCCATCATGTGATACTGCTTGAGCACCTTTCTGGCATATTCAGATTGACTCAAGTGTATTTCTCCTTTTATTCGATCTCTTCTGATCTCCATCCCGAGGCACTTTGTTGCTTCTCCTAGATCTATGATTTCATAATTTTCAAAAATTTGATTCTTCGTGTCTTTTATCAATATCAAGGAATTTCCTATCATCAGGAAATCATCCACGAAAATAGTCAGTATCACAAAATCTTTTCCTACTCTTTTTATGTAGACATTACAGTCCGGTTGTGTAGGATTGAAGTCTAGAGACTTCAAAAGACTATCGAACTTCTTGTACCAAGCTTGTGATGCCTGTTTTAGACCATAAATGCATCTCCGCAACCGGCAGACATATTGTCGATTGTTGGGGTCTTCAAATCCTTCAAGATGCTTCATGAAGATTTTTTCCTCTAGATCTCCATGGAGAAAGACTGTCTTCACATCAATCTGGTGAATTTCCAGATTGTGTTGTGTGGCGTATGCAAGGAGTAGTCGTATGCTTGTCATCTTGACCATCGGCGAATATGTGTCCAAATAGTCAACACCATATCTTTGTGTGTAGCCCTTCGCGACAAGCCTTGCCTTGTAACAACCAACGGGGCCGTCTTTGTGCCATCCAGACTGAATGCTACTTTTGTTTGGATTATTGTAGCCATATTGTGTTGTCTAGAAAATCACTGCTTAGATATCAGTATGGACAACCTGTTGGCTCTGATACCATGTCGCAAATGGGTCTATTTCGGTATCGCGAATGTATTTGTTTCTTTGAATTTTCTTGTGCGGAAGCTCACGGGATTCTAGACACGCGACTATAGATCACAGAACAGATTTCATTCTAGCAATCAAGACAACAAAAGACAAAGAGATGCACGAGATAGAGCAACTATATTATCAGTTTAATTTTTAGAGCGAGATGATTAGTGTCTCGCTCGTTGGCGGCCTGACGCTCTGCTCTTTCGTTGTGTTCTACTCATTGGCAGACTTTCTTGTATATCTATTTCTTTTCTGTTCTTTTTTTTTTTCTGCTCTACTCACGCACATTCTCGGTGTGTATTTTGATCTAGAAAAATAGTTTATATCTCCACTGTGTGGAGTTTACAAGATAGCTAAACAGATAATTACAAGAGTAGTTAACGCTAATCAACTAATCAGTTACTCTCCGTTATTGCTAGCTGTTTCAATTGGGTGGCGCGAAAGATTTTCTTTCGGTTTTTGTTGTGTCTTTGTCTTTCTGGTCCTAGAGGCATGTTCCTATTATGCAAATACAACAACAAGTGCTCAAATTAGAATGATAGAAATGCTTCAAATAAAAAGTATTTACTTCTATTCATTCAATCTTATTGTTTGTAAGCTCAATCCAAGCCTACTATTTGCAAGCTTAATCCAAGCTTAAGAGGAAAACAACAACAAGCTACATTTGCCTTAATCAAAAGCACAAATGAAAACCAAATCTTTATGTAAACTTCAATTAACTATTCCAAGCTAATATTTACATAAAGTTCCCATTCCAATTCCAATTCCATTTGTCATTTCAAAAGCAACCAAAGTTTTCACATTTCTCACTATTCTAGATTTCCAAAACCAAGAAATTAGTGTCTAGAAATGGATAACTAATGAAGCTTTATGAAAACTTCAATTTCAAGATCTAATTTTCAGATTTACAGGTCTGAAAATTAGAACTTTAAAATGACAAAAAAACAAAATTTCAAAACTTATTTTGTGCACAAAGTTACACTATCATTCCCTTCCTACATTGCCATTTTCGTGAAACTAGGAGATAGAAAGCTGTAACTAATGAAGTTTAGATGAAAACTTCACTTTTCAGATCTGATTTTAAGATTTACAGGTCTGAAAAATAGAACTTCAAAATGAAAATTAAAACTTCAAATGCTTCATTTATGCAAAAAAAAACACTAGTTTTGATCAAAACACATAGCTAGAATCAATCTTTTTGCAAAAAAAGGTTTGTGTATATAGAGGAAGACTTCCTCTAACCATCCCACAAATCTTTTTTCAGAACTTTTAAAAACCCAAAGCCCACTTTAAAACTTCTCTAACTTGATAAAAAATCAGCCCCTAAACAATTCTATAAGCATCAGTACTCTCTTCCAAAGAGAACTAGATTCATTGGGTACTTCAACTACAAGCTTCCTACAACTAGAAAAGCCTATAATCTTCCTCAAAAAAAAAATTTAGTTGTGATCTTAATAGAACTTGAAAAAAGGTTATCATCATTTGTCTAGCTCTAATACCTTACAAGTAGAGGTGAGAAAGTCCTCCAAATCCAAGATAGAGCCTCCAAATGTCCTTCAAGCAACCTGCAAGCTTTAAGATGCTCCCCAACTCCAAGCTAGGATGCCTCCACCTGCAAGTAAGGATCTGCAAGCCTCCAAAGATCTCTCCTCCACCTGTGTCCCTACTCTTCAAACACAAAGATAGATAACAAGCTGGCCTCAAGTATTCACCACCCAACCATAGCTAGATCCCAACTCCAAGCAAGACCTATCTAGCACCCTCTTGCTAACCATAAACAAATCACAAGCATACCACAACACTCCATAGCATTCTCAAGATCCAAACCCTACTTATGTCCCATACCATAAGCAAGATCCAAACCTCAAGCATATTACCACAAGAAAGCACTCTACACACTAGTAACAACACTAGAGCATAAGCAAAGCAAACAAGAGAGATATCTCCCTCCCAATGGGTGCCCTACTACCCTCATATAGATGGCCCATGGACCCCTCCAATGCACTATGGAGTTCCATGCTCATCCAATGAGAGAGAAAGAAGCCTAGGAGAGTTAAAGAATCTCCAAGAGCCTCCATAGGCTTATGGAAGGGCAAGAGACTCCTTCCATAATCTATGACTCTCTGAATGCCTTTCTTGTGGGAGTTGGGAACTCAATGGACACTTTAGAAGGGCGCCCTCCTACTAGGTCCCATTGCCCAAGTTGTGCATGTATACTTTGGTCCTAGACCAATAAAGTGATATGGTCCAAGGTTGAGACCCAAGGTTTTAGAAAAATAGTCATCCAATAACTTTCTAACACCTCTCTAGGTTCCATACCTCCATCCAAGGCATAGACACCTACCTGCCCTTAACCAAGGACACTAGTACCTTAATCTAAGACACCTATCCTTAATACCAAGGGTACTCCTTATCCAAGGGTCACGTGACTCCATACCTCCAACTAAGGTATAGTCACTTGCCTGTCCTTATCCAAGGACACATACCCTTAATCCAAAGGGTACCTTGCCATTTAGCCCCCAACACTAAATGGACTATTAGGGGTCTGAAGTACTGTTAGTTACATAGGTATGTAACAGTTTCCTAGTCTGTTTACCAACTAGACAGTCTTGATAGACAGGTAACTCGACTTTATCACAAGGATTGTCGAGATCAAGAACAATAGATTGTCTAGACATTTGTTGTACAACAATATGATTTAAGTGACCAAGTCTATAATGCCAAAGTAAACTTTTATTTGCATGAATAGAAGTACTGAGCGCCTGACTAGAGGCAGAAAAGCAATGACTTAATTTATAAAATTATCAACCAGTCTATTGATTCTTGGACATCCCAAGAACATCAAGAACTGGATTGTCAAGAGATATGCAAGAACTACACCACAGATCCAGCCTATTTAGTTTATCTGAATGCTGGTTCCTACATTAATCCACAAACAAGAAAAGGAGCTAATCCACTCTATGAAAGTAGCAAATCTAATCCACTCTACAATCCACAACCACACACAAAAGGAGGGAAGGGCAAGATTATAAATGCATCACTCAAGAAACAAGAATGATCAAGGAGTTCAATGGATGCACCAAACTTGTGAAGGCTCTTCTCATTTCAACATAGAGTTGATACAATTCACAAAAAGCTTCTCTTCACAAAGAGGGAGTCTCTTAAATAAGCAAGAGAGCTCCTTAGGTGGCATCCTAGTGAAATTTCCACATTTCACAAATTACAAGTGGAATAATGCTCTCCACTAGAGGTCACCATCAAAAGGTGGCTCACTCTACTTTCTTTAAGAGGGGTCTACTTGCATTTATTACATTTGCCTAGAAATACTAGTTCCTACATGGTCATTCCATCTTTCGGGATTCACCATAAGGCTTACACAATTCTTGCTTGTCATTACTACTAGTATTTCTCGGCTCTCATACTCGACTCTCAATCTTCGTTTGTCTCATTTTCTCAGAGACATCCTCGGTCTAAGGTGAGAGGTGCTCTTGAGTTGCTTTGTCCGAGTATCTTGGGGATTCGTCATAATCAGCCAACATCATCCCACCCCTAATGTGTTGCAGGACCCACTGCAACTCATATTGGACAATGTCGCTCCGCTTTCGCATTGGCGTCTTCGATCGGCACTTGGAAAAGCGTAGATCCTCGTTCGCTTGCATAAAATCAAGTGTTTATTGTTGTCAGTCTTTGTCAAAAATTGTTTTCACAAATTGTCGCAATTGGATTAGAATGTCTTATTGCTATAGGTGGTTGACATTCTCAAAGTGGAGAGCTCTTAGCAACTTCACAACTTGCATGTTCGAGTGCTTTCCATGTGTCTCTTTGTTTAGTCACTTGTATCTGCCATTGACGGTTTCATCTTTGGTTTCTTGGCAGATTCTATCTTCCGGGAGGTCTATATCCTCCATTCTCTTCTGGGTGTTTCTGTCGTTCTTCTCTCAGTTGAAGTTTCAGTCTCAAGGAAAACCTTCGATCTACAGGTTGCACAAACTTTGATTATCAGTCTCAAGGGTATGGACTTATCAAAAATTGGTGGTAGGAACAGATTTGGATGGACGGTTTGATAACGGTAAGAAAACATGATGAAGGCTTGGTGAAAGGATAAAGGAACCGATAGTTCTATAGTTACAGCCTTGGACCCTTGCAATGTCAAGCTTTGACCACCACTTGCTGGGTGAGGAGCTTGCTTTATTTGTAGGTTCACGGTTGTCTTCATCTTTCTTTTCTACAGCTCTTTCTTTTGATTCGTTACTTTTGGATCTCTTTGGGCTTCGTAGGAGGGGATTCAACTATCATTGCTCCAAAGAGTTTCTTTTGATCAAAATTGATCTGACTCATTTGTTGCTTAAGTTTTCGTCCTTTCCTCCTCAACTTCTTTGCTTAATTTTTGATGTCTTCTAGCTACTTCGCCTGCTTTTGTACGTCTTCTTTTGGCTGATCATCCATTGTAGGTGACAGTTAGTCTCCGCAAGACACTTGCAATGATTCTTTAACTGCCTCGGTAGGACTATAAAAAACTAGGGATTTCTTAGAAGAACAATAAACTGATGATAAACAAACAAATGGAAGGAAGGGTGGTAGTGACAACGATAGATGGTGTGGGCAATAGGCATGAGAATGAATGCAGATGTATGACAAGAGATTGGTTGAAGAAGAAGACTGATTTTCCAATGCTTGTGTTTCTCTTTTCTGAAAGATCTTCGTCATGACTGGAATACTTCTTCTGATTGAGTCTCTTCGGATTACCCATCTGTCTTCTTTAGCCTTGTCTTTTTCATATTAGACTTGTGACTTTGGTTGTCAATCTTGCTGATGTTGTTGTTGGCAGCGTAACTGCTCCAGTGGATCCAAGCAAATCCACTCTCTCCCCCCCCCCTTAAAATATGTTGGTGGAGATGTTGTTGCTAGTAACTATTCATGTTCAGGATTGGATCGACATGTGGAACACGTAGTTGAAACTCGTTGAACATGTGACAAAACTAAAGATTGAACAAATTTTAACTAAATTTGTTTTGATTGCTGTAGTTGAATTGAAGATGAATATGGCAATGAGATGCAGGAATCAACTCTAATTTGACACGGATTTCTCATATGTCTCAAAAATCCTAAACTGCTCTACAAGGGAATCTAAAGATGGGTAGATGAATGAAAATGTGTTCTGGAGATGCTCTATAGAAGACTCTCGTGCAATAGCTATTCCTCAAGCAAAATTCAATCACACAAAACAGGTGAAGAGAAACAAGGAAATAAACAAATGTTACAAAGAGTGAGAGCTGTATAGCACTTGTCGAACAAAACTTACATTCATCAACATTAGAAACTTCTCGAGTGAGCAGCAGGTTGAGCGGGAGGGTGCTATAGTGCTCATGTTGTTGTCGTGAAGATCCTATTGTGATTCACAACTGACGTGACGGGCAGGTAGGATCTTAGTTGGTTGCTTTGGACAATGTTTGAAACTGTGTTTTCTGATACAAACGGGACACTCAGCATGGTACTGGGTCTTAACTGGACAATCAACCATGAAGTGGCCAGTTTCACCACAGATGAAACATCTAGTGTGCAATGGACCTTGTATAACAGCATAGCCATCTTGTATGGCTAATGGTTCGGGACTTTCAGGTGGATATTCATGATAAGTCAAGGCATTTTCAAACTGTGATGATTGGCTTCAAACCAGGGTCGACTGGGAAGTGGCTCGGTTTTCACTCGGCCATTCCATATTTCTTCAACACATTGGTGAGGTATCTCTGCTGGCTGATGAAAATTTGCCTGCTGGGTTGAATTTGGAAAATCTAAATTGGATGTATCTATTTAGTGCTAGTCTTTTTTTGACATTTCTAAATCTTAAAAACTCATAAAAATACAAAAAAAATTTGTTTTGAATTATGACCTCTCGTTTCAAACAAGCTTCAAAGGCATTTTGAAACGACGTACGAAACAAGTTTCAAAAAAATTGATTCTCTCTAATTTTGAATCCTAAACCAAGGAAACCTAAAAACCATAGTTCAGACCCCTGAAATGGGCCAATCTATATAGTCAATTTGAACCTAGTCATCATAGTCCATTATATCAAGATTCAAATCTAAGTTGCTAGCTTATCTAGTAACTTCTTGCCATGCAAGTATGTCTCCATGGGGCTTAAATAATGAGTCCTTGTGTGCTCAATGTTGCTAATGGATACTATTGTTATCTACAATGTCAACACCATAAAAATCCATATTCGATACTTTCAACTCTATGCTAGAACTTAAGTTCGAACACACATCATCATAAGGCCATATTCACTAATATATTCTCCTACTTCCATATGCTATATAATAATTGAAGTTCCCATAATGACGTTCCATGGACTTTAATACGAGTTTCTCCCTTTTGTTCGCAAGAGGTACTATGAGATCTTTATGCTTGAACTTCAATTTATGCTCAAACTTCACTTCTAGAATAAGCTTACATAATGCTTCCATGCACTTCATAAGAATTGCTAGTAGGCTTTATGCTTCAACTTAAGTTCAAGCATAGCCTCACTACTACCCTCATGAACTATGTATGACACTGTCAGATCTTTAAGTTCGAACACACATCATCATAAGGCCATATTCACTAATCTATTTTCCTACATCCATATGCTCTATAATAATTGAAGTTGCCATAATGACGTTCCATGGACTTTAATACGACTTCCTCCCTTTTGTTTGCCTAGTGCATGTAAGTAATACTCCTAATGCTATAAAGAACTCATCTAAATCTTACAAGAATAGTCTAGTGCTCCAACTGGCATTGATTATATACTGCACACAAGTGATCTCATGAGCACCCTAGTGCCATGATGGACTCTATGAAGTTCTTAGTGTGCATTAGGATTACCATGAGCTCCCTAGTGCATGTAAGTAATACTCCTAATGCAACTTTTTTGAGCACACTCATATTTTTAGGAGTTGTATAACATGACAAGAACTCTTTGCTTCCCTTTGGTGCTCAATAATACTTCAATAACTATTTTAAAAACTTGGTATCAATAGTAGCAATCTCACAATCCACATTGGCATGTTGTTTGCAACTTTCTTTGGCAAGTTTCATAACAAGAATGTGGAACTCTGATGATGATATCATGCTTTTGAACAGAAGCCTGATAGTAGGAAAAGGAAAGGTTTTTTCAACTGATCCTACAATGCTATGTCACGGAGCTCTAATAGGGACATAATTTTTGTCCATTAGTGTATCAGAAAGCTACACAGATGATCTTCATCTTCTTTTTCTTTCTATGGGTGCATCAACAATGGGAGAGGCAGTTGGCAGTATCGTTATATGGAAAAAAAACAACGGTGAAGAGGCTTGTTGAAGAACCTTATGAAGGTGTTCAAAATATGCATGAGGATATGCCACAAGTAGACCATGGTAGCATGAGAGAAGATTTAATTGGGAAGAGAGTTATAATATGGTCAGCACAAGGTGATAAATTGGGTATGGGTTTGGTTTTGTTAGTTTATCCCTATGAGCCTATCAGCTTCAAGGAGCTTGGGGATGGGAACTTAGGTGTCACGTGCTTTTAGTACATCAGTGCTTTTCAAAGCAATATAATATCCATTGTAAGCTTTGAAGGCCCAAAAGGAGCTATTAGCCTTAATAACAAGGCGGTTCCCTCTTTAGGCCCTCCAAAGTAATTAATAAGGATAATAGGCCAACAAGGGCCCAATGTAGTTTGAATAATACTTAACAAGGGCTAACTATCCCTCAAGATCGTTATGTTTAGTTAAGTAAGAGCATTGTCTATAACTAGGCAAGAGACATCATTTTGTGAATCTTTTGGCTCATTTGCAAGTGAGAGCTTCTAGCTTCCTTGTGAATGTGAGCCATAGGGATCTCCACAGCTAGGTCTCATGTGCCCTATCTACATGAATCAATGTTCCATTTCCATTAATTGTACTCTTTCTTTCATTGCTAATGTGATTCCATTGAGATCTCATTGTTTCTAGCTTTCTATGGATATGCTATCATGATTGCTTTGTACTTTTCTTGCTCTTAGCTTTACTTCCATTATAATTGCTATTTGCTTGGATTTGGCACATGACATTTCCAGCAAATCATTGATAGATTTGATTTTCTCCTTCATAACCTGAAACACAAGCTCTGATACCATGTGAAAGATTTCAGATCCTTAAGATCCAATCTACTTGAATGACCTTTGGTTAGAAAGAACACTACCAATCTCACCAATGTAAAAAAATCAGCATCTACACACAAATTGAGATGCAAACACCAATAGAATTTGATCAAACTTGAATGAAATGATTATGTACTGTTGCTGTCCATACAAAACCAGCAAGCTACTGTATTTCACACGTGTGGATCCAAAAATAGCAAATATAGATCATTCTACACATAGAATTGCAAGCAATGTGCTATCAGAGCATAGATCCATGATTCATGATGACTCTATGAGGATTCCATTAGATTTGATGAGTTTATTGTTTTTGTAGCTTTCTTTTTGCTAATTTTTAACTTTGAATTTTTTCAGTTCTATTCAAACAAATTTTTGACATTTAATTTCATTTTTTATATCTAATATAATTCCATAACTTTTTAAAGCTTTGTTTCAGCTTTAATTTTCACCAAATTTCAAGCCAATTGGATAAGAGATGCAAAAGTTATTGCACTTTTTCCAAGAGCTATCAAAATAGGTGACTAGGATTTTTCTTTCACTTGATTTGAATTTTTCAGATCTGATCTGAGTTTTAATTTCTAGTTTCTTTCCATAGAATTTTAGAGCATTGTCTTAGCTTTGATTTGATCTATATGGTAGGTCATTTGGATTGGTATCCAAAAAGTTATGACAAATCTTGATTTGTAGCTCTAATTTTGTTAGTTTTCTTTCTTCAAAATTTTCACTCCTGTTCTGTTGTTAATTCAACCTATCAAATCAGATTCAATCATTGATCTAATGCTATAGCATGATAGAATAGCTTTTCAGAGGTACTGAGTTTGTGTGATTTGGATCAATATTGAGTAAGTTATGATCAAATTTGTGGAGATGGGTCAGAATTGCCAGAATCTTGAAATTTTTTTGTGAATTCTTTCCAAGTGAGAGAGAAGCACTTCAGTTTTCAATTCTGAATTTCATGTTCTTTGTAAATTTTTTTCAATTTCTTCAATTTGAAGTTTGATTCAGAAAAAAAAACCCAAACCTAATTCTACCTACATATAGCCCTAGCCTACGCAACCTAACCTAACCCTAATTCTCTCTCTCTCTCTCTCTCTCTCTCTCTCTCTCTCTCTCTCTCTCTCTCTCTCTCTCTCTCTCTCTCTCTCTCTCTCTCTCTCTCTCTCTCTCTCTCTCTCTCTCTCTCTCTCTCTCTCTCTCTCTCTCTCACACACACACACACACACACACACACACACACACACACACACACACATTGTGCAATTGCCTTATGAAATTTCTAGTTCCACGATCTCCTTGGTATTCAAATCTAAACATGGATCTCCTCTGAGAAAGAAAAGAAGTCCACAATTTTGGTCTGCATGCAGACAGATTGCTCACTCTCACCATCGCGATCTAATTCCTCAAAGAATTCCTTCACTTCACTTACATTTCCTCTCTCTCCTTCGGGCTGATCAAAGAGGTAATGAGCCATGTGCATCATTCCAACTACCGTTTCCATCACAAAATGTAAGATCTTCTCAAGATGTCCAGAGAATTGAAATGGACAAGGGAAAACAGGTATTACAGAGTCATGCTGGATATCCGATTGGACTTGAAAATAACAAGGAAACGTCGGAACAATGAGCACAACAATCTATAGTAGCTAGAGATGTGCCAACGAATGTTCATCAAAATGTCCAATAAAGAGGTGAAGTTTCAAGGATCCAACATTTTGAGGATGATGAACAATCTGATAATGGAAGTCAAGACTAAAAGCAAGGAGAGCGCATTGATATTAATCTCGAAGGAATAGTCAACATTGGGAACTTGCTACAATCATGTCTTGGAAATCAAAATGGTAGTGATTAAGAGGAAATGTCTGGTATGTAAGATCCAATGCAGGAAACGAATTCAAGTGAATATGATGATTCTTCATCAAGATCATCAGAGGATGAACCAGAAGTGCAATTTGACAAGAAAAAGTAGTTACCAATGATGGAAAAGCCTATTCAACAGATGGATCAGCCAACTTCATCAACATCTCTTGATTTCCCATTGAATTCACAGGAAATGGACAATCAACATTTATGCAGTGCTATAGAATGTACACAAGATCGGCAACATAAATGTAATTTCCAATTTGAATCGACCCAGAAAATTTCAATTGCAAATACAATGTCAATGCAAGGACATAAAAAATTAGCCGAGGACAACAAACATGATGCGAAGGATTATAAGAACAATATTTTTGTTTTCAATATTGATTTTCAATATTGATTTTCAATAGAGCAGTACAAGGGCGAATTCATGCAAAGAAGTTGTCAATGAGGCAAATCACTCAAGGACCCTATCTTCTTTGAGATCACCAGAATTATCACATCACACTAACACATTTTATGCTCAACATAGTTCGCTATTCGTATTTTTTTTGTTTTACAAGGCTGTGTCTGAGAAAAGTGATCCTTTTGAGATGTTTTAGTAAGAAAATGTGTTGAATTTTTAGTTTTCTTTTTTAAAGATTTGTCACAAAAACGGCTTGTCTTATTAAAGTTTTCAGTATTTTCATTAAGGTAGTGTTTTAAATTTTCCTAAAAAGTCTTTTTTTTTGCAAATTTTCAATTGTCCTTGATAATTTTTGAAATGTCGAGGATTTCTTTTAAAATTTCGAGAAAACCTCAAGATATTTCGTTGAAAGATAAGAAAAAATGCATGTACTACTTCACCAAAGGGGTCAACAACACAAAGCTTTTGGAGCTTTTTATTCATTTAGATGAGAAGCCTGGCAGGGGAGACTCACAATTCAAAGTTCAAGGAAGATTGCTTGTTGATCAACCAGATGAGGATGAGGAAGAAGTTTTTGTGAATGTACTTGTAAAGGAGACGGATAAGTCTCATTATATTTTCATTCTGAATGAGACTATGATAAGGATTCGACTTTGCCAAGATGAGGCCATCAAAGCCTATTTTGATAAAGCTCTAGTTATTTTGGTGTGTAATTATAAAACATATTTTTAATCAGGTTTGTCTACATTTGTTTCATGCTTAGCATAGTTGTTACTAAATATAAAATTCTTTAATCTTTTAGATAAAAGCCTTTACTCATTATATTTTAACCTTGATTTTTGTTTCTATCCAGAGCATGAAGCAATGATTAAAAATGGTTCTAGCTGCTATTGTTGAGGAGAAAGATCCGGTCTATTCATTATAGAGTTCAAAAGGTGTATCTATTGGACCTCGCAAGCCCCCTTCTACCATTGCTCAGGTCACAAACCCGGCCTTTGAAAATGTTGAGGATGAAACTGTAGTTGTCCCTCATTCCAAAAAGAAAAGATCTCATAATATTTCTGAGTCTTCTCCCACTAGACCTAAGTCACACCCAAAGACCATGGCTACACATCGCCATAAGTCCATCCCGTCTGATGAAAGCAAAAAAGCAACCACCGAACCATCTATGTCACTACCTGGTGCATCCATCCGTCCTTTACAAGACAGTTCTGAACTTGTCAATTTAAGGGAAGATATTCATAAAATAAAAAAAATAAAAGAAACAACTTTGATTTTAGATATAAATCAGTGTGAAAGGCCACCTGTAGACCCAATAACATGAGACATGCCAATGGAAGTAAGAGAACTGAATGAAACACATATACATAATTAAGAATAAAATTTAAAGATCATATACTAATCATAGTTACTCCTTTTGTTGTTTTGGTTGATCCCAACGAATGCAACGATGTTGCAAATATTGATTTTTTCTTTATAAGATTCATATCATTTTTTTGTTCTTGGGGGCATACACAGTTTACAAGTCCAGAAACAATTATCTCAAGAGTATCCCCATATTCCAAGCTTTTGAATTCTGAGTGTCATTGCATTTGCTGGCCTGACAGTGGAAGAAGCGAAATTATTGGCTTGGGACCACAATATTGATCAGGACTACCGGATGAAAATGACCGTGATACAAAGAATTTAATTTTTTCACAAAGAATACATGAGAGTCTCCAAAGCAGGAGATGTAAATAAATTTGAGCTGAAAGCACTCTGTGCTCAAGAGACAAGCTTGTCTTTTGATTCGAAAAATCCTATGCAGAGTCTTACAAAATATGATAATTTTTTTCAGCTTGTTTTTCTAGTGGCCAGGTAATTTGTTTTGCTATGCTCGTCATGAAATGCTCTGGTCATAATATATGTTATAATCCTTTTAAATTGTTTTTATCACACTAAAATTTTGAGCTCAATCTTAATACTCCCCAAATTTCTTATCAAATATTTTTTTTTTCTTTCAGGTGTGGGCCCTTGTTGATAAATTTTTTGATAAATGGAAAACTTTTCAAATAAAAGGCCAACCTGCTCAGGGTGCCTCAAAGTCAAAGAAAAAAATTGTGAGCACTCAAACTCTGAAGCCAATTCTTACAGAACTGAAAATATCAGAGTGGAAGAATATGCAAGAGAATAGCTCTTCAGAGCTAATAATAAGTGTTCTTTCTAGAGTTGTCGATGGTCAACTTTCTCTGATAGAAATGTAAAAAGAATTTCAAAGGAAATAGTCATAATCTAAATATTTATTTTCATGTTACCTTTTGTAATAAAGTGATTTTCATAATTTTGTTGGATTTTTAGCAATTATAATTTTTAAATACAAACATAAACTATTTATGAAAGTTCAAAAAGCCCTTGTGACAGGGTTAAATTGTCAAGATTTCGATGAGTGCTAGAGGCTTTATCCTTTGAGTAGCCGAAATGAATCCTTGAGTCCATTTCTGATTTTGTTTAGAGACATGGTATTTATTTTACCCATGCTTAGCATAGGTGCTTATTAATTGTTTCTTTTCTATATTCTATGTCTCCTATGCTAAGCATAGCTTTTTATTTACTTAATTTTTTTTTTGATAAGTTAAGTCTCCTATTCTATTTTATATTTTTTGTCTCTCATGCTAAGCATAGCTTTTTCTTTTTCAATCTTCCGAAGACAAGAAAAACAAAGTCCTTCTAGAGCAATTCAAGAGACATATTCTGAAGGCAAAAGCAAAAAAAAGGACAGAGAGAGATTGGCACGAGGTGAGACCATTGTGGAGGAGGATCCATTAGAGACCTACCTTCCCAAAAGTGTCGATGATCAACCATGCTTTTACTCGATTGAGGAGGGCGATTGTAGAGAAATTTCAATTTTTTTTAGAAAAAGACCTTATATACTCTGCATCGCCGATATACCGTATGGATTTCAGATGAAGGAATCATTAAATGATGATTCCCCTTTCAAATTCACTAAAATCCATAGTTTTATGCAGGGTTTTCTTGAAGTCACAACTTCTCCGATTTGGAGAGTTGTTATTTTTCATTCTTCTTGGCAGTCAGCATCAATACAGAAAGCTCTACTAAATGTGGGAATAAAGAATGTTGTGTCGTAAATTTTTGAGTTCCTGAATTATTAATTTGCATTTTAATTCATATTTTTATTTTAAAGTTTTTATTTTAAAGTTAAAATTTTAAACTTATTTTACTTGTAATGTTTCATGTTAGGTACAAGCCCAATGTCAGGAACTCGGGAGGAGCTTGACTTTGCAATGAAATAGAATACATAACCATCGGTTATTATTCTTTGGATGACAAACGCTCAATGCTTTATTACAACACTTTTGGACTGACAAGTTTTAGAAACTTGTTCCAGTATCTAGCCGTGACGAAGAAATTAAAGAATCCAATGACGGGTTCTGTGGCTTGTCTCTACCAAAAGCCACAACAATTAATTAATCACTTAATTGATATTTTTTCTCATCCAGCTGATTGGAATTTGGATTTATTTAGTGGTAGCGGCACTACGAGCGCATGTGTTATTTAGAAAGACAGACATATGCTGTAGTAGATTTAGATACCAATTTAGTTGATTTTGTAAAAATGAGAATGAAATCTCTTTCACTTTTGCTAAATGAACTATCTGAGGTGGGAAAGAGTTTAGATAGCGAGGATATAGTAATTACCTTGTCCAAGGAAGCTCAGCCTCCTGCTAGCGGAAAAGTAGGCAACACAGGAGAATTTGTTGATGTCTTGGTTCAAGATTACAATGTAGTAACGGTAGCAAACACCTTTTGGGCAGAAGCTTGTAGCACAGCTACGCACGTCCTGAATCGGTGTCCTACAAAATCTATGGAAGGTAAGACACCTCATGAAGCTGTTACTGGAAAGAAACCTAATATTTCTCATTTGAGAGTATTTGGTTGTGATGCTTATGCTCATATTCCTAATGAGAAATGAAGGAAATTGGATGCAAAAGCTATCAAGTGTATTTTTTTTGGATATGATGAGAAGGCCAAGGCATACAGGATGTATGATACAAATGCACAGAAGCTTGTAATTTCTAGGGATGCTACATTTGATGAGATGGGCCGAGGTGAACAATCTGAAGTAATCACTGAACCTTTTGATGAGGGAGCGAAAGTACAGGTCAAGAAGGAAGTGGATTTTGATATAGAAAATCCATTGGACAAAGGCAAGTCTGATGCTGAAATTCCCAAGAGAGTACCTAAATGGTACTTATCAGTCACAGACGGTGCAAAGAAGGGAGATACTCCCGAATCTAGTGAGCAGGGAGAGCTTAGAAGATCAAGTAGAAATCGAAAACCTCCTACAAGATTAGAGATGAATCTAGCCCTAATGGGCTCTATGCTCAAGGCTCAAGAACCAAAAACTTTTGATAAAGCAAAGGAGCACGAGGAGTGGCGTGAAGCTATGAAAATAGAAATGGAAGCTATATTAAAAAATAGGACTTGGAACTTGGTTGAGCTACCTGATGGTAAGACGCCTATCACTTAAAAATGGATATACAAGATCAAATATGGAGCTAATGGGAAACTCAACAAATACAAAGCACGGTTGGTTGCGAGAGGATTTGAGCATCAAGAAGGTATTGATTTTGAGGAAACCTTCACACCCGTAGCTAAGATGGTAACTATATGTTCTGTCATTGCTATTTCTGCTTTCTATGGTTGGAAGATCCAACAAATGGATGTTAAATCTGCTTTTCTTAATGGAGTGCTGGATGAAGAAGTGTACTTAGTACAACCTCAAGGATTCATTGAACCAGGAAGAGAGCACCTTGTTTGTAAGCTCAACAAAGCTATATATGGATTGAAGCAAGCACCATGGGCGTGGTACTCTTGCATTGATGAACACTTTAAGCGAAGGGGAATGGTAAAGAGTGATGCTAATCCTAATCTTTACATTCTAAGTCAAGATTCAAATATAGTGTTCACTGTGTTGTACGTGGATGATTTGATTATTACAGAAAGTAATGAGAGCTTAATTGATCAAATCAAATCAGATCTTTCTAATGCTTTTGACATGATCGATCTAGGTTTGATGCACTATTGTATTGGCATTGAAGTATGGCAAAAGGAAAACATGGTCTTTCTTACACAAAGCAAATATGCACGAGATTTGTTTTATAAGTTCAATATGTAGGATTGTAAGCCTTTGAGTACACCTATGGATGTCAACATGAAGCTTATTGCATATGATGAATCTGAAAAAGTGGATGCTTATTTGTATAGACAACTGGTGGGTAGTTTGATTTATTTGACACACACACAACCTGATATTTCTTATGTTGTTGGTGTTGTTAGTCAATTTATGCAAGATCCTAGTCAAACACACTAGAAGTCTGCTAAATGTATTCTCAGATACATTTGAGGGACATTGAATTTTGGTTTGAAGTATGATCAACCTGAAGCGCCAATATTGATAGGATATACAGATGCTGATTGGGCAGGTAATATTGATGAAAGAAGGTCTACCAGTGGTCATACATTCAGTTATGGTACAGCTGCAGTTTCATGGAGTAGCAAAAAACAACCTACAGTAGCCTTATTCTTGATGGAAGCTGAATATCGAGCACTCAGCAATGTTGCACAAGAAGTGGTATGGTTACGAAGATTTCTTGTGGATTTAGGTCACCCACAGGTGGATGCGACTACTATATCTTGCGATAATCAAAGCTGCATTCACCTCGCCAAAAATCCAGTTTTAGATGATCGAACCAAGCACATCGAAATACATTATCATTTTGTTCGAGAGAAAATTCTTGATGGAGCCATTGATCTTGTTTTCTGTAAATCTAAAGATCAAGTGGCAGATATTTTTACTAAGTCATTAGGTAGATGTAAATTTGAAAAGTTTCGTACTCTACTAGGACTAGAAGAATTTAATTTTATCATTGAGGGAGAGTGTTAGAAATCAATGATAAACTTCATTGTTACACTTCCTAGTTACTGTTTACGATGTACTTTATTACTAGTTGTAACTAGCTGTAGGCTAGTCTAGTAGTCTACTCCTAGGTTCTCCCTCTCTATCAGGGTTTAGGGTTTATATGTACATTTTACATTTAGTATGTTGGTGTGTGATAGAGTGATATTGCATGTTCTTCTTCTGTCTCCCTACTTGGTGATTGCTTATTGTGAATGCTTGATGTTGCATTTCTGATTGTTGACAATGTGGCAGTGATGGTCGTACTGAGCATAAGACCCCGTATAAAGCTCCTTACATGGCAATGATGGTGGTAGTGAGAAACGCCCTCTTACGATAGTCTTATTCATAGGTCTTATTATGTTCGTAATGTCCCGTAGAAGGATTCCTTATGGGCAGTGTGGTGGTGCTAAGCGTAAGACCCTATGAAAATATCCTTCTATGGTAGTGATGGTGGTACTGAACATAAGAGCCCCTAAAAACCTCCTTATATGGTAGTGATGGTAGTGCTGATGAGCGTAAGTGCCCTTAAAAACCTCCTTACGTACCACCGATGGTACTGAAAAATACCCTCTTACAATAGTTATTCACAAGTATTATTCTATTCATAATGTCTCATAAAAGAATTCCTTATGGGCAATGATGGTGGTACGAAGCGTAAGACCCCGTAAAAACCCTCACTATGTGCCAGTGATGATGGTAATGAATGTAAGAGCCCATAAAACCCTCCTTACATGGCAGTGATGGTGATGTTTAGCGTAAGAGCCCATAAAGGCATCCTTACGTACCATTGATGGTATTGAGAAACGCCCTCGTATGATAGTTATTCGTAGGTCTCATTATGTTCGTAATGTCTCCTAAAAGGAGTCCTGACAGGAAGTCATGGTGGTACCAAGTGTAAGACCCTGTAAAAATCCCCTTATGTGGTAGTGATGGTCGTACTAAGCATAAGACCCCGTAAAAACCTCCTTACATGGCAGTCATGGTGGTACTAAGTGTAAGACCCCATTTGGTAAAGTTCAAGAAATTCAATGCATGAGTTTATGCTTCTTTGGACGGGTCTCTGAAGTTCACCTAGTCCAATAGCAACTTCTTACCAAAATGTGCATGTAGCTCTACTCCTCTGTCTATGTTGAGTCTTGTATGGTTTTAGCTCTTGCATTTTCGTTCATTGTCACAAATCGATTCATGGGTATTCCATAAAGGACATCTGCCCAATTGCATGTTTTTTTGCATGAGCATTATATTCTTCCAAGCTAGAATCTAAGGACATTCCTTGGAAGTCCTTGCCAAAGTGCACATGTAGCTCTAATCTTTTATCTATGCTAAGCCTTCTATGATTTGAGCTCATGTATTTGCATTCATTGTGACATGTTTGCTTTGCTTTGAGCATTGAGTTCTCAAGCAGGTCCGAAAAGCTTTAGCCTTTGCAAGCAGTTGCTAGTTGTAGCTACATACCCAGCTCCGCATGTTTATTCATGCAACCAGTTTCAAGAAGCTGGTGACAAAGCTTTCCAAGCTAAGGCATCCCTCTAGAACCATTTCTAGGCTCACCTCCAAAGCCATTTTTGGTCCCCATATACTTCAACATAAGTATAGTTGTGTACCTATGCATGTTCGATGACTCACAAATGCTTTTAATTTTGGTTGTGGTTGACTTCGTTAATACCAACGACCATACACGTTTCTTACTCTATAAACTATAATGCTAAATACAATGCTTTTTGAATTTTTTGCTTACACTGATAGACTATTCTATTGGATTCTTCCCTTCTCTCCCTAAAATCCAATGAGTTAGTCTAGTTCCATTCATGCAGTCAAAACGCAAGCTTACAAATTGAAACCTTTGAACTTCATCAAAAGATGAAGTTGTTGTTTGCAAGTAAACAAGGAACCCATAAGTCTTCCTCTTACGGGGGATACAGGTCGCTGCCCATAAAGAACTTATGAAGAGCCCGCAAGGAAGTCATAAGAAAACTGTAAGAAAACCTTTTACGAGGCACTACGATCATAGCTTGTAAGGAAACCTGTTACGAGGCATTAAAACCATTGCTCGTAAGAAGCCCGTAAGGAAACTTGTTACGAGACACTACGAACATTGTTCGTAAAGAGCCCGTAAGAAAACTTGTTACAAGGCACTACGACCACTGCCTATTAGGAGCCCGTAAGGTAACCTGTTACGAGGCACTAGAACTACTCCTCATAAGAAGCCCGTAACCATAGTCCCTCTTATGATAGTTTTTCATAGGTTAGGACCTATGAAAAACTTTCATAAGAGGACATATCTCACTACCACCATAATTGCCCGTAAGGTTATGAGACATTACATACAAAATATGACACACAACTACATATATGTGTGTTTTGCCATGCGAACCCGATACTTAGCCGAAATTTTGACATATTTCTTATGCGTGGCACTGCCACGCGTGGCATATCCATGCCAAAACTTTTCCGAGGACCCTGCCGGTGAAATCCAGGCTGGAGGTGAGGTCCGACAAAAAAAATTTATTCTGCGTGGCACTGCCACGCAAATTGCATGGCAAATCTCTAGAGAAAATTCCAAAGCGATGGCTTTTTTTAATGCCACGCGTGGCAATATTAAAGTACAATACTTAGAAAAAATTTGCTTTGGAAATTTGCCATGCGTGGCAGTGCCACGCATGGCAAAATTAGTTTGTTGTGATTTTTTTTTTATCTATTATGAATAATATGTTAATAAACAACAACTTTATGATTAATTTAAAAGCAAATAAGATTTCTTTTTTAGATTTTGAATAAGTGTCTACTTATAATAAAATGTGGACTAAAAGTTAAATGATTAGTATCTCAAATTATTATGATCTGACGAATTGAAGTTATTATCAGTTGAATATTACATGTTATCTTATGTATTTATGGACATTATGATGTGTTTCTATATTGAGAAAATTTTATGATCGAAATTTGACATTAATTTCAATATGGTATTAATGGGTAAAAATATAAGCGTGAGCTTAGTATGCATTTGAAAGGATGCTAAGTACCTTACATTTGAGAGCCATGTGGTAGCTTGTTAAGCTAATTTGTTGATAAAAAAATTGCAATGTTATACACCTTTTTGTGTTTGCAAAGATAAATGAATAGTCAAACAACATTGTGGCAAAATGTATAATTATCTCAAAGAGGATGTTTTTTAATTATAATATATATATAATCAACACATAAATCTTTTAATTAGTTCACACATCTATTAATATTGATAAATTTTTCTAATTCTAAGTGATTGCGAGATGCGTTTGAAATGAAACTTTAAAAAAGCAACATCGTAGAAAAATATAATAATTTTAATTTGAAAACAATATATATTGACCACAATGGATCATTTTATGACAAAATTATTTGTGACATGTACAAACTTTATTCATCATCGCAAGATTCAAATTCATCAGCCAATACATTTTGCAACTCATCTCCGCTAAGATGATTTTCATCATCACTATCGAAATCAAAACCTCTCTCAATATTGTCCTCATGCAAAGAATCATTGTTGTCCTCTTCATCATCTGAGTCGTCAGAATCATGAGAATCAATTCTCGGGTTTTCAATATTTATAAAACTCAAAGATATATGTACATCTTCATCAGATATACTTGTGTTGTCCAAATTTAGATCTTCCATTTCATTCTCAACATATGCATTTTCGAATACATGTCTTGAGTGTGGCTTAATTTGAACAACATACCACCAATCTTTGTTTAGTCGATCTGGTTGAAAAAATACCTGCATATTTAGCAATGTTAGGATTAGATATTTGTTATGCTCACATTTTAATTCACAATAAATAGATGTAATGAAAAAGTAGTGTAGATGATTAATATAACATTGATCACAAGTCTGAAAAGTCCATGCTTAATGTCTTGGTTGAATCGATAGCAAAAACTCCACTACGATTTTTTTTTTACAGTTGCATTTAATCCTCTATAGTTGATTTTGAACCATTTCACATCAAAAAACAAACATTTATCCATTTCACCAAAACACACCTCATATATGGCTTGTATGGTTCCTACATACTCAAGCTCTCCAGAAATTGGACTTTGATCTCGAGCACTACTCCGACGTTCTTGATGGAAGGATGCCATTACACCACAATCATAAGTTCGTCGTTTCATATCAATTGATTCAATGTGATGCAGACTTATGCTGTCAGGGAGGAGCTTCCATCCTTGGAGACTCTTCAAGGTGTTCTCATTGCTGAAGAAAGCAGGCAAGAGAACAAGATGCTGAGGATCAACATAATTTCATTGAAGGATGGTGGAGATGACAAAGCACTCTTCGCCAAGGACAAGTCAAGAGGCAAGGGCAAAGGTCAACAACACTTCAAGAAGGACAAAGCCAAAGAAAGTAGTCTTTTCTCCAAGATATAATGGTGTGTTTGATTCTTCTCTCCATTTTTTTTCCTCGGCACTAATAAATGATTCACTATCATGTTCAATGCGTTCTTCCACATCATGATGCTCATAGACGTTATTTATCAAGTTGTTCATGATTTCAACTTCATCATGAATGCAACAATCATTTTCAGCACTTGATCTTGATTTTGAAAAAGAAGAAGAAGAAGATCGAGGCTGATTTGCTTTGGCACGTTGTTGTTCATCTATTTTCATCATGGCTCTCAGTCCCATATGTTCACGACGTGATAGTTGATTTAAGTGCGGCCCATCGTATGCCAATCTTGTTTTGGATATGGAGTGACTGTTGTCATCGTCACTTCAATGAATTTAAAACATTCTTGGATAAGTCAACAGTACATAAATTTGGTTATTCATTTTCAAATCTTGTCAAAATGCGTCCAAGTCGTGTTCTTTTTCTTTAATGGAGTAAATCTAGATGGGATAGGAAAAAGAGGATTCTACACAATGTATGTGAGGTGATGTGGGATGGATAGAATCGATGTGAGGTGTCGTGGGATGGATAGAATCGATGTGAAGTGTCGTGGGATAGATAGAATCGATGTGTGAAGACATCGTGGAATGAATAGAATCCATAGTAGAATTTGCATGAGATGTTGTGGGATGGATAGAATCAATGTGAGGTGTCGTGGGATGGATAGAATCGATGTGAGGTGTCATGAGATAGATAGAATCGATGTGTGGTGACATCGTGGAATGAATAGAATCCATAGTAGAATTTGCATGAGGTGTTGTGGGATGGATAGAATCCATGTGAGGTGTCGTGGGATGAATAGAATCTATGTGTGGTGATATCGTGGGATGAATAGATTCCATGGAAAGATCTATGTGAGGTATGGTGGAGTGAGTGATGTGCGAAATGGAAAGATGCATAACTTTCACATCATGAAGTGTGTAGTGACTAGTGACATCATTATGGTCATCAACAAGATCTTCGTCTAATGCCAAAGATGATTTTTAAATTGATATTTCTTATCTTGTTGATAAGATTGTCAATCGACGTGTTATAAGACATTGACACCAATGTATTATTCTGCAAGAGTGAAACATTACACAAGCATTAGTTTTATTTTTTTCAAAAAAATTATAAATATGTGTATGATAAGAACAATACTAAATAGTCAAAATGTACTTCCAAATCCACATCGGGCTCCTCAATGTGCTTTCCAAACTTCCACAGATGTTGCACCACTATTCGTCTTTCTCGAATTTTCAATCCTTTGTATTGTTTGCACTCAAATATATCTTTTCATTGTACCTCTGTTGATGCTAATTTCATTTTACAATTACAAAAATGATTAGCTTAATGTTACAAGCTAATTTATATGTGTATAAATACAGTCCTAAGTTTTAAACAAATAATTATATAGTACTTGCTATTTAGGTCTAGGCTGGGCACCAGAACTTGATGACGATGATGTTCCACTAAGTATTTGCTCAAGCATTTGTGCTCTTTTTCGTGATTTCATTTTGTAATAATATTGCATCTTCTTTAACTTTTTGCTATCTTGTGGAGGCGTCGTGCTTTAAATTGTAGAAAAAAAACAAAAAAATTATATTCAACACACAATGCTGTAAATCCAAATGTTAAGTACATAATATCTACTGTACATTTAATATGTATACATGTTTCGAGACATTTCCTCAATAGAAGACATATTTGCTAATGAACGATTAAATTTTATCTACAATTTTTTAACAAGAATGTTAATGATATTGACAAAATACACTTGTCAAAATATACAGTTAAAATTGATATGTACACACAAATTTAACAAGATCCACAAATATCTTTATCATTAAAACATTTAGATACCTTACCAATGTCAAGTTGCTTGAACGAATATGACATTGTCTAATTCATGAAGAAAAGAAGCAGATTCAAGCAAACTATGAAATAGAATTGTGATTTATTTTAACTATTTAGAAAACTAAGCGGTAATTAATACATATTTGTCATGTTTAAAAAAATCATCAAAATCTTCAAAATCCTGAGTTTGGAAAAATTAAGTAACTTGAATTTGATACTTACATGTAAAACAACTCTATTTTGGTCCCTATCGCTTGACATAGCCCATTGAATAATCATAATTAACCAGCATCACATGAGATAGCTCAAACAACTTGATGTCTATCAATGTAAAAAGTCTCATTTTGGCACTTCTCACCTGAGGCTCCTCATAGAGTGATCAACTTTGAGGGATTTCATCCAAATAGATTAAATTTGTTGCCTATTGTTTGGGAATGCCAAAATTTGATGCCCAATGTGTAATTTTTTTTCTTATCACCCAACATGACTCATCAAGTCATTAGACTCAACTAGTTTCAAATCTAGTATATTTTGTTGCACCAATTATTGTTGACATTTGATCCCTATCACATCAGATAGCTCAAATTTGCTATCTACCATTAAAGATAGTTGTATTTTTGGCCTTTATCACTCAAGATTGTCTATTGAGTGACGCAACCAATAGAATAGTGACTTCAAGACATTGAAATAGCTTGAATTTGGTACCTATCACTTGGAATAGTTCAAATTTGATGCCTAACGTGTGATTTTGATGTTGATCACTCGACATGGCTGATCAAGAGATTGACTCAACTAGTTTTGAATCTACTATGAATGAGATCTAATGACTTAGAAGATCTAGTAGAAGAGTTAGCAAATGGTTGCTTGCGAGCCTTTGAGAATAGCCTCCTTTGCTTAAATCTGTTTACAATGCAAGTATCATAATAGAGCAAACACCTTTCTTAAATTGAACATCTAAACCACTATCCATTAGTTTCCCAACACCAAGCAAGCTCCTAGTAAGATTAGAAACATAGAGTACATTTTCTATATCCAATCTTTTAGAGGATCCAAGACTTGAAGAGATTGTTCCCACTCAATCTATCCTACATTCTTGATCACTTGCTGTTAGAATAGACTTTTTACAACCTAGAAAAGGTACAAGAGTGAGCAAAATTCCTTTTGGAATGTCATGTGGGAACTAGCCTCACTCCCAATCCACCATGTAGTTAGAAATCAGAGTTAATCTGATATACATTTTATGTAATCTCTAAATGTGAACTGTAATTATTGTACAGTTAATTAGATTTGCTATATTCAGTTGTGTTCGGGACGTGACCCATTAGGATATATTGATCGGGCACTACTCCCGTGGACGGCTTGGGTTAGCCGGGTAGCCACACGTAGGAAGAAATTAGCTTGTACAGTGATTTTGAGTTCATTATGCTATACTCAAGGGCATGTCCTGGGTTTGTCAATATATGTGGCCATATTGGGCCTAACTCTAGTTTGGCAGGTGGTGGGCCAGTTTAGTGACACCTGTTGAACCCATGCAGTTTGGGGCTTTGTTATATGTACAATGTTTCTTCATAATAGACTAAACTTTTGTTGTGCCATCTTTGAGAGTTGTGAGGAGTGGCTATGGTGATTGTGTGATGTGATCTGCATACTGCACTAGATTCTTTCGAAATTTCAACTTGGTATCAGAGCGTCAAGGTGATGCAGGTATGCACGATCCGGTGGAGCTATGGGATAGCATCTTTCACCAGGAAAAATAGCACTTAGTGTGAAAAACTCAGATCCAAAAGATGCTAAAGTTTCATAAAGATCTTGGCCATGGAAGTTATGCACATCTAGATTGAAAAAATGATAGAAATTGTGATGTTAAGCATACTAAACATCAACTAAACATCAAAATCTGATCATAAGCTTCCACAAACAGAAACTTGCTGTCCCTGTCCGTACTTCAGAGCCTACAACCTGCATTTCACACGTGTGAAGCCATAGCAACAAAGAAATCACAATTCTAGTGGCTAGAATGCAAGATATGAACAAAAAAGTGAGAGAGAAGAAGATGGATCTTCAAAGAGCATAACATTCATTCAATAGAATGAAAATGAGATGTGTACATACTCGTGGAGATGGCTATTTATAGCAGCCATAGTGCCTCTTGGCCACTTGTCTTATGATAGGCTAAAATTGGGGTCCAATAGGATTCACCCATATACCTAGAAATTTGGTCAAATAGGAATGCACCAAATTATGAGCCAATAGAAGAGCTCCACACTCGACCTCCTCTAATTAATGTGACCTCAAAAGTAGTGTACACATACTTTGGGCCTCTACATACATGTATGAACCTATCTCTAACTTTTATTTGGCCATAGGCCTACAAAATCTCAAGTTAGGAAAATACTACTAGTTGACAATTTTTCACACTCCCTCTTCAACTAGTTTTAGCATAGATTTAGAAAGTACACCAAGACTTGTTCTATGCTTGAAAAATAAGTCCTTTCCCAATGCTTTGGTAAAGATATCAGCCACACATTCCTTTGATGGGACATGTTCAAGCTTGATCTCTTTTGCCAACACTTGTTCTCTCACAAAATGGTAAGCCACCTCGATATGTTTGCTCCTTGCATGGAAAACCGGATTGCTTGCTAGACTTTGGGCTGAAAGGTTGTCACAAAAGATGATTGGACTCTCTGAAAAATCCAGCAAATGAAGCTCCATAATCATCCTCTTGATCCACACCATCTCCTTTGTGCATGATGTCAAAGCTTTGTACTCGGCCTCACTAGAAGAAAGTGATATAGTTGCTTGTTTCTTCGACATCCATGAGATAGCTCCATCACCTATGAAAATAGCATGTGCATTTATGGATTTTCTATCCATAAGGTCTCCTGCAAAATCTGAATCTGAAAAACCAAATAAGTTAGGTGATGAGCCTCTATAAACAATGCCAAAATCTTTTGTTCCCGAGATGTATCTCAAGATCCTCTTTCCTAGTTTCCAATGTTCTATGCTAGGATCTTGCATGAATTGGCTTAATCTACCAACACAATAAGATAAATCAGGTCTTGTGATGGTTAGATATATAAGAGAACCTATTAGCTTCCTATAGAGAGTAATGTCCTCGAAGGATCTTTCATTACCTCTTATAGTTAGCTTTACATGTGATTCCATAGGTGTATCAATAGGATTTGCATCTACCATATGAAATCTATTGAGAATAGAAATAGCATACTTCTCTTGTGAAATAAAAGTGATTTGAGAAGTTCTAATTACTTCTATTCCTAAGATATAGCTCAAAAGACCAAGATCATGCACTTCAAATTCCTTTTTTAGTGCTTTCTTGATATCTTCTATATCTTCCTTGTTCCCTCCACTTAAAATAATGTCATCCACATAAATTAGAAGGATTGTAACATCATTAGCACTAATTCTAAAGTAAAGTGAATGATCATACTCACTCATAGTGAAGTTTTGAGAAAGTAGAAAAGAGTTAAGCCTAGCATACCAACTCCTTGGTGCTTGCTTAAGACCATACAAACTTTTTTGTAGAAAACACACATGATTAGGCTTGCTATGAGAAACATAGCTCTCGGGTTGCTCCATGTAGACTTCCTCTTCAAGATCACCATTCAAGAAAGCATTAGAAATGTCTAATTGCCAAAGATCCCATCCATAAAGAGTTGCAAGGGAAATGATTACTCTTATGCTCACCATCTTTGCCACGGGTGCAAAGGTTTCCTCATAGTCAATGCCATGCTCTTGAGCATAACCTTTAGCCACCAACCTTGCCTTCAACTTGTTGATAGATCCATCTTGATTTGTCTTTACCTTGAAGATCCATTTGCATCCAATTGCACTTTTGCCCTTTGGAAGCTCCACCAATCTCCATGTGTTGTTCTTCATAAGTGCTTCAAACTCAAGATCCATTGCTTGGATCCATTCCTCTTTTTGCCTTGCTTCATCTACACATGAAGGTACATCAAAAGAAGTTAGGAAAGCATAGTTGGATCCATCCACCACTTGCTTACCTTTGCCATCATAAGTGAGCCTTGAGGGTTTCACTTTATGCCTTGGAGTTCTCCTTGGAATTTGACTTGAAGAGGCTTCTTCAACATCCACATCCAATGTGTCATCAACTCCATTGTCATCAAGCACATTAGTTGCAACAACACCATCATCACTTGAAACAACTTTTGGAATGTTACTTTCATCAAAAATGACATCCCTACTTGTGAACACTTTCTTGATTGAAGGAACATAAATCCTATATGCTTTGCTTACTTCACTATAACCAACAAAAATGCCCTTTCTTGAAGATGGATCCTCCTTAGTTCTATCATCAAGAGTAATGTTGAAGTAGCAAATGCATCCAAAAGTTCTTAGAAACTTGACATTAGGCTTCGTACCAAACAAAGCTTCAAAAGGGGTTTTTCCTTCCAATACAACACTTGGCCATCTATTGCAAAGGAAATTTGCACACAACAAAGCATCACTCCAAAAAGGTTTAGGAAGATTAGCATTCAATCTCATTGCCTTTGCACTCTCACACAAGGTTCTATTCTTCCTCTCGGCCACTCCATTTTGTTGTGGTGTTCTTGGACATGTGTACTCCCTCTTGATCCCATGCTCATCACAAAAGGCTTTGAATTTGTTAGAAATGTATTCACCACCATTGTCGCTCCTCAAGCATTTGATTTTGGTTGTAAATTGAGTCTCAATAGCAACTTTGAACTTGACAAACACATCAAACACCTCATCCTTGCTCTTTAGTAGATAAACCCAACAAAATCTACTAAAATCATCAATGAAAGTTACATACATCTTAGCACCTCCATTGCTAATTGTAGTAACACCATGAATATCCGAATGCAAGAGAAAAAAAGGCATCTTAGATCTAGATATAGATCTAGTATATGGCAATCTATGTGATTTAGACAAAGCACATTCTTCACAAACATGATTCAAGCAAGTAAGAGACTTGGGAAGTCCCCTTACTACCTCCTTTTTGGCTATTTCCTCCAAGGCCTTGTAGTTGAGATGTCCCATCCTTTTATGCCATACCTCTTGAATTGACATTTGTTCATTTGCCATGCATCCAACTTGGTTAGCAACAACACATGCATCAAGCTTGAACAATTTCCCTTGCCTTTTCCCTTTTGCAATGATACTACACCCCTTTTTGATCAAGCAAGCATCACCATCAAACTCAACTTTGAATCCTTTGTCAAGCATTTGGCTTACACTAAGTAAGTTCTTGGTAATGGATGGAATGAGCAAAACATCTTTCAATTCTATATTCCTATTTGTAGAAAGTGAAATAGGAATTGTGCCAATCCCCTTGATTGCACACTCACCATCATTTGCGGTATAGATTACCTTCCTATCACCATCAAATGCCATTAAAGATGAAAAATACTCTTTATGATATGTCATATGAGAAGTGGCTCCACTATCAATCCACCAAGGATCAATGTCTCCATGATTAGCCAACAAGCAAGATGACATAACAAAAGCATCATTTGAAAGAAGCTCATCCCCACCCTCATCAATAGTTAGATTGGTTTGCTTTTCCCCTTGATCCCTCTTTTTCTTAAAACAATCACTAGCAAAATGCCCTTTGACTCCACAATAGAAACATTTTAGCTTAGATCTATCCTTCTTTTTGCCAAAAGTAGAGTGCTCACCTTGGTCTTGCCCTTTAGACCAATTGCTTTTACCTTTGCCCTTGAACTTGCCTTTAGAGAACATTGCCTCCTCTTCTCCTCCTTGAGATGTAGAAGATGCTCCCACTCTTGTTTGCAACCTGAATTCTTCAGCCAACAAGACCTCTTGCAAGTCTCCAACACTTGGTAAACATTTTTGGATAGCATAACTTTGAACAAGATTAGCATGATCATCCAACAAGCCATTGAGAATCACTTGAACAAGCTCCTCATTATTTATGCCATCATTAATGCATGCTAACTCATCATTCAATGCTTTAACTCTCAAAACAAAAGCATGTCCATTCTCACTCTTCTTTTGCATACAAGAAAAGATTTGCCTTCTTAAAGTCAACACTCTAGAAGTAGACTTGGATTCATAAACCTTCTTCAAGGCTTCCCAAGCTTCACTAGATGATGTGCACTTACCAACCTCTTTGATAAGCTCATTTGTCACATTCATCTTGATCATGTGAAGGGCTTTCTTTGCCCTCTTGTCATACCTCAATTGTTCTTGAGGTGCCAAAGGTCTCTCCTCCACACCTACAACAATATCCATCAACTCATTCATCTCAAGCAAAGACTCCATCCTTACTTTCCAAGTAGAATAGTTGAGGGAGGTAAGCCTATCATTGCTTTCCAACATGTAGCCTCCATTTGTAGCCATGTTGCAATGATTGATCTCTGATCTTTGACCTGTTCCAATGCACTAAGCACTCTCTTGAATCAACAAATGAAACACAAGAAGAAATCACAAAGATTTGGAACCTAAAACCTTACTTTTTCTCTCTTTTCCTCACTTTTTCCTTAATTTTAGCCACTAGTTTTATGATTTCTTGATCAAACCAAGACCAAACCTCAATATACTTGCTTTTCCCTCACTCCTAAGATTGAAATACACTCTTGAATCATTCAGCAAACTGAAAATCAGAGGGTTACATCAATTTTGAAGTTTTTGACATGAAGAAGCAAGAAATTGAATCAAAAAACTATATGCTAGAATGGAAAACTAATAGGATCTTGTTGGATCTTGCATCTCCCTCTTTCCAAAACAATTTTTGTCTCCTTATTCTGATAAGTACAGAGGGAATTCGCCCTACTTCAATTGAAATGCATACAAATGATGTTTTGATCACAAAGATCCAATTTCTACACATAAATCAACAAGATTTTTAGCTAGAAACTTGATTGGAATGCTACAAAAGCAAACTCGCCCACAAATCTCTTCTAAATCTGGCAAAACCTGCACATTTGGCCGCCTAATGCTCTGATACCATGTGAAAAACTCAGATCCAAAAGATGCTAAAGTTTCATAAAGATCTTGGCCATGGAAGTTATGCACATCTAGATTGAAAAAATGATAGAAATTGTGATGTTAAGCATACTAAACATCAACTAAACATCAAAATCTGATCATAAGCTTCCACAAACAGAAACTTGCTGTCCCTGTCCGTACTTCAGAGCCTACAACCTGCATTTCACACGTGTGAAGCCATAGCAACAAAGAAATCACAATTCTAGTGGCTAGAATGCAAGATATGAACAAAAAAGTGAGAGAGAAGAAGATGGATCTTCAAAGAGCATAACATTCATTCAATAGAATGAAAATGAGATGTGTACATACTCGTGGAGATGGCTATTTATAGCAGCCATAGTGCCTCTTGGCCACTTGTCTTATGATAGGCTAAAATTGGGGTCCAATAGGATTCACCCATATACCTAGAAATTTGGTCAAATAGGAATGCACCAAATTATGAGCCAATAGAAGAGCTCCACACTCGACCTCCTCTAATTAATGTGACCTCAAAAGTAGTGTACACATACTTTGGGCCTCTACATACATGTATGAACCTATCTCTAACTTTTATTTGGCCATAGGCCTACAAAATCTCAAGTTAGGAAAATACTACTAGTTGACAATTTTTCACACTTAGAGCATCTCAGGAGAGAGGACTCCATATAGGGTATCGGCAGTCCGGGTGGCATGAGACATCAAAGTTCCTTCGATCGGAGCTTCGGGGAAGATCAAAACGATCGTCGTAGGTGAATTCTAGGGAGAATTCACTAAAAACCTTGCAGTTTCGGTGGTTTCGGGGAAATCATTGATGTTGGCTACGATATTCACTATGTGGACAGTCGTTTGGCGCAACAGGGCTTGCATGGCTATGCAAAGAGCGGTGACAGATAGCCATGGCAATTTATAGGGGCAAATTGGGTAGAAATCTGAGAGAATTGCAGAATTTTTAGATTATATGAGCTATTGAAGGCTTTACTCATCATTGGCGACAATTTTGAGAGGGCAAGCAATCACAGGTGAGAGGTAGACATAGGATGCCAGTTACACGTGAAAAATTCTTGTGATCATGTTCAAATCTTGGGGATCAAACCAACCAATGTCAAAAGGCGTTTTGGGGGAATGCTCTCACAGGTATGATATGTTGGACCTGAGTCATTGGCATGGACAGGACTTACAAGTGGGATTCATGATGGAATCAGGAAGCTGCAAACACAAATGGACAAAGCGTGAAGCTTTGAGAGCCAGCTCTAGGTTGGAGAGCTGATGGAGATCACACGAGGTGTGATCGAAGGACAAACACTATGATGGGTGTTTTGCTAGTGATCTACTAGAGGGGACACTGATGGCGAGGACTTCATGGTGTGCTCATTTGGGAGTACATGTTGGCATTACAGCAAGGGGCCAGTTTTGGACATTGGCATCGATGGGGAGGCATCTACCATCACGGGCGTGGATAAGCTACCTATAGCTTTCATGCATTTGGTTGTATTTGCAAGAGTCTAGGCTTGGCACAGGTGTTGGAATTTCCATGGTGCAGATTCTCAGGTGGTGAGATTAGGGATAAGCCTAGAGGAAGTCACTCAGAGCCATATACCTCAGTATGATTAGAGAGATAGCAGTCTCGGGATCCCGTGAGCGGCGACTCAAGGACAGGCTTGCATTGGCATGGTGTCGGTGAGTCAAGTACTTGGTAGCAGGGATATGCATAACATCCTTTGGACACTCCAGACACCACTGCAATATATTGTTTTTTACCCCTATCACATTTGAGCTTAAGGAAGAGAGTTAAAAATCAGAGTTAATCTGATATACATTTTATGTAAGCTCTAAATGTGATACTGTAATTAGTGTACAATTAATTAGATTTGCTGTATTCAGTTGTTTTTGGAACGTGATCCGTTAGGATATATTAATCGGGCACTGATCCCGTAGACGGCTACTTGGGTTAGCCGGGTAGCCACACGTAGGAAGAAATTAGCCTGTATAGTGATTTTGAGTTCATTATGCTATACTCAGGTGCATGTCCTGGGTTTGTCAGTATATGTGGCCATATTGGGCCTAACTCTAGTTTGGCAGGTGGTAGGCCAGTTTAGTGACACCTATTGAACTTATGCAGTTTGGGGCTTTGCTATATGTACAATGTTTCTTCATAATAGACTAAACTTTTCCTGTGCCATCTTTGAGAGCTTGTGAGGAGTGGCTATGGTGATTGTGTGATGTGATCTGCATACTGCACTAGATTCTATCAGAATTTCAACTCATGTGTCATTGGAGTAGCTCTTGCTTGTTGGTGTAGATGCCATCAAGGATGAATTAACTCCATCCTCATAATCCTCAATGATACGGTTGTGTTGCTTACTCTCATCTTTTGCATTCTTCATTTTGTAGCACTGGGATGCAAAGTGCCTTCCACAAAAGAAGCACTTTTGTTTGGCTTTGTCTTTCTTCTTTCCTTTAGAGCTTAATTCTTGATCATCATCAATTTTGCCATGCTTTGGATCTTCTTCTTGGACTTCCATCGTGTAGTACATTTAGATTGATTGTTTTTTATCGCTTATCAATGGAATTGACCCCTATCATGCAATATAGCTCAAAATTATTGTCCATCACTTGAGATAAGGCATTGAGTGATCAAGTTAGAGTAAATTCGAGTTTATGACATTCATGTAGATTTGAATGTTGTGCTTACATGTGAGACCAACTCAATTTTGGTCCTAATTACATATCATTGTTCTTTGAGTGATCATAATTGGCCAACATCACATCAGATAGCTCAATCTTGGTGTCTATCAATGTAAATAGCCCCATTTTGGTGTCTCTGTCACTCGAGAAAGTCAAAATTTGCTACCTAACATATGATTTTATTGCTTATTGCTTGACATGGCTCTATCGAGTGACTAGACTCAACAAGTAATATATTAAGACAACTCAAGTTCAACCCCTTGTCAAATCCCTATTACACGTGATAACTTAAATTTTATGTCTATGCATGGTTTTGTTGCTTATCACCCAACACGGCTCATCAAGTGATCAAACTTCCCAAGTCTAGTATACTAAGATAGCTCATATCACATGAGATAACTAAAATTTGATGTGTATATTTTGGAATATCTCACTTTTGGTGCATATCACTAAAAAAAGGTTTCTCATAAAGTGACCATATTCTAGAAATTGTGTGCTCATGAAATAGATTAAAGTCGAGTCCCGTCGCTTTAGATAGTTCAAATCTAATGTCCAATACAAGATCTTGGTCCTTATCACTTGATATAGAAGATCGAGTGACTGAACTTGGTCAATCTATGATTTGGAACAATCAAGTTTGGCCCCTAATAGTTTGAATCTAGTCCTTGGGCAGGATGATTAGTTTGCTGCTTGGAAGGACAAGAGAGCAACAGTTTTTTTTAAGAAGAGATTATGGCAGCAGAGATCTAATATAGGAGCATGAGCACTTCAACAGATGGACATTGCAAATGCTCAATTTTTCCTTGTCCCCCATCACCATCTCAAGAAAAACCCATTTTACGCTCTCAATGATCCTCTAAAATCAAATTCGATTGTGATACAATCAATTAGTCCTGGCAATCCTCTTAGCATTGCTGGTAGCACCTCTGCACAATACCACAACCAAGGATTTCACAAACAAAGATGTTTGATCCATTCCTCAATGCTAGCAATCATCTAACAACGTCCGCCGAGTTATTTTCTTTCCATCCACTCAACACAAAGTCCAAAAAGACCCCACGACATTCCCATGCGCTCTTGTTAATTGCTCCCATCTCCATCCATCAACAATCCCTTTACGAAAAAAACCCACCTCCAATCCCTCCTCGGATTCCACCCACAGAGATTTCAGATCTCTTCTATCCTCTTCCTTCAACTAACTTTAACCGCATAGCACACAACCATGTTCCTTGAAATCTATTAGCTCATTGGTACCATACTTCATGGAAGTAGTAGTATATCTAGCATCCCTCAATGTATTACAAAGAAGAAGAAGGAAGATTGTGCCCAGCTTAACACATGTTTTCTTATTTTTAAAAAATATTCCGACCTAGTACGTTTTGACGCAAAAGGGTCGGAAAAGGGTTTCTAAGGGACACATATATTACAAATTAATTAATACAAAGTCGTGTCGAGTAGAGATGTGAAGTTAGACAGGTCCACATTTCCTGGATTGAAAGACAAAAAGAGGCATGAGATCTTCACACTACTACCAATTCAAGAGGGTGATCAAGGACAAACATCAAATCAAAATGTCGAGCCCCATACCCCAGAGCAGCAGGAAGCCGAAGATCAACTCGACGAAGAAGAAACATTTGAGCATCGACGAATCGAACCCAAAAGGTTGACCAGACAAAAAAGACCTCCAGAACAATACACTGACAACCTTCAATGGAGCGAAGAAATAAAGTTCATGTACTGCAGCTTCACTGAAGAGCCAACAACATATCAAAAAGCTATCCAGAGTTCAGAAGGTGAATTCTGGAAGCAGGCAATGTCAGAAGAAATCGAATCATTGAGGCAACACGAGGCAGGGACACTAGAGCCACTACCCGAAAATAAAAGGATCATCAATTGTAAATGGGTCTGCAAAAGAAAAATCAAATGGACCAAAAACTGATGTATTAAAAATCCTAGGAAGGTGTGTAGCCCTTACTTTTCTCTTGTTAAAGGTGAGGTTCTAATCTTTCCTGGATAGAAAAAACCGACACATCATAGGGAGGGAATATGAGGTGACATTATGAAATAGGACATAACCGCAAAGTTTGGGTATTTTAATTATCACATTTAACTTTAATAAAATTAATGGAATGAGTTAGAGTGTGCTTTATGGTGAATGAAAAGAAATTTGCTATGGATTCATTCTTAGGATTATAATTTAGGGCTATAGTTATAATATATTAGTTATAAGCTTTGAAGTTAGTAAATCTAATACTCGCTTTCATATTTCAATGAATATAAAAATAAAAATTGAATGCAATTGACAATAAATACTAATAATCATAAATACATTCATATATCATTCTTATGATGACATTATACATTATTTTCATCATTCACATCATTCATGTAATGATTTCAAATCTGTAGATGGTTGTCAATTACACAATAAAAAGTGTAGATTTGTAGAGTTTCAGTCTGTCTTTGTTTTTTTTCTTTTGTTAAATATTTATGACGCTTCGGAAGCTGCTCCTTCTATCAGAAATGGTGAACTCCTGCAACTTTGTCGTGACGCAAAAACGAAGTGAAGGTCGAATGGCGAACAATTCATGAGCAACCCCAATGGATCAAACCAATGAAAACCCAACATTTGATCTATCAAACCCATCCAATGTGGCACAAGCTCTTGAACTTTTATACCAACAAATTCAAGCCACTAATAAGCAGCTTCTTGAAACTAATCAAAGAAACCAAAATGCTGATCTATGTCGGAAGCACAAGGTATTCATGGTCAACGACTGGGTGTTTTTGAGGGTCCCTAGTCACTCTAGGGGCTGGATAACTGGTAAGTGTGCAAAGTTGGCGCCTAGGTATTGCAGTCCTTTGAAGGTTATCCAAGTGGTCGCATACAAACTATACCTTCCAGCTAACATTGGAATTCATCATGTTTTCCACTTTAGTAAGTTGAAACCCTCGTTGGGGGTTGGGGAGACCCTGGTCCCTGTGGAAGATCTAGTGGAACTTATTCGTAATGAGTCCATGAGTGGACCACTTGAACCCGAGGCGATTGTTAATAGCCGACAGAGGACTCTACGGAGTAGAGTGCTTTGAAAATTTTTAGTCAGTTGGAGGGGCAAATCAAAGGAGGAGGATACATGGGAAAAGGAGGCTGATCTCCAGAAGAATTTTCCAAATTTTTCCCTACAAGGAAAAATTTAAGTTTAGGGGGAAGGAATGTTACATACCTATGAAACTAAGAGTACTTCAGACCCCTAATTGTCCATTTAGTGTTGGGGGCTAAATGGCAAGGTACCCTTAGGATTAAGAGTATGTTCCCTTGGATAAGGACATGCAAGTGACTATACCATAGTTGGAGGTATGGAGTCACGTTACCCTTGGATAAGGGGTACCCTTAGTATTAAGGATAGGTGTCTTAGATTAAGGTACTAGTGTCCTTGGGTAAGGACAGGTAGGTGTCTATGCCTTGGATGGAGGTATGGAACCTAGAGAGGTGTTGGAAAGTTATTGGATGACTATTTTTTTAAAACCTTGGGTCTCAACCTTGAACCATATCACTTTATTGGTCTAGGACCAAAGTTTACATGCACAACTTGGGCAATGGGACCTAGTAGGAGGGCGCTCTTCTAAAGTGTCCATTGAGTTTCCAACTCCCACAAGAAAGGCATTCAAAGAGTCATAGGTTATGGAAGGGGTCTCTTGACCTTCCATAAGCCTATGGAGGCTCTTGGAGGTTCTTTAACTCCCCTAGGCTTCTCTCTCTCTCATTGGATGAGTATGGAACTCCATAGTGCATTGGAGGGGTCCATGGGCCATCTATATGAGGGTAGTAGGGTGCCCATTGGGAGAGGGAGATCTCTCTTGTTTGCTTTGCTTATGCTCTAGTGTTGTTACTAGTGTGTAGAGTGCTTTCTTGTGGTAGTATGCTTGAGGTTTGGATATTGCTTATGGTATAAGACATAAGTAGGGTTTGGATCTTGAGAATGCTATGGAGCTAGATAGGTCTTGCTTGGAGCTTGGATCTAGCTATGGTTGGGTGGTGAATACTTGAGGCCAGCTTGTTATCTATCTTTGTGTTTAAAGAGTAGGGACACAGGTGGAGGAGAGATCCTTGGAGGCTTGCAGATCCTTACTTGCAGGTGGAGGCATCCTAGATTGGAGTTGGGGAGCATCTTGAAGCTTGTAGGTTGCCTGGAGGACATTTGGAGGCTCTACCTTGGATTTGGAGGACTTCCTCACCTCTACTTGTAAAAGAAACCATTTAAATCAAGCCATCAGCATATTGCTAGAGGATTGGTAGACATTGTACATTCAGACATTTGTAGTCCGATAAAAAATCCTTTGGTGAAGGATGCAAAGTACTTTATAGCTTTTATTGATAAATTTTCCAGAAGGACTATGGTGTACTTTATAAAGAAGAAATCAGAAGTCTTCAACTACTTTAGATTCTTCAAGGAGCATGCAGAAAGGAGATTGGAAGGACGCTAAGGTCAGACAATGGTGGAGAATATATCTCTATTGAGCTTAAGGAGTACTGCCAAATCCATGGCATTAAGCAACAATTCATCACTCCTTACAGTCCCCAGTCTAATGGGCCGAGAGAAAGAATCGTACCCTGGTTGAATAAGCCAAATGTATGTTAGCGCATGCATCACTACTCAAGAGATTTTGGGCCGAAGCTGTCTCCATTGCAACTTACGTCTAGAACAAATGTTCGACCAAGGCCCTCTCAGGCAAGACACCCCACGAGGTGTGGACAGGCTCTAAGCCTTCTGTGAACAACCTAAAAGTGTTTGGATGAGTTGCCTACGCGCAGATCCCAAAAGACACGAGAAAGAAATTGGACTTCCAATGTCTCAAGGCCATCCTGATTGGATATACTTCATTTGATAATACATACAAGTTGTATGGTCCTGATACCTAGCAAATCTTGTATAGCTGGGATACAGTCTTTATCGAGGATCAGTTCATCAACATCAAAGGCAAGGATATTGCTCCAAGAGAACCTTCATCACCTTCCATTGACACAACTACGTGAGCTTCTGGCTTAGTCGTGCAGATGAAGACGTTGCTACTACCCAACAACAAGTCCCAAGAGTGGTTCATCAGTCAAATTCTCCTAGAAGATCAAGTCGAGTGCACAGACAATCCACAAGGTATACTCCTGAGTCTGCATGTCTCTTGATACAGGAACCGACGACAATCGAAGAGGCACACATCCAACCAGACTTTGATCTTTGGAGAGAAGCTATGGATAGAGAGTATTCCTTCCTGATCAAGAACCAGACGTGGTCACTAGTCGAAGCTCCTATTGGCTACAATATCATTGATTGCAAATGGATCTTTAAGATCAAATACAATGCCAATGGAGCAATTGATCAAAGGAAGGCAAGTCTGGTAGCACAAGGATTCACTTAGATCTCCAATGTCAACTACAATGAGACTTTCAGTCCTGTAGTCAAACATTTGTTAATTCGAGCACTCCTGTCTTATGCTGCAGCTGCTGACCTCGAAGTACATCAACTTGATGTATAAACAACTTATCTGAATGGAGTTATACAAGAAGACATTTACATGATCCAGCCCGAAGCATATGGTCTGGAAGGTATGAAGAATCATGTCTATAAACTCCACAAAGCACTTTACGGCTTGAAACAGTTTGCAGAGCTTGGTTTCAGAGGATCAACACATTCCTCATCAAACAAGGATTCAAACCAAGCACTTCTGATTGCAACGTCTATTCCAAGTCAGTGTAGCAATACTTCATTAACATCACCTTATATGTGGATAATACGTTGCTTTTCAGCAACAATACCAATTTGGTCAAGGATTCTAAGCAAATATTATTTCAAAGTTCGACATGACTGATCTGGACGAAGCTCACTTCTGTCTGGGCATTCAGATCCATAGAGACAAAGCAAAATGAATGATTTATAGCACTCAACAAAGGTATCTTTACAACGTTTTTAACCAATACAATCTAATGAATTGTAAATTAGCTAACTCACTGATGGATCCAGGCCTGCATTTGTCAAAAGACCAATGTCCTAGACCAAACAAGAAGAGGAGCAGATGAGAGAGTATCATTATCGATCGATACTTGGATCTCTCATGTACGCAATGGTCTATACAAGTCTCTTTTGCAGTAAGCTCACTCAGCCAATATATGGCTAATTTTGGCATTACCCATTGGAAGGCTCTCATAAGAGTCTGTAAAAATTACAGCAAATAAGGATCCTAAAACACTTGAAATGATGAGGGAAACAATAGATTATGATTTCATAAGATTAGCACAAGTTGAACCATCAAAATCCATCAAAAATCTATGCTTGAACCTCACTAAATGGCCCAAATCCTTGAAGAAGGCTTCACACGTGTGAAAGTACGGCCTCCCACAGTCTGAGTACTGTACACCAGACCTACATTCAATCCTATAGTCATTAGTAATCACAAGTACTCAAACAATTATGAACATAGAGAGCAATTGCACCATTATGAGAGAAAAAACATGAAATTGCTTGATTGATTTTGGTGAGATATCATCACCTATATATACATGATCCATCACGGTTTTGGGCAGGTATGAGTAGCCCTAAACCTATCCCTAATGCTAATTTTGGTGGATCTTTCATCCCTACCAAGTTAGGGTTGGAATCTTGGAGATCCCTCAACAATGCAAAAATTACCAAAAATAGCTCCTATTTTTTCTCCCTTGTATCTAAGCATAATTTGGACTCATTCCAAAGGTTCTAACACTTAGGTCTACTTGAGGACATCCTTATGAATGGAATCCTATGCTATTTGGCACGTGTGACAAGCCACATCATGACCATCTAACTATTTACAAGTCATATGACCAAAACTAGTCAAGCTAGAATTGTGAATTTTTAACACTCCTCCTCACTATCTAGCTTGGTTCAATCATTGCTTTACTAATCACTCCAACTGATGATCTTAACTTCATAAAAGGTGTCTTTTGAAGTGGTTTAGTAAGTAGATCAGCTACACATTCATTGCTTGGAACATGCTCCAAAGCAATCTCCTTGGCTTGCACCATTTCTCTCACAAAGTGATGGCATATCTCAATGTGCTTAGATCTTGCATGGAAGATTGGGTTAGATGCAAGGTGTTGGGCTGATATATTGTCATTGTAGATGATTGGTGCCTCCTCTGAATCCATGATCTTTAGTTCCACCAATAATCTCTTGATCCAAAGTACCTCCTTTGTAGTGGTTGTCAAAGCTTTGTACTCGGCCTCAGTTGAATATAGAGATATAGTTTCTTGCTTTTTTGAAAGCCATGAAACCACACCTTCTCCTATGAAAGTTGAATAGGCACTTGTTGATTTCCTATCCCTCTTGTCCCCTGCAAAATCTGAATCACTAAATGCATGAAGGTTAATCACATCTCCTCTATATAGAATCCCAAAATCCAATGTACCCGAGATGTATCTTAGAATCCTCTTAGCCTTTTTCCAATGGATATTCAATGGCTTTTGCATGGATTGGCTCAACCTACATACACTAAAGCTAAGATCTGGTCTAGTTATAGTGATCCACATTAAGGAACCTATAAGTTGCCTAAACAAAGTGATGTCCATGAAGGATCTTTCATCATCTTCATTTGGCACTTTTACATCTTGCTCCATTGGTGTGTCAACACTTTTGCATACTTCCATCTTAAACTTCTTCAAAAGACTTTGAGCATAGTTTACTTGACTTATAAAGATAAAATCAGACCCTCTAAGTACTTCTATGCCTAAGATGAAGTGAAGACACCCTAGATCTACCATCTTGAACTCTAAGGATAGATCTATCTTGATTTTTTCAATACCATCAACACTATTTCCACTAATGATGATGTCATCTACATAAATGAGTAAAACTACAATACCAACATCATCAAACTTAATGTAAAGAGTGGGATCATATTCACTTTGAACAAAAGAAAGTGAAATAAGATAGCAATGTAGTCTTGAATTCCAAGATCTCGAGGCTTGCTTCAAGCCATAGATGCTTCTTTGGAGATGGCATACTTTGTTCTCCATTCCATGCTTGATGAACCCTTGTGGCTGCTCCATATAGATATCCTCTTCCAAAAAACCATTCAAGAAAGCATTAGAGACATCCATTTGACATAGAATCCATCCAAAATGTGATGCAAGTGCAATGATTAGTCTTATTGTGACCATCTTGGCCACGGGTGCAAAAGTTTCCTCATAGTCTATCCCTCTCTCTTGAGCATAACCTTTTGCAACTAATCTTGCTTTATGTTTGTTAACACTCCCATTTGCATTCAACTTAAGCTTGAAGACCCACTTGCATCCTATTACATTCCTTTGAGGTCTCTCAACAAGCAACCAAGTTTCATTCTCAATCAAGGCATCATACTCATCCAACATAGCTTTATACCATTCTTTGGAGTTCAATGCATCTTCAACATTAGACGGTTCTTCAAAACTAGATAAAGCATAAGAAGTGGATGAGATACCCTCAACTTGCTGTCCTTTGCCTTGATATGTGAGCCTTGATGGCTCCACTTTTTCCCTTGAAGATCTCCTTGGTGTGATAGGTGGGTTTGGTGCTTGCTCCTCCATGAGCTCCTCCTCAAAACCAAGATCTTGCTCCTCGGCCATCTTCTTCTTGATTGTTGGAGCACTTGAGCCTTCTTCAAGCATATGCATATGATGTTCATCAAAGATGACATCCCTTGAAACAACAAATTTGTTCAAGGATGGGAGATAGACTTTGTAGCCCTTGCTTGAGCTTGCATATCCAAGCATGATCCCTCTTGTGGAAGATGGATCCTCCTTGGTTCTTGTTTCCAATGGCACATGCACATAACATATACACCCAAAAACTTTCAAGTGATTAAGATTGGGTTTCTTTCCATACAACATCTCATATGGAGTTTTGCCTTCAATTGCTTTGCAAGACACCCTATTCATCAAGTAGTTTGCACATACAAGAGACTCACCCCAAAAGGATTTGGGCAAACAAGCATCTAATCTTAAAGCCTTAGAACATTCACATAATGTTCTATTCCTTCTTTCAGCAACTCCATTTTGTTGAGGAGTGTAAGGACAAGAAGTCTCTTTCTTGATCCCTTCCTCCTCACAAAAGGCCTTGAACTCATTGGAGATGAATTCTCCACCATTGTCACTTCTAAGAATCTTGATGCTATGATTATGATGCTTTTCCACAAACAACTTGAACTTTACAAAAGTATCAAATACTTGAGACTTGAAGGAAAGTAAGAACACCCAACAATATCTTGAGTAGTTATCAATGAAGGTTAAAAACATGGATGAACCTCCATTAGATTTGGTGCTAGCAATGTGCACATCCGAGTGTATGAGTTCAAGAGGATGAGATGACTTTGTGATGGAGTTAGGAAACACCTTCTTATGTGCCTTGGATAAGGCACAAGCTTCACAAACCTTGTCTTCCTTCCCAATAGACCTTGGTAGGCCTAAAGCATACTCCTCCTTGATTATAGCCTCCATGGAACCCGAGTTGACATGTCCAAGTCTTTTGTGCCATAAAGTAAAGGTAGATATCTTGCTCTTCTCGGCCAACATGACAACATTAGTATCCACAAATGCATCCAGCTTATAAAGTTTGCCAAGTCTAGTGCCCTTAGCCACTATCTTACCCTTCTTCTTGATGAAACATTCATTTGAAGCAAAGTCAACATTGAAACCATTGTCTACCATTTGGCCAACACTTAGTAGATTCTTTGTTATTGTAGGAATGTACAAAACACCTTCTATGTTGATCTTTTTGGAAGATCCTAAGCAAAGGGGAATGCTACCAACTCCTTCAATCTTACAAGCTTCATCATTTGCTGTATAGATAGACTTTATAGGTCCATCATAAGATAAGAGAGAAGAGAAAAACTCCCTTTTACTAGTCATGTGTGAACTAGCACCCGAGTCAATCCACCAAGGATCTTCTCCTTTGAAGCTTGTTGAAGAAAATATGGACATCATGAGAGAGTCCTCATGTGAAATCTCCTCCTCCTCCTCTTTGCTCATGTTGGCCTGGCTTTGATCTTGCTTCCTCTTGAAGCATTCCGAGGCATAATGCCCCATCTTGCTACAATAGTAGCACTTCACCTTTGATTTGTCCTTCTTGACTTTGGTGGTTGATGGAGATGCCTTTGGGGGTCCTTCTTGATCCTCAAGCTTTGTAGACTTCTTGAATGTTGATCCTTTGCCTTTGGACTTGCCTTTGCCTTTGGTGAAGAGAGCTTGGTCATCTCCACCTTGGATGGAAAGCCTATCCATCCTCTCTTGCATTTGGCTCCTTCTTGATTCCTCGGCCATGAGCGTGCCTTGGAGTTCTTCAAGTATGGGTAGCTTACCCATAATTGCATATCCCTGAACCAAATTGTCAAATTCAAAGCTTAGTCCATTCAATATGAGTTGAACAAGCTCTTCATCCTTGATAGGTTCACCTATAAAGGCTAGCTCTTTGTTCAATTCTTTTACTCTTAGGACAAAAGTATGTGCACTCTCTCCTTTCTTTTGATAGCTTCTATAGATTTGATTCTTCAAAGCTAACATTCTAGTTTGGTTCTTGGATTCATAGACCTTTTGCAAAGTCTCCCAAGCATCTTGAGCTGAAGTGCAATCTCCTACCTCTCTTAAGAGTTCATTTGCAACATTCATTTTTATGCAATGTAGTGCAACATTGCACCTCTTGATGTATTTGGCTTTTTCTTGAGGATGAATAGGTTCACCCTCCTTACCATTTACAATTTCCATCAGATCTTTCATGATCATGATAGATTCCATTCTAACTTTCCATATGGAATAGTTAGTTTTGTTGAGCCTTTCATTAGTATCCAAAAGATATGCATTTATAGATGCCATCTAGTCTCCTAATCAAGGACTTGACACAAATGAAGGTTACTTCTATTGATTTGATTGAAGGTCTACCTTATCCCACTTCTTAGGGACCTGAAAAGATCAGTAATAGACTTCCTATAAAAATCTAAGAATGATCTCTAACAAAATCAAATCATAGAATACTAGAGACAATGCACTTGCTTGATTGAAGTAGACAATACTAGTAGAATTGCCCCTCTTTCTATAAAGAACATTAAAGCTTCCAAATGATCTGATAAAGAGTGAATTTCAGCAACCTAATATACTTCCAAAATCACTTGTAAAAGATCTAAATGGAACTTAATGAGGATGCAACACAATCTACTATCCAATCACAAGCAAAAAATGATCAAAATTGATGAAAAATTGATCTAATTTGGTGCATAAGTCAAGCAATGGTTGGACTGAACCTAAATCACTTTAGGAGGTGCCTACTACACCTTAGAACAGCCTTGAAGAGTCCCCAAAACTCTGATCTTCCCTCTCCTTGAATGCTAGAAAGCCTTCTCTATGAAATCACCTCCAAAACTCGCTTAGAAATCAATGCTTGGAGCAAGCAAAACTTGCTATCTTGGTAATGTGAATTGAATTCAACTTTGCCTCTGGTTTTAGACACCTAAACACCTGCAAATGAAGTCACACAACACCAATCTCCAATGTATTTGACTCACTTTGAGTTCTAGAATCAATACTAGATGCTAAGATCCAATCTACACAAGATTTAGATCAAAAATTGTGATCAAATTGAATGCAAACCAAGGATTTAGCTCATTTCAGCCTTTAGGCTCTGATACCATGTAAAAATTACAGCAAATAAGGATCCTAAAACACTTGAAATGATGAGGGAAACAATAGATTATGATTTCATAAGATTAGCACAAGTTGAACCATCAAAATCCATCAAAAATCTATGCTTGAACCTCACTAAATGGCCCAAATCCTTGAAGAAGGCTTCACACGTGTGAAAGTACGGCCTCCCACAGTCTGAGTACTGTACACCAGACCTACATTCAATCCTATAATCATTAGTAATCACAATACTCAAACAATTATGAACATAGAGAGCAATTGCACCATTATGAGAGAAAAAACATGAAATTGCTTGATTGATTTTGGTGAGATATCATCACCTATATATACATGATCCATCATGGTTTTGGGCAGGTATGAGTAGCCCTAAACCTATCCCTAATGCTAATTTTGGTGGATCTTTCATCCCTACCAAGTTAGGGTTGGAATCTTGGAGATCCCTCAACAATGCAAAAATTACCAAAAATAGCTCCTATTTTTTCTCCCTTGTATCTAAGCATAATTTGGACTCATTCCAAAGGTTCTAACACTTAGGTCTACTTGAGAACATCCTTATGAATGGAATCCTATGCTATTTGGCACGTGTGACAAGCCACATCATGACCATCTAACTATTTACAAGTCATATGACCAAAACTAGTCAAGCTAGAATTGTGAATTTTTAACAGAGTCATGAGGTATATTCGAACTACCATGGATCAGTGCATCTGCTATGGAGATGTCAACAACGACAATCTTCATCAGCTCAGTGGATATTCTGATGCAAGCTGGGGAGGAGATGTAGACAATCATAAGTCCACATCTGGATTTACATTATTCTTCAACGGTGGTCCTATCTCATGGAACAGTCTTAAGCAAACCTCTATCGCACTTTTGTTTACAGAATCATAATACATTGCTTCTCAATCTATTAAGAAAGCATTATGGTTGAAAAATTTACCGTCAGACATTAATTTGTATCAGTACAACCCCACAATTTTATTCTATGATAATCAGAGTGCTATTGCCTTATCGGCCAACCCTACATTTCACTCTAAGAGTAAGCACATTGAAATCAGATATCACTAGATCAGGGGAAAAGTTCTCAACAAGGAGGTGAGCTCTAACGTACTATAGAACGAAGGACATTGCAGATATATTCATGAAGGCATTAAGTATTAATGCACACAACAAGTTTTGTGCATTGCTTAGTCTGAAGATCAAGGCATTCATGGATCCAAATTAAGGGGGGTTGTTGGATTTATCTCCTTTACTCTCCTAAATTCCATTTTAATTTGCCTACATTCATCCTACATTTTTTACTTATGTTGTCGCACAGTCTGCATTTTTACATGTAAAATAAGAGAGACAAAAAACACAACTGTCTGCATAAATACAAATGAATTTCCATAGGCAAAAAATGCAAAAAATGCGACACTGTGTTTTTACACGTGATTTGTGACAGGCGAAAAAGGCGACACTACCTTACAAAATGTCAAATGTGCCCTTACAGAAAAGCGAAGGCACCCTGTAAATCAAATCTTAAGGCATTTGTCAGAGTGTCGCATTTTTTGCATCTTCATCAACGTTCATTTCAGCAAAGGCTGACATCGCGACCTTTTCACGCTCATCCCATGCAACTATGCGAACAGATTTGACAATGACAGTAGCCACCCACGATCTCCTACAGATAGCACATCCACTTTGTACTTTCTTCATCTGCACACCTGTAAAATTGTGTATATATATTGAATACCATTTGCATATTCCGCATAATAGAGAGAAACAAGCAATGAGCATAATAGCATTAGAAGCTTATCAGAGATAGACGAAGTAGATGCCCACGCTCATTGATTCTTTTGTATTGTCAGTAACAGGTTCATTCCTTTTATAGATTGAATTAGTTTTATAGAGCACGTGGTTTCGTCCGCTATTGTCTTATGCTCCACTGCATTATTGACATGTATATTTTGCTATACTTAATCTGATAACAGCTCTTTCTTGTGTAGCGTTCAGATTTGTGTCAATATTGCTATGCTTTTCTACATTCTGTCTGACTCTCTTATTGCTCAATCTGGTAATCCATCCTTAGCGAATTATTATTATTCTAGTTGTTCACGACTAATATTTAGTCTTGCCTTCCGTGAATAATTCGCGACAGATTATCAGTCGAGCTCAGTCTAGCTCTTCGCGAATCATTCGTGACTAATAATTTGTCTAGCTATTCACGACAAATTATCTTTCTGAGGTTTTGTTGCTTAATGTTTGGCTACGTAATGAGAATGACCGTGATTTCTATTACTAACATTCTGTTCGTTTCTGATAGGCTTAGTCATGCTTAGGAAAAGAGTAATATAGCTCATTCCACTGCGCACAAACACTTTCCGTTCAAGTTCATTTCTCGTTCAAATTTTGAGTTCGCTTCTTTTCGTGTTCGTTTCTTTTTGAGCTATTTTAGTTTCTCATACACACACACCCTTTTTCTTCAACAAGCTCCCCCGGTGGAAATAGTCTGCATAGGACTACAAATGTGTATGTGTACAAGATCTAGCAAATTTTTAAAAAAAACATACTGAATCTGAAGTGATTGAACTTCTAATATGTTTGCTGTTAATATAGCTTGCACATGGAAAATCTGATTTGCTAATGGAAGAAAAATTTTGCACTAAATTTTGGTTTGACATTTGCTGAATATAATTGGAATTTAAATGGCCTAATCTATAATGCCAAAGCATATCAGATGATTCAGAAGTAGTTATATCTTGAGCTTGACAACTAGAAGAATTTTAGTGGCTGAGTTTGTAGAGGCTGCCACTTCCTCTCTTGAAAGCTAAAACTTTCCGAGACTTGTCAAAATGGTGCAGCCATGTGTGTCAAATTTGACCTTCCGACCCAAATCTGTGATTTTGCTAATTGAGAGCAAATTTTTGGTCAGGTTCGAAATATGTAAAACATTGGACAACAACCTAACATCACCTTTCTAAAATTCGACCCTAACTATTCCTTCACCTTTAATGGAGTGAGATGAGTTGTCTCCAAGTTGCACAACTCTGGATTGGGTGAAAGGCTTGTAGCTTTGGAACCAGTCACGATGGTGAGTCATGTGTTGTGTTGCTCTGAAGTCCAAATACTAGGAATCGATATCCTGTAGATTTTCGACCTTGGTCAAGAAGGCAGCTACATCTTCCTTTTCATGTTGGATCAAGTAGCCGGTTGAGGCAGCATTTGCTTGTTGTTGGAAATGCATCTTCTTTTCATTGTTGTACTTGAGTGTTCTCTAGTCCTTGATGAGATAACCAATCCTCTTACAGTATTTGCAGAACAGATTCTGCTTTTGGTGGAATGCTAAAGAAAAATTTGAGTTCGACCTTGGGCCAGAATTCTACCTTGAGCTAAAATTTGACCTAGATTCAAAACTCAACCCAAACTACAAGTTCCTCTTTCTGTCAAGAGAATCTGACTTTGGAGATCTCTTCTGATTTTTCTGATTTTTGTTTGTGTATAGAGCAATGGAATCCAATCTTGAGTCTGAGGAGGTTGCACTTCTTCTGATCTCCTTTTGTAACAACATAGAAATGACTCTTGATAGAGTGAGATGCTGCTGGGTTGAAATAGCCAGAACCCATTTTCATAGATATCAAGGAGACTTGATAGAAGAGTCATTACTGCATCTGAATCTTCATTGTTCGATTATGTTGTAATCATTTGTTCCATGTGGATTTTGGATGTGTTGAGATGGCTGGAAATAGTGTCTGCATCAAACATTCTGAGTGTGAAAAATTTCTTTCTCAAATGTAGTTTGAAAGTGACATCCCTGATGTCATAGAGTGTAGCTAGGATGTCCCAAGCATCCTTGGCTATTTGTGTACAATATCATTAACTAAGTCACACGGTTCCTTGATTAATAGAACAACCTTCATCTTGAACTTCCAGAGATGGTAGTTCTCTCCATCAATCTTGTCAATCAGAGAAGAACTAGAAGTAGAATCCATTCTCATATAGTAGCAATATCGTCGGTAGAAACAACAATAGCGGAATACTATTGGTTGCACACTTGTTGAGTTGAATCTTGGTAGAAACAAGACTGAATCCGCAATGGAAATGCAGATTACCAAGCCACCCATTCTAATACCATGTCGTAAATCTACAAGATCAGAGAGCTGAGCTCCGATACCATGTTGAAAAATTAGAAAAATCGACTGATATCAGAGTAGTAGAACTCTGATAGAAATAGATGCTCAGATACCATATCGAAAATCAATGAAAACGTGGTGCAGCGGAAGTGGAGTAGGTGGTGATGGATCGGAGGTGTGGCAGTTACCAGCTAGAATTCAAGATGGATCGAACAATACAATGTGCAATAGAACAACAATCTAAAAATGCACTCTAATAATAATCAAAATGGAGTACAAGAGCTTGAAACTGGGCACAAATATCAAGCTTTAGTTGAAATTTGTTGATAACATAATACTGAAATATAACAATCATCACTAATTGATTCTAAACTTACTTAACCACTGATCATCATTACAAGATAATCCATGTACATTGTTGCAAAAGATGCCTGTTACGACGTTGACTCTGCTGGAAGTCAGATAATTAGTGCATTGAAAGCCTGAGAAAATCTACTTACAGTCCCACAAAGTGTAGCCATTATTTTATCAATATGTGGGTCAAATTTCTAGTGAACAGTATTGAAAAATTAACTAAAGGTTGGATTTATCCAAAGGGTGCAGATTTATAGACTCAATCTGATCCGATCTAGGGCCAAAGATGCCCGGATGAATTAGACTCTATCCGATCTAATCTGGGGTCAGAAAATCTCTCTTTGATGGGATTAACATTGGTCAAAAAATACGCTTGGATCGGAAAAATTCAATTCTAATTTTTCCGATCTTCTATGCAAAACTTTGAGCATTCTTCCTTGCTTCTTTTTGTATTTTCAAGAATAGATATAAACAAGAATCTTCCAGGATGCTCATTACCTAATGGAATTGGGCCTGATCATAGAACTTCAATAAGGAGATGTAATTTATTTTATCACCTTAGTAGATGATTACTCTAGATGGTCTATAGTCATGTTCATTAAACACAAATCAGAAGCCTTTGAATGCTTCAAGGAATTCAAGGCCATGGCTGAGACTCCTATACAAAGGTGAAAGCTCTTTGAACTGATGGCGGTGACGAATACATCTCCAATGAGATGTCTGACTATCTAGTTGAGCACGACATTCGAAGACAATTTGCAACTTCATACACGCCTCAACAAAATGAAGTTGCAGAAAGGAAGAATCGAACGCTTCTCAACTTAGTGAGATCAATACCACATCAATCACATTTACTTGCGAAATTTTGGACAGAAGCCACTGCCACTGCCTGTTATGTACGGAACAGATCTAGCACTAAAGCCGTTAACAATAAGACTTCTTATCAAGTATGGCATGGACACAAGCCTAGTGTCAGCCATTTAAAAATCTTTGGTTACATATGTTTCGTTCATGTTCCTAAAAATCTTAGGAAGAAACTGGACGAGAGGTCAAATAAATGTATTTTCATTGGCTATCCTGATGAACATAAGACATAAAGTTTATGATCCATCCACCAATGTAGAGTTTGTCTCTAGGGATAAACTCTTCAAGGAAGATACCTTCTATGACCTCAAACAACCATTGATAAATGATATTGTGTCATTTCATTCTATTTTACACAATATAGAATCTTCCACTCATGATGTTTCTTCTATAGAACCTGCTATAGCTACAAAAGCCGAGCAGCTGATAGTACCTGTCATGAGACTAGATCAAGCTAGCTTGAGCATATCTGGACAAATTCAAGAAGAAACACCAATCAATTCTGGTCAACTAGATACTTCAAGATCTTCATAAACTCGAACAATTCTTGAGAGGTATGCACGTCAATAAATCTGGACTTCAACAGAAGATCTAGACAACCTGGCTGAAGAAACTAACTCCAAGGATGTTGTGAAGTGACAAGAAGCTATGTAAAGTGAATACAACTCACTTTTGGTGAACCAGCAAACCTGGACATTGGTCAATCTCCCCACTCACAAGAGAGTCATTGACACCAAGTGGATCTTCAAGAAAAAGGTTAGTACTAATGGTTCCATCATGAAATGGAAAGTGCGGCTAGTGGCTAAAGGATTCACTCAAGTCCAAGAAGTGGATTATATAGAAATATTTCAGTCATGTTATCAAAATACAGTCAATTAGAACTCTGATTGCGTTAGCAGTGACGAAAGACCTCGAAATGCATCAAATGGATGTCATGACAAGCTTTTTTCATGACTATGTTGAAGAGGAGCTGTATTCCTTCCAGCCCAAAAGATTCAAAGTCAAAGGCCAAGAGTACAAGGTCTGCAAGCTGCACAAAGCAATCTATGGCTTGAAGTAAGTCACAAGAGCTTGGTTCTAGAAGATCAATGCTTATCTCATTCAACTAGGTTTTGCAAACAATTCCACTGACTGTAACGTTTATTCTAAATACATAGGTGTCAAGTTAGTTCACATAGCTCTGTATGTAGATGATGCATTTATTTTCTCTAATGACACTTTCTTACTACACACTTCTAAGAGTGATTTGTCAAAAGAATTTGACATGACTGATCTAGGCATTGTTCATTCATTATTAGGATTACACATCACTAGGGATAGATTGCATAAGAAAATCTATCTTAGCCAGCAAAAATATCTAGAATCCATTCTAGATAAGTTTCATATGTCTGATTGCAAACCAATTGATACTCCAATGGATCCAGCTATGACATTGACTAAACCTTCTTGTGAGGATACCGAAAGTGAAGTACTCGACTTAGGAAAGTACCCTTATCTTATAGGGATCTTTGATGTATGTCATTGTTGGAGGGTTTGTGCATCCCAAGGCAACCCTAACCCTACTAAATAAGTGAGAGGGATTTGGCACCCTACGTGTGTAAGTCCAACCCAATGATCACATAAAGATTTGAATAATTAGAAAGGACTTTAGGCCTTTTTGCGGGACTTTTGTCACAGGGTTTAAAAGTCAAGTTAGTGAATAAAGTAGGGGTTCCCACAAAAATTCATTCTCAAATTGGGTCCTCCAATTAATGAATGGGCTCTCTCCACTTTTTGAATATTTAGGTTAAGATTAGCCAATAGGAATTGGGACGCCCATGTCCTTAATTTCCTATATAAGTAGCAATTTCGAATCATTGTACATGTTCTCTCTTCATTTCAATACAAGTAGGTTCGAGCCTCCCCTTGGAAACCAAGAAGCATTTCAATACAAGTAGGTTGGCCCTCTTCTGGAATGGATGTGGAATGTCCTTGCTCTCTATCTTTTTTCCTCCATCTCTCGTCCTCATCGAAATCTTCGTTGACTTTTCTGAGAATTCTAAATATAATAAGTCATCAATTGTGAGTTCGACAAAGATTAAATTTATCAAGATATTGCAAAAAAATTATTTTAATTCTTGCCCAGCTGGGAAAATTGATTGTTCGCCTACAAGAACTTTTGCCAATTTTACCCTAGCTTTATCTATGTTAGATTTACTGTTTGGAAGTTCAGCAAAGGTTATTTTATCCGAATTTATCAGAAAACAGCCAGATCAATGATTTTCTATCCAGAATAACAACGAAGGACCTTCGCTTTGCCATAACTATTTTTAGGTTTTCATTTACCAGATCTAGTCTCTGTCAAATTTTTGAAATATATTGTTATATTTTAATAGTGATTTTAAAAAAAAATCCCTATTTAGAACTGTTGATTTCTTGATCAAAGATTTTTTTCCAAAAAAAATCAAAAATTTTGATTATTGTCAAGTGATAGAATTTCTTACAGATTTGATCTGAGAAAGGATTTGATTGAAAAATCTAGATCCAATCTCATTATTTGATTGAATTGATTCACAATGGACATTCCACCAGCAATTGCTAGAAGGTCACCTCAGTTAGAGATACAAAAGTATAATGGATTATCTGATCCTATCAGATTTCTCAAAATCTATTCTGAATCATGTGAGGTATATGGTGAAGTTTTTTCACAGGATAAACTTAAGCTATTCCCTATGGCCTTAACTAGAGCTACACAAGATTGGTTTTATAACCAAGACAAAATAGAACGTGTAGATTGGAAAGTTGTAAAACAAGCCCTCATCACAAGATTTAGACCAAGAAAATTTATGAAAGATTGTTTTCTACTTTTAAGTAAAATTAAAATGGGGAAGAGAGAGAGAGTATGAGATTATATTGAACGGGTTAAACACCTCAGATCTGAGTGTAATCATGATCTAATTAATGATGATGCTATGTTTATGTGGTTTTTAGCAAGTCTACCTAAGAGGATTAGACGCAAATTGAAACGCCATACTAAATATATGTCTTTACAAAATGCTATGGACGATGGGATACGAGAGAAAAATGAAGATTCTGATGATGAACCAGATATTAGAATGCTTCTATATACAGTAGGGCAAACCACTACTACGTCTACCACTATTGCATCCACGAATATTAATGCTACTACGGAATTGATGATCAACAAGTTTGAGAAACTTGGTGAAAGGCAGCAAATGTAGTTGGATAAAATGTAGTTTTAGTTCAATGAGAAGCTAAAAGCTTTGGAAGAAGTGCAAGCCCAGAGTAGCAAAGCAACGTAAAAGTCCCTAAGACCTTTCTTAGTCAGAAAAATGTCTAGTGTTCAATTTGTGTGAAAAATCACACCATGAACGAATGTCCAACGAATGACGAATACTATTTGTCATCTATACAATTCTATGGGATACGAAACAACTTTTGCTCATTTATTCCTCGGATTTTCCAACAAAAACATGCTAAGCTTCAATACCAGAAATCTACTTATGCAAAGAAATCTGAAGCTAAGGCTCACAACTTTGCCCTTGGATTTCCTGAATGACCAGTTTTTCCAACCGACGGGGCATGGTCACGGGTTTGTGAATCCGATACAAAACGAACGGACCCATTGTCAATCATTTATGGCCTCGTTTGCCAAGAAACGCCCTGTGGGCCACAAAGAAGTCTATTAGGGCATAGCAACTCAGTCAAGTTGCGACTCTCCGGTTGATGGATCCAATACCTTCGAATGGAATTAGTTTTTGCGGCTTTTTGTTTCGGCCAATGGGGAACGTGAAGACAAATCCATGGCCAAGTATGGAATCTGGAACGCCCATCCAAAGTCCAGGCCCAAACAAGATTTAGGGAAAGTGGGACGATATGGACCAGGAACTGGTCAGAATCAGTCATCGACGTTTTGGAGAGTCTGACGGGACATGGTCACATCTTCGTGAATCCGATACAAACAGAACGGACCTGTTGTCGCTCATTTCCAATCTCGTTTGCCAAGAAATACCCTATGGGCCACAAAGATGGCTATTAGGGCATAGCAAATGGGTTAAGTTTTGACTCTCTGGTCGATGGGTCTAATACCTTCGAACGGAGTCGATTTTTGGGGCATTCTATTTCGGTAATGTTGTGGGTATTTCCTGCACAATAATGAACAAGTGGGTCCCACCACTTGAAATACTGTTGGCCAAGCCTTACCTAGTGGGCCCCGCCACAGTGCAGTGTACAGTTAGAATAATAAGTGTGAGGGCATTGGCGTCCTGCGTGTGTAAGCCTAATCCAATGAGCACGCAAAATGGTTAGGTAAAACTTGAATAAAAGACTTGGGGCCTTAGTTAAAATAAATTAATTAAAAAGCCCAAAGTCAGGTTCATAAGATTCTAAGTTAAAAGGGGATCTCTCAAACTCACATAAATCATGTGAGTTTGGCCCTTTTCGTAATGAATCATTATGTTGAAATTCAATTAGTTTGAAAGGCTAGGATGCCATTGTAAATAGGCCAATGAGAGCCAAGATGGCTCTCTCTCCTCAACTATATAAGGAGCCCATTTTCCATTGTACACTATTCTTCTCAATAAAGCTCTCCTTCTAGATCTCTCTCTCTCTCTCTCTCTCTCTCTCTCTCTCTCTCTCTCTCTCTCTCTCTCTCTCTCCAATATTGATTGGTGCATAGCTATGGATAGGCGCTCGAGCCCCTATAGCCCCAACCATCCTTGGTGAACTCTCTTCTCACTTTCTCTCTCTCTCTCTCTCTCTCTCTCTCTCTCTCTCTCTCTCATCACTCCTTTCTCTCTATCTCCCTTCTCTCTCTCTCTTGCTATGCAGGTGTGCACGGGCGGCTCCTAGTGAACGGACCCCTATACTACGACGGACTACAATTGGCACCGTTGCCGGGAGCACCAACGTTGCTCACCGCATAGCTGCTTTTCTTTCTCCACTCTTCTCTACTTCCTCCCCTCACCTCCTCTTTTTGCCCATTCTTCGGAATCTCCCAAGTCCATTACAAAAAAAAACCCAAGCCCTCAAGGGATGAATTTTATTTTTTTAAGCTATATATTGTGTAGTTAATTTTGAGTCAGATTTTTTCAAGTTGCTCAGTGTTTTTTTTATTGCCGTAATCTCAGTTTTGATATGGATCAACTCTCTTCTTGAAAAAAAAAAAAAAATCTCTCTCTTTGCTACCCCTCTGTCTTCACTTCCCCTTCATCTCCCTCGCTCCCTCCCCCTTCTCGCTCGTTCCCTCTCCTCCTCGTCCCGTTCTTGCTCTCTCCTCCTTCCCTCGCTTGTTGCTCCCCCTTCTTGCTCCCCACTGCTCTCTGTCATAGCTCCATCTCTCCTCTCCCTTCTCGCACCCTCCCTTTCTTCTTGCTGTCTGCTGCTCACCCACCCCTTCACATCTCCCTCGCTTCTCTTTTTTTTCTCCCTCCTTCTCTCTCGCTCTCTTCTCCGTTCTCTCTCTCCTCATCTCCTTCACCTCCCTCGCTTGTCCTTTCTCGCACCGTACTCTTCTCTCTCCCTTCTCGTCCGCTCCTTCTCCCTCCCCCTCATCGTTGCTCCTGCTTGCTGCTCATCCCTGCTCGCTCCTTCAGCCCCTACTCCTCGCTTCTCCTTCACCTCCCTCCCCCTTCTCCCCCATCGTGCTCCCTCCACCTCCCTACTCGCTCCTTCCCCTCCTTCCTCCACTCCCTTTCCCTCCTTCCCCTGCTGCTCACCCCTTCCTTCCCGCTCTTCTTCTCTGCTCCCCCTCTGCTTTGCTCTCTGCCTGCTTGCTGCCTGCTCACCCACCCCCTTCACCTCCATTCCGATCCCCTCTGCTCACCTCCTTGCTCTCCCTGCTGCTCGCCCCTTCCTTCCCACTCGTCTACTCTGCTTCCTCTCTGCTCCGCTCTCTGCCTGTCTGCTGCCTACTCACCCACCCCCTTCACCTCCCTTCTGACCCCCTTTGCTCCGCTCCCTGCCTACAGTTCCAGCCTCCTACTCCCGTTCACCTCCCTGCTGCTCGTTGTCTACAGCTCCACTCCCCCTCTTCCTTGATCCCTCTCCCTTCCCCTCTATTGCATCTGCGTTCTCTCCTCACCCCTGCTCGCTCTCTCACTCCCTTCACCTCTCCTCCCCTCACCTCCCTGCCCGCTCCCTTTACCACTCCCTGTTCGTCCTGCTCGCTCTTCTCCTTAGCTTGCCTACGTGCCTGCACTCTCTTTCCTCTGCTCCCTCCCTCGCCTACTGCTCACCTCTCTGCTACTCTCGATCTTTTCCCTCATTGTCGCACTCCAGAGGATCGACATCTCAAACTGTGTTTTCGTACTCCTGCGTATACCATTCTTTCTCTTCTTCTCACCTCTTAATTTTTTTATAATTTTAGTATTTTCCTTCTCTTTTTACGTTATTTTTGAGGCCTTTTTCGGAGTTTTGTTTTTCATTTCATTTCATCTGCTATGTTTTTTAAACCTTAACTTTTGACGATCTAGCTACCCTCGCTGTTTTTTTTTACTGTAGTCTCTTCTTTTAAAAGAAAAATAAAAAAAAAATAAATAACAAACTTTTGTAAAGGCCTCTGAAGTTCCATCTTAGTCTCACTAAGACCAGGATACAAAGAAATCTGCAAGAGTTTGTTGTCAAAAAAAAAAAAAAAACCAACAAATTTTTGTAGAGGCCTCTGAAGTTCCATCTTAGTCTCACTAAGACCAAGACACAGAGAAATCTGCAAGGGTTTATTTTTCTATAAAAATAAAAATAAAAATACGAATTGGGCCATTAGCCTCATTGGGAAGTGACCCTATCTCTGATAGCTCCTCCCACGCCTGTCGAAGGCCCTTTTCTATAAAAAATATTATGATAATTTTTAGCCCAAGCCTCTTTGGTGAGTGACTTTATCTTTGATAGACTCCTCCCAAGACTGCCAAGGCTAAAACGAGTTATAGTTGGTATTGAAAAATCCTCCTATAAACTTGCGGAGAGGTGTCGAAAAGTAGTTTTTTGAAGCAAAACTAACCCTTTGCCAAAACAAAACCTACATAAGTACTTTTTCAATTATCATCCCTCGTCATAAGACTTTCGTTGGAAGGGCATAATTGAATTTATTTGTAAAATCTACCCTTGCCCAAACTATGACTGTTCTAGACTGAAGAATATTTCTGCTTTTTCTTTTCTTCTTCCATCTCTTCATCATCAATTCCCTCATATACATTTCACAAACTGCATCCCCCAATCTCTCTCTTGTACATCACCACACTACTCCATATCATTTTCATCTAGCACATAGTAGGCCATGGCAATTTATGAGCAGCTTGCCCAAATCTCGATGCTTTCCGGAGAAACTCTCAAGGGCTACACTGCACGATTTGCCAAGATGGTGGGAGATTGGAATTTTGGTCTTCCTAGTCACCACAAAATGGCATTGTTTTATGCCAGATTACCGCACAAGATCAAGATTGGTATGTCACCCTTTACATTGTATATCAGTCCAAACGAACTCTGTAAGGCAACCGCTATTGCAAAAGCACAGATCTTGCACACACCATCACAGCCCATATCCAACATTCAAACAATCAAGGATGATAGAGCATCTAATCCACAAGATGCCACAGACAACGCTAGCCAAAGTACTAGCAACACGGATTATCAGATGCAAGTTGTCAGTGACACCGATGAGATGTGCAGTCAATCTGATTACCTCTCAGAACCACAAATTGCCAATCGGAAGATCCGACCACTGAACCAGTGCCATTATTGTTTTGGAAAACATCCAACACCTCAATGTCCAATTCGAAATTCGAGATTATGAAATCAATCCAATAAGGGAATTCTGGAGATTGGAAATCAATCAACAAAATCCTCATCTATGCCATCTAGCTTGCCATCAGATCGCTCCTCCAAAGAAAATGAATCGGTCTCAGGACTTTCAGAATCTTCTCTAGTGTCTAGGCAAGGTTCGATAGAAGTATTGGTTATATCAGCGAGCGGACCATCCTAGGCAGGGGAAGTTCAAACTGGCTCACCACTATATTACGTGGAAGGGATCAAAGGAGACCTGATACCGATGTACGCGCATCAATTGAGAGGTGACGGAATCTTACACATGGTACGGTGTTTCGGATGTGGAGGTAAACATCGTAGATCAGAATGTCCACACCGAAATGATCTATCCTCCTTTTATCCTTGGTGTGAACAATGTGGCATCAATCACCCATGTCGTGATTGTCCACTAAGAGACCCAAGAAAAGCCATTATGACTCCTAGTTGCTTGAATCGGCAACTTACATATGACCATGCAAATCCACCAACCGAGAAGCTGCACTACAAACGCAAACTTCTAGTGCCACCTGGGTACGAAGTAGATGCGGATAGAAGGAATGAGAGAAAGATCCAGAAACAAGTTGACACGGCCACACATAAATCACCAACACCACAGAAGACAGAGTGGGTAGAATCTAGCCAACCAGGGGTAGCAGAAGAAGTCAAGAAATTGGCAACAGATGCAATCCAGCAGATTCTACCAAGCCTCATTAAACAAATGCTGCCACAAATTCTGGTGGATGAATTACAAAGGGGCCTCACGTCAACCATGCAACTTGAAGGCAAACTGACTACCAGTCAACACAACGATCCATTTGTACCACCTTCAAGAGAGCAGTCCATTGAGAAAGGAAAGACTAAGGTGGGAGATTGTCCTCTGATTTCAATGCCAATCATAAGCAAGATCCAACCACAGTCGGAATGTTCCACTCAACATCTGGCCACCACAAAGCTACATCAGAACGTCACATTGCTTAGACGGCCAAATCTGGGGAATCCAAGCCCAAAATGGCCAATTGCACAACAAGAACTAGAACCTATAATGATAAAGCCTTGTCCTAAATCTATGATATTGACTGCTGAGGAAAGTCGTAAGGCTGATGCATACTTCGAATACCTAGACAGACAAGAGCATCAAGCAAACACGTCATATCCACATTATGATTTGGGGGAGTCCATGACATTGGGACCAGTTATGCCGATCTATGAGGATCCATTGTATCAGCAAGATTTATCTTGGGATCCTCAGATGGCATACCTCGACTACCCAATTGTCAATGAACAAGGCTATCCGGAATGGCCACCAGACCCTTATGGGTATTATTGAAAATCTGGCAAGTCCAAGTTCTTGCTGATCGCCATCATCCAATAAAGCCTCAGGTTTTACGTAAGCGAATTTTATCCACATTTTTTCTGAACCACCCATGTCCCAGCAATAAAAGAATCGACAACAGCGCACCTTCACGATAGTTGCAGCCTAGTGCCGAGGGACCGGCACTAGTTCGGACCGTGGACCTTGTTGTGGGTATTTCCTACACAATAATGAACAAGTGGGTCCCACCACTTGAAATACTGTTGGCCAAGCCTTACCTAGTGGGCCCCGCCACAAGTGTAGTGTACAGTTAGAATAATAAGTGAGGGCACTGGCGTCCTGCGTGTGTAAGCCCAATCCAATGAGCACACAAAATGGTTAGGTAGAACTTGAATAAAAGACTTGGGGCCTTAGTTAGAATAAATTAATTGAAAAGCCCAAAGTCAAGTTCACAAGGTTCTAAGTTAAAAGGGAATCTCTCAAACTCACATGAATCATGTGAGTTTGGCCCTTTTTCGAATGAACCATTAGATTGAAGTTCAATTAGTTTGAAGGGCTAGGATGCCATTGTAAATAGGCCAATGAGAGCCAAGATGGCCCTCTCTCCTAAACTACATAAGGAGGCCATTTCCCATTGTACATATCTTCTATTCTTCTCAATAAAGCTCTCTCTTTCTCTCTCTCTCTCTCTCTCTCTCTCTCTCTCTCTCTCTCTCTCTCTCTCTCTCTCTCTCTCTCTCTCTCTCTCTTTTTCTCTCTCTAAACTCTCTCTCCTCTCTCCTCTCTCTCATCACTCCTTCCTCTCTATCTCCCTTCTCTCTCTCTTGCTATGCAGGTGTGCACGGGCGGCTCCCAGTGAACGGATCCCTATACTACGATGGACTACAGGCAAGTGGGGAACATCAAGACGAATCCACAGCAACAAACCGGTCACTCAACGGCCAAGTACGGAATCTGAAACGCCCGTCCAAAGTCCAAACCCAAACAAGATTTAGGAAAAGTGAGACGCTATGGACCAGGAACTGGTCGGAATGAGTTGTTGACGTCCGGAACGTTGGACGGAAAATTGTCATAGGTTTGTGAATCCGATACAAACCAAACGGACCCGTTGTCGCTCATTTTCGGCCTCGTTTGCCAAGAAACGCCCTGTGGGCCACAAAGAACTCTATTAGGGCATAGCAAATGGGTCAAGTTTTTCTCCAATCGACGGGTCCAATACCTTCGAACGGAGTCAATTTTTGCGGCTTTCTGTTTCGGCCAGTGGAGAACGTCAAGACAAATCCACCGTAACAAACCGGTCCCTAAATAGAGAAGTACAGAATCTAGAATGCCCGTCCAAAGTCCAAGACCAAACAAGCTTTAGAGAAAGTGGGTCGGAACTGGTCTGAATCAGTCGTTGATGTTCAGAGCATTGGTCACAGGTCCTTGAATCCAATAATAACCAAATGAACTGGTTGTCGCTCATTTCTGCCTCGTTTGCCAAGAAACGCCATGTGGGCCACAAAGAACTCCTATTAGGGCATAACAAATGGGTTAAAGTTGTGACTCTCCAGTCGATGGATCCAATAACTTCGGACAGAGTTGGTTTTTGCGGCTTTTTTTTCGGCCAGTGGGGAATGTCAAGACGAAACCACAGTAACAAACCGGTCGACAAGTACGGAATTTGGAACGCCTGTCCAAAGTCTAGGCCGGAACAAGATTTAGGGAAGGTGGGATGGTACGGACCAAGAACTGGTCAAAATGAGTCGTCGATGTTCGAAACGTCGGATGAAAAATTGTCACAGGTTCGTGAATCTGATACGAATAGAAGAAACACTTTGTCACTCATTTTCGGCCTCATTTGCCAAGAAATGCCCTGTGGGCCACAAAGAAGTCTATTAGGGCATAACAAATGGGTCAAGTTGCGACTCTCCGATCGATGGGTCCAATACCTTCGAACGGAGTCAGTTTTTTTGGCTTTTTGTTTCAACCAGTGGGGAACGTCTAGACGAATCCACAGTAATAAACTGGTCTTTTAACGGCCAAGTACGGAATCTGGAACGCGCGTCCAAATCCAGGCCCAAAATTTTTTTAGGAAAAGTGGGACGGTATGGACTAGAAACTGGTCGGAATGAGCCCTTGATGTTTGGAACATCGGACGGGGGTGGTCACAAGTTCTTGAAACCGAACGGACCCATTGTCACTCATTTCTGGCCTCGTTGGCCAAGAAATGCCATGTGGGCCACAAAGAAGTCTATTAGGGCATAGCAAATGGGTCAAGTTGCGACTCTCCAGTGGATGGGTCCAATACCTTCGAACGGAGTCGGTTTTCTGTGGCTTTCTATTTCGTCAAGTGGGGAACGTCAAGACGAGTTCACAGTAAAAATTGGTCTCTTAACAGTCAAGTACGGAATCTGGAATGCCCGTCCAAATTCCAGGCCCAAACAATATTCAAGAAAGGTGGGACGATATGGATCAGGAACTGGTTGGAATTAGTCGTTGACGAGAGTCCGACATGGCATGGTCACGGGTTCGTGAATCTGATACAAAACGAACGGACCCATTGTTGCTCATTTCCGGCCTCGTTTGCCAAGAAACGCCCTATGGGCCACAAAGAAGTCTATTAAGGCATAGCAATTGGGTCGAGTTGCGACTCTCCGGTCGATGGGTCCAATACCTTTGAATGGAATTGGTTTTTGTGGCTTTCTGTTTCGGCAAGTGGGGAACGTCAAGACGAATCCACAGTGACAAATTGGTCTCTCAATGGCCAAGTACGGAATCTGGAATGCCCGTCCAAAGTCCAAGCCCAAACAAGATGTAGGGAAAGTGGGACAGTATGGACCAGGAATTGGTCGGAATTAGTCGTCGACGTTTCGGAGAGTCTGACGGGGAGTGATCACATGTTTGTGAATCGATACGAACAGAATGGACCTATTCTCGCTCATTTTTTACCTCGTTTGCCAAGAAATACCCTATGGGCCACAAAGACCACTATTAGGACATAGCAAATGGGTTAAGTTTCGACTCTCCGGTTCATGGGCCCAATACCTTCGAACGGAGTGGGTTTTTGGAGCATTTGGTTTCAGCCAATGGGGAACGTCAAGACGAATCCACGGCAACACACCGGTCTCTCATTGGCCAAGTACAAAATCTAGAATGCCCGTCCAAAGTCCAGACCCAAACAAGATTTAGGGAAAGTGGGACGCTATAGACTAGTTTAGTAAAATTTTGAACTAGTTTAGTAAAATTTTAGTTGATTCGAAATATGGACTAGCTTAGTAAAATTTTAGTTAATTCGAAATTTAGGCCAATATGCAGTTTAGACTTAGAGATAGATATTTCAAAGTTATATTAATCTAAATGTTTTTGAATTACTACTTTTGGAAAGTGAGGGAAAGTAAGTAGGCGAGTTTGGACCCATTCAAATTTGAATGATTGGTATATTGCATCTAGTCTATAATGTGAGTAGGGTTTTGGACCTAGAAGTTTTTATGGAAGAAAACCACATTCAAAATAGGGCATAGACCTACTATAAACAGTGTACAAGTGCAGGAGAACATGATTCTCTCTCTCTCTCTCTCTCTCTCTCTCTCTCTCTCTCTCTCTCTCTCTCTCTCTCTCTCTCTCTCTCTCATCTCATTTCATGCTTATACATGAGTTTTTTTGGGTTCATCTATGTGAGAGATTTCAACTAGTTTGATCAATATTGAGTCAAATGCTACCTTTGTTTATTTGGCAATTGAGGCCAATTTCATATTAGACTTAGACATTTACTTTTTGTAGTCATAATAGTTTAAATGCATTTGAAATTACTCGTTTTAGAGTTGGAGGGAAAGCTAGAAAGTTGAGTTACTAGTAGATTCAAATTTGAATAAGGTTCATGGAACCTAGTCACTCTATGTTAGGGTTTTATCATTTTGGAGGGAAACCAGACTTTCGAATATTCATGGATTTGCTACATATAGTTGTACACACGTGAGAGAAGGTGGATCTTCTAGCTCTCTTACCTCATTCATGCTTATACATGGTTCTCTTGGGTTCTACTATCCATTGTGTTAAATTTCACACGTGTGGACTGTCCACTACATGTACTTGTGATCTCCTAAGGTGTGTAGATGCACCAAGATCAAGACTAGATTGAGATTCAAGATCAATCTTGAATCCTATGGCAAAAACACACTACTACATGCATTCAATCACTTCCAACTCTCACTCACACGTGTGGAAAGTATTCAAAAAATAATCTAAGTAAAAACAAGCTGCTCTCCTCGGGTAGAGAGAGAAAATGCATCAAGAGCTCTCGGGTAGAGAGAGAAAGCTAGAAATCCAATAACTCACAAAATCCATGAAATCACCAAATCAATTGACTTCAAAATGAGGAGTACAATGATACTAGTAGGTCCACGAGCTACCACTATGCTTAGGTATTGGACCACATTTTGTCACCTCTTGATCCTATTGGATCATTGATCTATGCACCTCTTAATTCTATTGGACTATATTCAAGCGCACCTCAATTTCCTATTGGACCTCACAAGGTTCCACCTCTAATCTTCATGAAAGACAACATCTCTACTTTCAATAACTTGAGAAGTAGAGAGTATAAAGACTCTATAGGCCTTCTTGGTGGATGAGTATCCAACCATGATCCCTTTGCATGCACTAGGATCTTCCTTCTTCCTTGTTTCCAAGGGAATATGGACAAAGCATAAGCATCCAAAAACTCTAAGGTGATAAACCTTAGGCTTCTTCAAAAATAAGATTTCATATGGTGACTTTCCTCCAAGAGCTATATGTGGGAGCCTATTGCAAAGATAATTTGCACAATTAATGGCTTCTCCCCAAAAATCTTTGGGCAAAGATGCCTCAATTCTCATAGATTTTGCACATTCACATAGAGATCTATTCTTTCTCTCGGCCACTCCATTTTGAGATGGAGATTAGGCACAAGAAAACTCTCTTTTAATGCCTTAAAGCTCACAAAAATCTTGGAATTTATTGGAGATATATTCACCACCTCCATCACTTCTAAGAGCTTTAATCTTGAATGAGAATTGCTTCTCTACATAAGGTTTGAAAATAAGGAAATGATCAAACACCATAAATTTTGAAGCAAGAAGATATATCCAAGTGAATCTTGTGTAATCATCAATGAAAGTAACAAAACAAGTGGCTCCTCCCTTGCTTGTAGTTGATGAGAAATGCACATCCGAGTGGATTAACTCCAAAGGATGCTTGCTTTTGATAGAAGATCTTGTAAATGGCTTTTTGTGAGATTTAGCAATAGCACAAGCCTCACAAGGCTTGATCTTCTTGGAGAATGACTTTGGCAAGCCAATAGCTTTGGATTCTTTGATCATAGAGAGCATGGATTTGTAGTTGGGATGTCCCAACCTCCTATGCCATAATTCCTCCATAGAGAGCTTGTTCACAAGAGCAACATTACAAGCATTCACATACTCATTTGGATCTAGTTTATAGATGCCACCAAATCTAGATCCTAATGCAAGTATCTCATCATTCTTCTTGATAGTGCAAGTATCAACATTGAATTTTACATCAAGGACATTATCAAGCAATTGGCCAACACTAATAAGATTCTTGGTAAGCTTAGGTACATAAAGAACTCTAGAGAGAGAAAGAACTTTAGAGGATGCAAGCTTCAAGGGAATGTTCCCTATGCCTTCAATAGGACATTCAAAATCATTTGCAGTGTATATTGATTTCTTCACTCCATCATAAGGTGCAATAGAAGAGAAAGAGTCCTTGGAGCTACACATATGTGAAGAGGCTCCACTATCAATATACCATAGGCCGTCCTTCTTGAAAGGAGTAGATGAGAAACTAGAGACCATAAGAGATCCCTCTCCATCACTTGCAATAGTGTCTTCCTTCTCATTGGTAATATTGGCTTGCTTGAGTTGATTCTTCTTTTTGAAGCAATTGGTGGCATAATGACCTTTCTTGCCACAATAAAAGCACTTGATCTTCTTCTTCTTCTTGAGCTTGGATGATGAAGCATTAGAGGAATCATCTTCCTCCTCATCTTTGTCTTTGGATTTGACTTTGTCCTTGCTTGAGGATTGTTGATGTTGGTTCTTGCTCCTCTCTTTGTGCTTATCCTTGGCAAAGAGAGCTTTGCCATCATTATGAGTGAGAGAAAGCTTGTCCATCCTCAAGAGCTTGTACTCTTGTCTTGATTCTTTTGAAATTAGCACACTTTGGAGAGCCTCCATACTTCGTAGCTCCTCCTTAATGGCATAGGATTGGACAAGGTTATCAAATTCACTTCTCAAGCCATTGAGAATGACTTGAACTAGCTCATTTTTATTGATGAAATCACCAATGCAAGCAAGCTCTCTATGAATATCTTTTACTCTCAAAACATAACTAGATGCACTCTCATCACTCTTTTGGCTACTTTGAAAGATTTGATTCCTAAGAGTGAGAAGCCTAGAGGTATTCTTAGCCTCATAGATAGTCTTGAGACAATCCCAAGCTTCTTTGGCTATTGTACAAGTACCTATCTCCCTCAATATCTCATTAGAGACATTCATCTTAATGTAGTGGAGAGCCATGCTAGCTCTCTTTTTGTATTTTTGAACCTCTTGAAGAACTTGTGGTTCTTCTTCAAGGCCAAGAACTATGTCCATCACATCTTGAAGGATCAAGATGGACTCCATCCTCATTTTCCAAATTGAATAATTTGAAGTGGTCAATCTTTCACTTGGTTCCAACAAGGATGAACCCATTGAAGACATTTGAAGTGAAGAAAACTCAAATGATGAACAATAAATGTTGTTACACACTTTCAATAGGATCCAATAATTGAGTACTATCTCCTCCTATGAAAGATCTTACAACAATTTGTGAATTGATTCTCACTAGCTACTCAAATCTCTCTAAAACAAGATCTATTTCACATCAAATGATGGAGTATAGGCAAAGTTAGGATCTAACACTCTTAGCACGTGTGAAATACACTAAGAAACCAAATTTGACTCAAATACAATGATATTGCATGAAACAAAATGGCTAAGATCTCAAAACAGTGCCTAGATCACATATAGATGAGATTGGCAAGCATACAACTGTGATTTTGGATCAACCAAGCAACCTCTTGACCAAACCAAATGTGTCCACCCAGGTCTAGGTGACCTACCTAACTCTCTTCAAAAGCTTATAACTTTTGATTGGCTCAACCAAATGGAATGAAACCGGTTGCAACAGAAACTAGACAAAAATAGTTTCAGAACAAGCTATCAAGCAAGATAATTGGATCAAACATGAGAGAGAACTTCCAAACTAAAATTGGATGTTCCTCACACGTGTCTGAGCACCTGATTCTGTACAGTACCAGGTCAGACCCAATCAATGTCCGTTTGATCTCTTTTGATCCAAGATTGAACAAGATATTTTTTCGAGTGCTAGTGTTCGTAGGACACCAACTTTATTTGTTTGCAAGGATTTATCAGATCCAAATCAATTGACTTCAAAATGAGGAGTACAATGATACTAGTAGGTCCACGAGCTACCACTATGCTTAGGTATGATTGGACCACATTTTGTCACCTCTTGATCCTATTGGATCATTGATCTATGCACCTCTTAATTCTATTGGACTATATTCAAGCGCACCTCAATTTCCTATTGGACCTCACAAGGTTCCACCTCTATATCCTATTGGACCTCTTGGAATTCATCAAACAAAAACTTTACACTTGTCTACACTCTAATTAGCAAGTGTTTAGCCTCTTACTCTATTTTGGCTCAATAGTGGCATTACAAGTGAAAATGCATAATTTGCCATCTATGCCAAATTTATTCCTATCAACATCCTACACCTAGATGCTTGATGTAAAAAACATAAGACCCCTATATCTAACATAGATAATCTTTTTCAATTCTTCACATTGGTGCACTCTACTTGTGATATCTTGCAATTTTATGTGTAGAATGATTTGTTATTGCTATTTTCATATCCACATGTGTGAAATATAGTAGGGTATTGTTGTTGTATGGACAATAGCTTCTTTTATGTTTTGATTCATGTTTGATCAAGTTCTATTAGAGTTAGCATTCTATTTTATGTGTAGATGCTGATTTTTCTACATTGACAAGATTGGTGAATTGCTTGTTTTTGTAACCAAAGATCTTTAGATGATTTGGATCTGAATTGATCCCAAATCTTTCACATAGATTTAAATCTTGTGTTTCAGGTTATGAAGGAGGCATTCACATCCATCAATTATTTGGATAAAATATCAATGCTAGAGCATGCTAGCTAGGATTCTATACCAAAATCTAGTTTTTTGTATATGTAGATTGGATCTTTTGTAGATCTAAACTCTATTTAGGGTTATAATCTTGTTCAATTCCGATTTCTAAATTCACATACTGGATTTAGCCAATTTTTGGATCATTAGTTGGAGGGAAATCTAGAAAGTCGAGTTACTAGTAGATTCAAATTTGAATAAGGTTCATGGAACCTGTCACTCTATGTTAGGGTTTTATCATTTTGGAGGGAAACCAAACTTTTGAATATTCATGGATCTGCGTATATAGTTTTACACACGTGGAGAGAAGGCTGATCTTCTACCTCTCTTACCTCATTCATGCCTATACATGGTTCTCCTTGAAGAGCCTACCATCTCTAGTTCCTTTTGCAATGAATTTTCCTCCTTTGATGATAATCAGACATTACAATCAAACTTGACACTACATCCTTTGTCAACCAATTGACTCACACTCAACACTCAACACTCAACACTACATCCTTTGTCAACTAATTGACTCACACTCAACACATTTTTAAAAAATGAAGGGACATACAACACATTTTCAAGCTTTGCTTTCTTCCTTAATCCAAGCCAAATAGAAATGGTTCATATTCCAACACATGAAAAATCTAGAAAGATCTAGCTCACAAATCTAAGAATCAATCTTCACTCAAAAAACTAGTCACCTTGGAAAATGGACCTTGCCTAGATCTCACACACACTAAATTTGAATCAAATCACACAAAAATCAGCCTATTTTTACTTTTTTGAAAAAAACTTTCTCCACTAGCATAGACAAGTATGCCAAAATAGTTTGGTTTTTATTTTCCCTAGCAGTGTTGTCAAGCTGCAAATAAAGTATTTTTGGAAGATTTTCACCAAATTCGCAAATTATCTTATGTACAATGGTGATCATCAAATTTGGATCATTTCAAACATTGGGATAATTAAAAAAGACCTTGGACTCCAAAGTGCCATTAAACACAAGTGCTTTAATGAGATGAACCTGAATAAAATCAGTCTCGTTCAAATTTTTGAGCACTCTGACAAAATGAGACAACATTGTTTTCTTCTGATCCATGCCATCAATAACAAGGCCCAGATATTTTTGTGGACATTCCAAACATTTCTTTTGATGCTTGGCCAACTTTTGTCTTTCAACTGTTTGTTGATCTCTGTGCAGTTGAAGAGCTTTTGCAACATCCACTGAAAATACAATGATTCATTCATTTAATAGAATAAAGATCATACCATAATGGTGTTCAAAAAGACTGCAACATAAATTTTTTCAAAATAGAATGTATTAAAATGAATGACAAATTTGATTAATATTTACCTTTCTCGTCATTGGTCTTTGCAAATTGTTTTGCAGACTTTAACAACTAACATTCGTGATTTTTTGAGAATCTTTACCAGTCCAAAATCTCTTTTCCAAATTCTAAGAAAATATGAGTAACTCAAATAGGGAACATTTTTTGTTTTTGAAAACTCTTTGTACATAAAAAATATTTCTAATTTTGTAAAATTATCCAGCAAGTGAAAATATAAGAAATTAGGCAATTTCTCTCCGTGCACATCTATGAAATGCTTTAGCCAAGCAGTTGCATTTAAAGCATCTAGAGAAATAGTTCGATCCTGTAAGGATCCTCGTAATGTTGGGTCTTTTTGAAGTCGTGCATGCATTCGTTGAAGCCGTGAGTTTCCGATTACGTGAACTGCTTTGTAAGCTTTGCGACAAATCTCCAAAGCATTTAAAAAATACGAAAATGAGTTTTTGTCCGGCCTCACTGTTGCACACAAATAGTACTTCCTCTCATCCTTCGTAAAAAGAAGTTTGATCTTAATTCTTCAATTTCTCTGATACTCAACTTTTGAAAACAACAGGATGAGCAGCAAATAATATTCCGTACCTTTCGAATCTCAGATTTTGTAATCAACTATTTTTGACAATTTATTAAATCAGGTGAGGATCTCAAGTTCTTCTTGTATTTTTCTTTTTGTTTGGAGTCTGATCTATATATTGAACCTGTGGCACTAGTAGGTGTTTGAACTGGTTGAGAAGGTGCTGGAATTTCATGATTCAAAATTTTGGCTCCAACCTCAGGATGTTTAGGACCCTCAGAAGGCTCTAAATTTTCAACGAATATAGCCCTTTTAGATTTAACACGACGAACATCACTTTGAGAAGGTCTTCTAATTGAAGCTTTTGACTCATCACTCAATGATTCAACTTGTTGAAAAGAACAATGTTCTAATTGTGCCGAGCCTGTATCTGAAGAGGAGGACGAGGTCGAAAGATTTGATACAAGTGAGTTACAAGCATCATTTCTTGAAAAGTACTTGCTTGAGAAATTTCAGAAGATGAATCGGTAAATGATGACGATGTCACATCAATTACGAAAACATATTCAGATTCAGGAGTGGCTTTATAAAAAAGGCTTTCATTGGGAATGTCAGATGAAGATGTTGCACTTGTTGCAACATATTGAGGTACAACTACTGGAATAGAAGAGGTAGGACTACTTGACATCGCAATCTTAAAAGAAATTTTAACTATGTACTTATGTTAAACATAAACTTGTAAAATAGTTAACACCACACTAAATGTGCTCCTCAAACTTAATTGCAACCTATGCTGGTCATAGAACAAATAAAAAGCTAAGCGAACCTCAATAGACATATACAAAAAAAACAACTAAATGCAAATGACCAACAAGCCTAGAAAGTAACTGGTTAATTAAAATTTCCAACGGCTACCATGCCTTAAATATTGTTTGGCAGCATCCTTAGGGTTAGGGTTAGGTTTGGTTTTGGACGGTCCCGGCTCAGGCTCTAGGTCGGCATGAGGTGAGGTTAGTCGCTGCAACTCGGTCCCGAGGCAACCTGGAGGTATAGCGTGAGGCGGGGATCTCGAAAAAAAAAATTATTTAAGGACCAGAGTCCAAGCATAACTCACCTCATTTGCAAATTTGGAAGCACACATGCTGCCAGAGCTCTCGCTACGACAAAGTCACGGCTTTCTATAAGATTTTGCATACGTTCTTACAGATTTCTTGAAGGTAAAATTATTGTCATCTTTTAACTTTGTGTTATGCTTAACATGGGTATTAAATTCTTGCATTGTAAAATATTCATGCTTTAATTTGTATTCATCTTCTGAAAACATGGGTAACCTATGCTCAACATAGGTGCTTGCACCAGTCCTCTCCTCTAACCTATGTTGAGCATAGGTTGTGTTCAGGTCCTTAGTAACATCCTATGCTCAACATAGGATTCCGGCGGGATTTTTCTATTCTAACCACGGTTCGACCTATGTTGAGCATAGGTTTCATCTCTGGTCCTCTTCCAACCTATGCTCAGCATAGGTTAGCAAGCAAATTGCGAAGACATCCTATGTTGAGCATATGTTGGACTAGAGCGCGCGAGTAGTAGCCTATGCTGAGCATGGGCTAGAAGACAACCAGAGATGCAACCTATGCTCAGGATAGGTCGTCACTCGCGTGCTCTAGTCCAGCCTATGCTTAGCATATAATGTCTTCGCAATCTGCTTGCTAACCTATGCTGAGCATAGATGGAAGAGGACTAGAGATTCAACCTATGCTTAGCAGAGGTCAAAAGGACAACATTTGTGAATTTTTTAGCATGTGTGAACTTCACCACACATCCTACAGGATCTTACTGAGGTGTTGTGATTGCACAAGATTGATCAAAGAACAGTATGCTTGAAAAATCTAAGGCAAGAGCACAATGGCATACATCTGATGAGAAAATCTAGCTCTTTACTATGAGAAATGAATGTCAGAAATAATTCTAAGTGTTCAGTATGGGAAAAAAAGGCTACTCTCGGGTAGAGAGAGAAAATCATACATAGAAAATTGGGGTAGAGAAAAAATGAGTCTAAAACACCAAAATCTCAATATTCACAATATGGCAAAACATGCCCAGCTTTCCCTACATGAGAGAGACTCGAATTCCCACAGTGGAGTTGCATCGAAAGTCCACTTAAGTGAACTAATTCACCTACCAGAGATCCACATGTGTAACTGCATGCATGTATGGTGCATGTACTGCATGTCAACTCATAAAATTGCCTAGACATGTGTAGATCACAAAAACTACTTTGCATGTTGCATGCACTGATTGCATGTGGCTTGCATGCATACAGTAAGACTTTGCATGCTATCAAAACATCTGCATGTCATTACAATTGAACCTATCTAACTCAAATCCGAGCTACACTAGAAGGATATTTGCTCAATTCACACTCCTTATATGTACAACATGAAATCTAGTGGAAATTATCATGGACATGACCCCAAACTCGAGATAGGAAGATAATATTTTAATAATCTTCACACTCCTTAAAATTTATGTTCCTATCAATATAGATTTCAAAATTAGGCCAAGGTTCGAGTCTTTCCTCCTATTGCAAGATTTGGAAGCCTATTACAAAGATAGTTTGCACATGCAACTGCCTCTCCCCAAAATTCTTTAGGCAGAGAAGCTTCCAGCCTAATGTCTTTTGCACATTCACACAAAGTTCTATTTTTTCTCTCAGCAGCTCCATTTTGCTGAGGAGTATATGAACAAGAAAACTCTCTTTGAATACCCTCTCTCTCACAAAAGTCTTTAAACTTATTGGAAGTGTATTCCCCTCTGTGAGAGATTCGAAGTGGACAATGTCTACAAGACTCTCCATTGGTGCACAAAAGTGCTCAGATCCATTGGATAGAGGAGTTACAAGATCGACGACTAAGATTGTGCTACCCAGAACGGATATCCACTGTTGGATCATATTCAACCATTGGATGGAGTCTGAAGGGTTGTTAAAGAGGGCCCTGAGAAGTGAAGTGCTTTTTGTCCTTCAACTTCATTAAAAAATTTCATACTGAAATTGGAGCTGGGTCCCTTCACAAGTGAAGAGTGAAGTTTCTTCAAGGTGAAGAAACAGTTCAAAAACTAGAAAAGTCCCTATTTTTGGGTCCTTTGCCCATTTTGACCCAAACAAAAGGCTATAACCTCCAAACGAAGGGCACCCGAACTGTACCTACAAGTACGATACAGCAAAAGACAGTGATTGCAACGGAGAAAGTGTTCGGAGTACACTAGAAGTGAATTCACCATTCCACTGGGCACGTTGTTGGGAGTTGACGACTGAGTGCATTTTGGAAGGCGACGCCGATTTGGCTTTCAAATTGGTGGAAAAGCGGCGAGTGGTCTGGTAAGGAAAAAAGTGCAGGTCATTATTTTCAACTTCTGACATCACTGTTGGCCTTGGCATACTGTTCTTAGCCTAAGGTAAAAGTTTCAAGCAGTTTTGCAATGGGAAACATGGGAGAGTCCATTTTGAGTGAAAGTAGCAAATTGGACGGGATTTCCAACTATGTAGTGTGGAAATTCAAAATGAAAAGCATACTGATTGAGAAAGACGTGTGGGAAGTCGTCACAGGTGATGAGAGAAGGCCGCCAAATGAAGCAGATATCAAAGTGTTCGACAAAAAAATGAGGAAAGCTTTGACCTTCATTAACTTGTCAGTGAAGGATCACAACATTACCCATATTTGTGATGCTGTTACACCCAGACAGGCATGGGATGTGCTAAAGGAGCAGTTCGAGATGACAAATCCATCAAGAATCATGTTTTTGAAGTCAAATTTGAATAGTGCCCGCATGGAACTAGGAGAGCACATTCAGACGTACATGACCAGAATCAAGACAATGAGAGATGAACTGCATTCTATTGGTGAGCGCATACGTGATGTGGAGCTGGTGCACAATGCATTGTGCAGCATTATAGAACCCTATTAGATGTTTGTGAGCAGAATAGCATCAAGAGAAAGATTGCCAACCTTTGACGAGCTCACAAGAATCTTGATGCAGGAAGAGCAACGACGAGAAATGGTGAAAGCTGGACGTCAAAATACTGACGATCAGGCACTTGCGACTTGCCAAAAACAAGGCAAGGGCAAGGGCAAGAAGAAGTCTAAGCAACAATTTGCCAAGTCTCAGGAGGACGAGGGATCTTCTAGTAAAACTAAGAAGAAAGACAAGTGCTTCCGTTGTGGTAAAAAGGGCCATTGGAAGAGTGAATGTCGCAAATTCCTGGCGGAACAAGACAAGGGGAAACCAAAACAAGCAGGTAACCTTGTCGATGAGGGTGAGATTGAAGACTCTAGTATCTTCATATCTGCATTGTCATCTAATCAAGATGATCAGGCATGGTATATTGACTCGGGAGCCACAAGACACATGATAGGTAACAAGAATTGGTTCAGTAGTTTGAAGGTGTTGGATAATGAAACATCTGTTTCACAAGCAAATGGTGAGGTGTGCAAGATCAAGGAGATAGGCACCGTTTCAATCCAACTACCTAATGGCAAAAGCAGGATGATTAGGGAGGTACTTTACGTACCAGGTTTGAAAAAAAATCTACTTTCTGTTGGAGTCATTACTGATCAAAAGTTGAAAGTAGAATTCGCCCATGATCGTTGCTTTGTGAAGGATATGAACCAAAAGTTCAAAGTTATTGGGGATGGAGTAAGAGAGCCCAATACAAAATTGTACAGGTTGAATGCTACAATTAAGGGGCAACATGGACTTGTATCGTCCATTCCATCGCAAACTGAGTTGTGGCATAAGAGGCTTGGTCACTTAAACTTGGGAAGCCTCAGTTTGATGAAAAAATTGGAGATGGTAACAGGATTGCCTACCATAGAAGATCACTTGAAATCGATGTGCGAATCTTGTGTATATGGGAAGCAGCATCGAGAGAAGTTCAATAAAGGGGGTATTGCAAGAGCAAAGAACATCTTGGATTTAATCCACACAGATTTATGCGGGCCTATGAGGACCATGTCCTTAGGTAAAGCCTTTTATTTCATGACCTTTATTGATGATATGTCACGTAAGACGTGAATCTACTTCTTGAAGAAGAAACCAAATGCATTTGATAAATTCAAGAGCTTCAAAGCATTGGTCGAAAATCAGACAGGTAGGAAGATCAAAGTCCTAAGATCAGATAGTGGAGGTGAGTACAAGTCTAATGACTTCAATGAACTTTGTGATCAATGTGGGATTAAAAGACAATTTATGCAAGCTCATACTCCTACTCTCAGTGGTGTAGCTGAGCGCAAGAATCGTACGATTGTGGAAAGTGCCAGATCTATGCTAGCTGAGATGAAACTACCAAAAGATTTTTGGTCAAAAGCATGTAGCACAGTAGTCTATCTTCAAAATAGAAGTCCTACCATTGCCATACCAAAGATAACACCTGAGGAAGCATTCACGAAGAAGAAGCCAAAGGTGAAGCACTTGCAAATCTTTGGATGTAAGGCCTTTGTACACATTCCTAAGGAAGAGAGACGTAAATTTGATGTAAAAGCTATCAAGTGCATATTCCTAGGATATGATGATCGTGTGAAGGGCTATAGATATTTTGATCCAGTGGAAAACAAAATCCATATAAGCCGTGATGTTATCTTTGATGAATCCAAGATGTATGAAGACGAGGATGCTGAGAAGATAGACACGTTCAGTGGGGAAAATGGTATAGTGAGGATACCACCTGATGATGATCCATTGATTGACCTTCCGAGTGATGAACATGAGGATACATATCAAGATACTACTACTCAACCTCAAGAGACAGGTTGGAGAGGTAGGGACAAACCTTTTGGTGCAAGAAGGATTGAAGTTGCAGGTGACAAACACAATTGTGCATAGGATTCTACCTAAGGTAAGTCTTATCTTGTGTCAAAGGGAAGGAGATTTGGAAGTGGCGGTCAATAATCTAACATAAGCAATCACCACAAGGAGGAAGAACAATACACATCATCACTAACATAACAGAATGTAAAATGAGTACAATAAACCCTGAGAGAGAGAGAGAGAGAGAGAGAGAGAGAGAGAGAGAGAGAGAGAGAGAGAGAGAGAGAGAGAGAGAGAGAGAGAGAGAGAGAGAGAGCGCTTTACAAGTTTTAGGAAAATCTAACTTATAAGAAACATCACTGATTCTTTTAACAATTTTCTAGGGTCCACAATAACGCGGGGACAACTTGTAACATTTGCCCGATCATCAAGCACTTTCTTCTCAGCTGGATTTGCACCTATGTATGAGAACCAAATTTTGAAAAAACACCATAGGACTCCATTTTCTTTGTTGTAAATTGCATACTACAGGTCTGCCTAGAAGACTCCCAAAATTTGAGGATGATCCAAGAATCGAGTGGAAAGTTATGAAGAAAAAACTCTTTAGCCTGCCAATGCCACAGAGAGAGAGAGAGAGAGAGAGAGAGAGAGAGAGAGAGAGAGAGAGAGAGAGAGAGAGAGAGAGAGAGAGAGAGAGAGAGAGAGAGAGAGAGAGAGAGAGAGAGAGAGAGAGAGAGAGAGAGAGAGAGAGAGAGAGAAACCTAGGAGTTGACTACTAGACTAGCCTACAGCTAATTACAACTGATGGGGCCCGAACCAGCACGGACGTCGGATTTCGACATGTTTTGAAGTCGTCGGATTGCAACATTTGTTTCATTTTCCAGATTCGTGCGATCCAGCGTCTTTTTTCTCATTTTCTTTTGTGCAGGTTGGAGCGTCTTTGGAGCGATTGAGGGCGATTGATTGTGATTATTGACAGTGCTTGAAGATCAGTGCTTGAGGTTGGTGCTTGAAGATATTTTGAACTTTTTGTTTTGGTTTTTGTTTGTTTTGCTTATTGTGTAGTGTTTTTGAGAGATATTGTTAAGTGTTTGAGAGAGAGAGAGAGAGAGAGAGAGAGAGAGAGAGAGAGAGAGAGAGAGAGAGAGAGAGAGTTTTAATTTTACATTTATTTAGAATAGTTTTGGATATTGTTCTTCTTGTAATAGATTGTTAGTATTATTTAGGATAGTGTTTGGTAATAATATATTATTGGATTTGTAATTTGTGTGTGTGTGTGTGTGTGTGTGTGAGAGAGAGAGAGAGAGAGAGAGAGAGAGAGAGAGAGAGAGAGAGAGAGAGAGAGAGAGAGAGAGAGAGAGAGAGAGAGAGAGAGAGAGAGAGAGAGGAGGTGGAGTGTAGATGTATGCTTGAAGATATTGAAAGCTTTTGGAGTTTATGTTTTGTTCATTTTTTGAAAAATAAAGTTGAGAGAGAGAGAGAGAGAGAGAGAGAGAGAGAGAGAGAGAGAGAGAGAGAGAGAGAGAGAGAGAGAGAGAGAGAGAGAGAGAGAGAGAGAGAGAGAGAGAGAGAGAGAGAGAGAGAATGAGAGAGAGAGAGAGAGAGTGTGTGTGTGTGTGTTTTTGAATTTTGCATTGATTTAGGATAGTGTTTATAATATTTTGCTAGAATTATTTAGGATAGTGTGTGTGTGTGTATGTGTGTGTTTGAGAGGAGGTATATGTGTTTTGCATTGATGTATAATTTAGGTTAATAGACAAATAGATATAAATAGTGTTGGGTAGTAATAGATTGTTAGATTTATAATTTGTGTGTGTGTGTGTGTGTGTTGAGAGAGAGAGAGAGAGAGAGAGAGAGAGAGAGAGAGAGAGAGAGAGAGAGAGAGAGAGAGAGAGAGAGAGAGAGAGAGAGAGAGAGAGAGAGAGAGAGAGAGAGAGAGAGAGAGAGAGAGAGAGAGAGAGAGAGAGAGAGAGAGAGAGAGAGAGAGAGAGAGAGAGAGAGAGATGTGTGTGTGTGTGTGTTTGGCATTTTGCATTGATTTAGAAACTAACTGTCTATACAGCATAGCATCAAATGACTGTGACTCATCAAGCTTAGAAAGATTTTTACCTGGTTCAATATGAGTGTTTACTGGTTTGCAATCCTGCAACCTAAACATGTGCAGCAACTCTTTGACATACTTCACCTGTGTTAAACCCACTTCATGTCCTTTTTGCCACACTTCTACTCCAAGGAGTAATGCATCAGGCTGAGATCTGTCATCTCGAATTGTTCCATGAGATCTTTCTTGATCATGTCTATCATCTCTTGATTATTTCTTGTAATAATCAAGTCATCAACATAAAGAGCAATCAAAGCAACCATACCATCAAAGCATAAGACATATAGATTTGGATCAGAATGTGTTCTCACCATCCCCTTTGAACGAAAGTAGGCATCAATCCTGCTATACCACACACGTGGTGCTTGTTTAAGACCATAAAGCGCTTTCTTCAAGCGACATACTTTATTTCCTGTCCCTTCGCTACAAAGCCTTCAGATTGATCCATGAACACTTCTTCTTGTAACTCACCATTTAGAAAAGCAGATTTCACATCCATCTGATGCAAAGGCCAAGCAAAATGTGAAGCTAAAGCAACAAGTAGACGTAGAGTATTCCACTTACAAACCGACGCAAAGGTCTCCTCATAGTCGATGACTTTACTTTGTGCGTACTGTAGCGCAGGCATCCCAAAGGGAGCCGGGAACCATGACTTAGCTTTCCAGCCTTCAACTCTTGCCATCCAAACCCACTTGACATACAAGCAGCCAACTCGCCAACAACGATCAGACTTCACCCACTTGATGTTCCAAAAACCAACATTGAGATCCAACCTGGCGCCATGCCAGATTGGGGGTCCCGATGTGGGTGACTTCCCTCCAAGCAAGCCGCCCGACATACATCAAACTTAACCAACTCGAAGCTTCGTTACAAACGAGTAACATCCATTCCAAGCAAGCGGTCTGACTTACATCAGACTTAACCAACTGAAAGCTTCGTCACGAGCGCTCGAAGCCAACCTGGCGCCACGCCAGACTGGACAGCCATAAACAGGTAACTTCCACCCAAGCAAGCCATCCAACTCATCCGACAGGTTAGAGCCCGTTCCCCAAGAGCTTAACCCATTCACGTTCATGCAAGGAACACTCAGAACCACAAGCCGCGACAGATATGGAGACAACCAGTTCCTGGACCAAATGGTCCCAACAGCATACCGCTGGCGCCACGGACCGAATGGTCCCGACGGCATACCGCTGGCGTCCTGGGATACGACCCTTAGCTATGTGCCAAGTTAAAAATTTTGAAAGCGGCCTTACAACTGGCGCTTTTACCGAACACTGAAACCCAGAAGGTAATCAGAGTCAGTTTGAGGAAAATCCCACTTTATTGATAAATCTGAGAAGGTTGCATTTCAAGAAAGTGAGATACCACCTACACAATCCAACACATTCCAAGGAATACTACCCACATGTAGCAAGAGACTCACTAGGGAAGCATGCCATGTTGAGCAACAAGCATGAGCGCAACAACACCGAACTCATCTAGCATTGAGTAGCTGCATACATCTTTGAGGATTTATGTCACCCTTGCAAACTCACCATCTATACTAACCTTGCACAAAGTTTTGTTGGGCATTCTATGTTTGACTACTCCACCATCGCCTACTCTTCTTCTTTTTCATTTTTTCTCTTCTCCTCCTCCTCCTCCTCCTCCTCCTCCTCCTATTGCTACAATTGTTGCATAAACCATTGCTATGTAGCCATAATTAGGGCTTTGCAAACATATTAGGGCTTAAGGGTTTATGCGTTGTGGCTTGTGGCTCATGGTTTTGGGTTGAGAGGGATAGGTAGGAACACAAATATCATTTGTGGTATGGATGAGAAATGTGCAAAGTCATATTGTGGAAATGGGATTACCATTATCATAAAAGAGAAGACAAGGTGATTTATAAATCTAGAGAAGCTTTGTCCTACCAATAAAATTGTTAAAAAAATAAAATTTCATATTACAAAAATTCAAAGAAGTAAAAAACAAAGTGATCGATACATCAAGAGAAGCTTTGTCCTACGCATGGCATTCAAATAGTTAAAGAAATCAAAAATAAAGAACCAATGACAAAAAGAGCTACATCACCTAATTTTAATGGTTTTATTGATGGGTGCAAATAAGAAAAATAACAATTTTTTTTTATTACAATGAGTTTAGAAAGGTATGCAAGTTTATCACCAAGAGAGAAATCGATGTGTAGATAGAAAAAAAAAATGTAATATTCAAGAGTGTGTAAGATACATTGTTGAGAATACAAAAAAATCATTTCTCTTAAGCACTTTTTGCAATTGTTGTGTTATCATGGTTCTCTACTAGCAAATGGATCTAATAGATGGGCATTGTCCTTATTACCAATTATTTCTATAATTGTGGCATATAATACATGATGAGAGCTCCTTAAAAGGACATTCGTAGCTCCTTGTAAAAAAGATTATTTAAAAAGAAAAGAAAAGAAAAAACCTTTCAGTTATTACACAGGGGAACGCGCCAGGGAGGTGCCCTCGGGCACCTCGTAGACTTTCCACGTCCTGTAAAGTCGTTCTTTTTTGCGTTTTTAAGAAAAAAAAAAAAGGAAGGTGTCTTAATGAGCGGAATCCGTTTTTCAATTGCTTTTTTGATTTACATGCACCTTATGGGTGTCGAAAGACGCATGTAACGACAAAAACAGGTTTGACGTTGGAGAAGGTCAGCGTCCTCAGCTGTTCCTTTGTCGGAAGGGCCTTCGTACTTGGGTTACTACCCTTGAGTAAAGTCCCTTCCTTGACAAATGAGTCCTAAAAGATAACAAAAGAAACTGTTGCCACGTTTCAAAGCTCTAGACAAGACATCCCAAGATATTCAATGCAAAACGGATGCATTTAAACGGGCCTTCGTTTATCTTTGCAAGTCACCCATAGGGATGGTACCGGAGGGGTACCACTAAGATAAGGGGAAAGTCTTCATGTGAGCTTCCCTCTTTCTTCAGAGTCTTTCTTCGTCTCTGCCTTTCCTCCTGCTTCAGCCTCTTCCTTCTCTTGCCTTGCCTTGCCTTCCCTTCCCTGTCCTTTCCATTTCTTTCGATCCTTCGATCGGAAAGATTTTTCTATTTGGGTTTGTGTAATAAATTTGAGCAGACGATCAAAAGCAGGCGATCGAGAGAGCTTGCTTCGAACAAATCTGGTTTGTTGTAGGGAAGGCAGAATAGAATGGGGGAGAATTTCATGGACAGATTTAGCGCTTTCAGTGAGAGGCTCAAGGTTGGAGGTGCTGAAGTGAGCCGCAAGGTGAGCGAGAGGATGAACAACGTGGGCGAGAAGATGAAAGAGCTGTTTCAGGTGCCGACGCCTGCGGACAAGCTTGTGGTTGAAGCCACCGCTGAAACTCTAGATGCTCCTGATTGGGGTAAAAACCTGGAGATCTGTGATCTTGTGGAGCATGACAAATTAAGCGGACAGGATGTTGTACGAGCAATCAAGAAGCGGCTTCTGTGTAAGAGTACTGCTGCCCAATTCCTGGCGCTTTGTCTTTTGGAAACTTGTGTGAAAAATTGTGAGAAAATGTTCTCTGAGGTTGCCTCAGAAAAGGTCTTGGATGAAATGGTGAAGATGGTTGACGATCCGCTCACGGTTCCTGAAAATCGTGAGAAAGCGCTGAAGTTGATTGAAGCATGGGGAGAGTCTATCGAGGAGCTGCGCTATTTTCCTATTTTCGAGGAAACCTATAAGGTGCCTAAAAGGTTCATAGAAACACTCTGATATTTAACCTTTTCACAAGTTCAAGAACAAAATTTTGTGACCGGATATCCTTAAAAGGCTTTCGCGTGTCTGATCAGGAAACAACAAAACTGTTCAGATCAGGAATCATTTGATTTGTTGTGACCTGAATTTTTGTTTTCATGTTTTGGCAGAGTTTGAAGTCCAGAGGGATAATGTTTCCAGGTCGTGATGCAGAAAGTTTGGCTCCAATTTTCACTCCTCCTCAATCAGTGGCTCCCATTCCTGTGCACAGTACAGCTTTTGCTGGTGGACCGGACGTTGATTTAACTCCTGCAAGTACCAAGGAGGTCTTTGATGTGGCGCGGAACAGCGTGGAACTTCTCTCTACTGTCTTGTCTTCCTCCCCACAGCAAGAAGCTTTACAGGTTTTTCAGGCTACAAGTATCTTATTTCAATTTAAAATGCCTGCCTGAAATTTTTGTTCGCATCTTCAGAATGTACTTTTGTTATTCGAATTGCGAGAGCTCATATCAGCACTACAGAAATATACACATTTGCTGAAGAATAGTTGTCAAAGTTCTTCTTTTAGTACTATTGGCAGTTGGGTTTTTGCCCTATGCAATAGGAATCGGTTAGTTTTATTGTTGGTAAAGAGTTTTCTGTCTTGCCCATAATTACTGACACTAGCCTAGCTTGCCTTCAAATGCTAGCCACATCATCTTGAATCTTCCTCACACTTTTAGAGGCAGTGATTGAAATTCATAGAAATTCAGCATGTTTGTTTGGGCATATCTGTATGAATACTTAGATTTATGCATTTGACTTATGGTTGTTACTAGCGTTGTAGTAGAAACTCCAGATCTGAGGTAAGGTTTTTTTTAGAATCTTTAGATTGCATGGTAGTAGTCTAGATATGTCACCTTCATTTGCAGCTTGTATGGAAGGGAGGGACACAGGGGAATATCTATTGTCTAAGTAGATTAAATTTTTAAGCATAGGCAAGTATGTTTTCCACATGGTCAATGTAGCTAGGGAAGGCTATTGTGCATAAACTCCAGAACCAAAGAATTATTTTTCATCAATGGTTAAGGAAATTTGGGCATGACTATGATGGTGGAGGCAGTTTCAATTGATGTCTTTAAAGTATCTATTATCGGTGAAGTTTTTCTGCTAATGCTGCAAATTGAAATTTGTCCTATGGTACCCAGCTTAGATACGGGCTGAACCATGAACATTTATTTTTTTATGTAAGTGTGGTTTATTTTTCCAGTCTTTGGAAGCACAAATTTTTGTACTAACATAGTATACTGAAACTTAAATGTAAAACTTGACCTTATGGCGCTGCACAGCTATTTTTCTTGGAGGTCTTCAATTGAACACATATCCTGTTGTAGGGAAGTTTTTGAAACAAAGTCTCTTAAAAGGTTCATCCTCCTTTTCATGAGTAATTTTGAGTTATTGCTTTGACCGTGGGTTTCTGTTGTTGTGAACAGGAGGAGCTTACAACAACTTTGCTCGATCAATGTAGACAGTCACAGTTCAAAGTCCAAAGGATCATAGAAAGAGCAGGGGACAATGAAGCTTTGCTTTTTGAAGCATTAAGTGTCAATGATGAGCTTCAGCGTGTGTTATCCCAGTTTGAAGAAATTTTTGCAGGTCTTGCACCACAATCAAACCGATCAGCAGAACCTGCATTGTTGAATGCACAAATTATCAATGATGAGGAGGCTGCTGCTGGACAGGAGGATGCATTGGTACGCAGTAGACCATCAAAACCTACAACTGCTCAAAGTTTGCAACATGGTGATGGCTTAGCTGACTTAGATGAAATGATTTTTGGAAAGAAAAGTGGGAATGATGGTGAAGAAGGCTCAAAAGGATCTGAACAGAAAAAAGATAAGAATGACCTTATTGTGTTTTAGTTCACTGTGAAGATTGTTCATGTGGATTTTGATGGATGTGGCGTCACCTATTGGAAGCCACAGATACTCCGCTTTACTATAGTCAAGCAGTTGGTTGTCAATTTTGGCAGGCATGTTTTTATGGGAGTAGCTGAATTGAATCAGGCCAACATTGTCTTGTATATTTAGGTCTCATATTTTTGGATCTAAATTTCATCCAGATCCTGCTATGCATCATTCTTCCCAGGTTGTCTAATACTTTAAAGTTATGGATCATGAAATAAGAGCTTATTGCTGTGATCAGTTATCCTACTTGACATGCTGATTGACAATAAAATTCAATCCTTGGTATCTCAAATTGTTCTTTTGAAAGTTGACCTTGTCTTTCTTATTTGATATTGTGCGTATGCATGTGCTTACATAATTGCAGGTCAAGCATTTCTATTGTAGGCGGCATCTTGTGAAGCCTGCAAGCAGCAAGATCCTTCCACACTGAACCAAAATTCACGAGGTTCTAGGACAGAGCTTTTTGTCAAACATAGAACATAAGATCGTATTAACTCCCCAGGCTTGAGAGATTGAAGTGGGATCACTAATCTGGCTACCAGGCAGTAGCCCTGGCATCCCATACCATCATATGCCATCTCTAGGATGCCTTGTCTAGTGTGGAAGATGACTTAAGAGCTCTCATCACATTATGCAAGAACTGATTTGAATGAATCAACTGATGCCCCTAGTTGTGTGATATAACCGTAGCAGGCGAGTGCTTGGAAACCTCCTTGGAGTTATCCTCAAAAAACTTGCCTTTTAGAGAAATTCTCGGTTTTTTTAAATACTTTTACTCATAGAAAGGTATATATGCTTGTATATACAACTGTCAGATATTTTATGATACCGATTTTTTAGTAAACTTGCCGGTTCCATTCCTATACTTTGCCGGTTTTCCAAAGCACTGTAGCAGGTCACATGTTCCAAGTACCATATGTGCATGTGCCTAATCTGGAATTTTACTAATTGACCTCAAACCATAGTTGCACAGAATCTCGTTTCTGGGAGTAGACGTTTCGGAAACCGCGTTTCTCCTCCCAAAAAAAAAAAAAAAATTTTTTTTTTTGGAAAAATAGCTTATAGCTGAAATTTTTTTAGGGGATCAATGATCAAACAAGTGTTTTGCCTCTCAAAAGTGTAGTAGATGGGTCACAAACAGATCTTATTTTCAATAGCTCTTTGGTTGTTATTTGCTCTGGTTTTCAATAAATGCTCAGGGGGTTCGGGGGGCGGTAGGCCCCCGAGAAACAGGGGGTCCGGGGGGCGGTAGCTCCCCGGTGGGGGGTTTGGGGGGCTGCCGGTAGCCCCCAAACCCCCCATATTGCACAAAAAAAAACCAAAAAAAATAATAATTTAGAAAAACCTTTGAAAAAAAAAATTCCATGTTTTCGAAACGCGTTTCTGAACGCGTTTCAGAAACGCAGTGCAACTATGTCTCAAACTATCAAAACCTAGTTAGAGCTTAACCTCTGTGGGCTTCCCTTGAGTTACTTAGGGACATAAGGGTGGAAGAACAAACTTTCACATGGGGATGGACACTAGATGAATGACAGGCATTGCAAATAAACAGCACATGAATTAGTAATAAGGATTGTCTTAAAGGGTCTACCAAGGTTTTTGAAACGACAACTTGGGACTGGGATTACAAGTATGCCATCCATAAAGTGCTTGTCTTTCCCAGGCATCACGCTTTAGATTCCCCTATTATGCTAGATGACTTATCTTGCAAGCAATTAGCACTAGAGCTATAGAAGTAGGATCGAAGACCAGCCTTGTTGAATAATGCTTCTTGGTTTCCAAGGGGAGGCTCGAACCTGGGACCAAAGAAACTTTGGATGCCAAGCTAACTTGTTGAATAATGGTCAAATGTGAAAATGAAAGACCAAAATAGGAAATATAATCTATTGAAATCATATTTACATAGGATAGCAAATGCATGTGCATTTTATCTACATATAGATGTGGTATGATAGTTAAAAACTGAGAGACTTAAAATTTTCACGTATCAAAATCATCATTTTCATGAATTGGCACGTTCGGAACCAATCCAAAATTTGAAACTCATTATTGGCCCTGCCCTTGTTGGGCAGGGATAGTGTGGCAGTTTCAGCACATGGTCACGCGTTGGCCTTAATGTTGATTTGGGGACAAAATTCATTCTCCATATTTGCAAAACATTTTATTAAAATTGAACGTGCACATGAAGGCCAAGTGATGGGAGGGGTTGAAGGCCATAGCAGAATCACTTGCAGCAGGGTAGGCAGAGCTGTAGAAGAGCCTGCCCACAGTGGCGGGTGAGAATCCACAAATCAGTTTCAGCTCAGCTCAAGCTCCTAGCGCAAGCAGTTCTAGCAAGCTTTAGAAAACTTGTCTACATTGAAAAGGTACCTTAATGAAATCTTCCAAATCTTGAATCAGGATCAAATTTTTAGGAATTTTGCTCTCTGATTTCTAGACAACAGGACGAGACATTGGAATGTCTATTGGTATTGGTAATGTGAACTTTTAAATGTAAAGCTTTATGACAGACTTTTCCCAACTGCACACTACAATTTCTATTGTGAAATACGGGTCTTAAAAAAACGACAAAATCTGCGAGAACGGGTCCTGCCAGTCGCGATGGAACCATGGGAGATTTTCCACTTCTTTTTCAAATTCTTAATGGACTTTTGCACCGTGACTTCACCTCAAACCCTGTTCAGTAGGTCGCGATCCATCCAACAGAGCTTTCCAAATGATTGTCTTAGAATCCGAAGAGGCGCCGGGAATGTCTATTGGTGAGAACTTGTAAATGTAAAGCTTTGAAGCAGACTTTTCCCAACTGCTAACTACACATTCTATTGTGAAATACAAGCGATAAGAAAAAGACAAAATCTACAAGAACGGCTCCTGCCAGTCGCGATGGAACCAAGGGAGATTTGCCACTTCTATTTCAAATTCTTAATGGACTTTTGCACCGTGACTTCACCTCAAATTAAACCTTGTTCAGTCACGATCCATCCAACATAGCTTTGCAGATGATTTTCTTAAGAATCCAAAGAATAGGTCCACGGTAGTGCTCCAAACTCCCCGAAAACGCTTTTTGAACATCGTAATTTTTGAAATTCTTAATCGTGATTTATGTTGAATGACTTAAACTAAAGTGGATCATCTGCAAGGTATCTTTTTGCTTTTATTTATGCCATGTGATTTCGAATCCCGAGCTATTTCATGACGTCTTCGTGTTTCTTTAATCTTTTATTTATTGCAGAGGCTGATCTATGCGAATAAGACAATATGCGAAGTAATAGACAAACTGATGTGTTTCAATCTAGACATCTCCATGTTGGATGATGTCTACATTAGAGCATCAGAATCAAGTGTCTTCATATTGGCTGCTGTCTAAAAGTTAAGATCTATACCTTGTGGTTAGGCCCGTTCTTAGTTGCATGTAGAACACAAAAACCAGGAACATTGTCTACCAAGTGGTAGGCGATTTATCGACATTGTAGAATTAACTTCATTAATCATTTCAAACGATTTATGAAGTTGTCTTCAAGGTACTTTATTTGGGCTAAGGTCGATATTAGTTCTTAGTGGACGGTCTTCTACCGATTGTAGATTTTGAAGTTGAAAATTACAAATCGACATATATAAATCTCAGGAAGTTTGGCTAAGGTTCTTATAATCACGTTTTTATTTAAAAAAACCAGGAAAACTATGGTCCAATTCAATTCCACACACGTGTCTCGATGAGCTATGTTGCCAATATGATTTACTATTTCTTTATGAGAGATTGACTAAGTTTTGAAAATGTTTTCATACTTGACTATGATTTCATGTATCGTTTGCATTGGTTGTATTGAGTAATGAATTTGTTATGATAATTTGTAACTTAAGCATGTTGCATATTTGTTTTTCTAATTGATCATTACAGGTTTTCACTTTCGTAACGCAACACTCGAAAAGAAAATGGAATACCAAAGTGATGAGCAGACAACGACATTGGCAGATGCAGGTAATGTACATGCGCAATAACGCATCAATTTAATATTTTCCTTGAGGGATTTATGATCTATTGATCGATACTTGACAATTTCAAAATTCCAATTTGCAATTACCTATTGTGATTACTTTTTTGTTACAATGTTAATATTTGTTATTCCACTACCACATGGTTCCAAATTAGTTTGAATACTAATTTATACAAATTCCATTGCAATAAACGAATGTGTTGTTAGTACTAAGGTCAGGTCCCCATTTGGAGTGTGTTAAGTACGTTACATGATGAATTTTATAATATTGTTTCATTGGTTCTACGATTTTTTGGTTAGATAATAACATTCGGTTTCATGCAACAGAATTGCAAATGTCCAAAAGGCCTCGAGTCGATATTTTAGTCATAAATGATATTGTCCAATTTGGACAAATTGCGCTTTTAGAGGGATCATGTTGTGTAGGTATGGTAGCTATGATCGTGGGAACAAAATCGAGACAAACATGGACATATCTTAGATGTGACATGATCGATAGAATTGGCATGACAATAGGTACATTTATGATGCTGGTTCTGTTGTAGACATGCATCTAAAGTTGAAATCGGATCGTATTTATGATTGGAAAACTTTGCTATTGTTTTAAAAATCGACTATGATTATAGGGATGCAAAGTACATACTACACATAGAACACAGTTTTGTTGTGATGCAAATCAAACTATTTCATGTCATTGCAAATTTTATGCTTATCGAGAAGATTCAAAATCTTCGACTCTGAAAAAAAGTTGTTGAAAAATGAGAAAAAGCAAATTACTGTACATTTACAATAACAATTGTTGTTACATGTATACTTGGCCAGGGATAGGGCTTTTAATCGGAACACTATGATATACATGTTGCAGATGGAAAAATGGCAAATGATATACAAACGGTTGGTCTTTAATATCATTCAATTTACTGTAATAAGTTTAAAAGTATTATTCACAAACTTTGCTGTTTAAATTTGCTCTTGTTTAAAATATGTATATCTATTTGATAGGTTTCATTTTGGAAAGCGACTTGCACACAATACTTTGAGCTAGAAGAAGTTTTCAAATGAACGTTTAGTTATTACATTGTTAAAAAATGTTCAAGGCACATTAAAAAATGGGTTGATTTGACTTACTGTACAACCTTACACATTTTTTGCAGCAATCCATGATTTGACATTTCGAAAGATTTTGTTGGATGTTAAGCCAACTATTGGAATGGAGATGTACTTGCGAAAATTGCATGTGTTACAATTTTAGATTTGTCTTACTGGGTTTCGTTGCATGTTTTACTAGTATATGTTATATACTTTAAACGTATAGTCCTTAAACAAATGTTGGAAACTATGTGCATGTAGGTATTTGGAACATTGAAAATCACAAATATAAATGCCCTGACGATTGACTTTGTTTGTTCCATTTGCCAATCCAAGAAGTTTACCAAAAAATCATTTGCGATATTTTGTTGCTGTACATGTAATGATAGCACATTGGGTGTGCTTATGGCTGAAATTGAAGACGATAATGGCAAAATTGTGCAGGTGAATATTTACAATGAATGGGTCCAAACAATATTGGGGCTAACTGAATTATTGCCGACAATGTATGAAAAAGGACCAATTTCTGTTCGTGACAAAATATTGGCTATTGAAACAAAAGGAAAGTATCAGCTTGATAGTCCCCCTACCGGAGTGGAAATGCCTTGCACAAAATACATGTCTTTGATAGAATGCATTTTCTTATACTTTTAAACTATTTCACTTATTTTGTCTATGAGTTTCTAAATCATTTATGCAAATTGTATGTTGTAGTTTCGTACCTGCTCATGGACCTTTTTCTACTCAGATTACTAGAAGTGATAAAAGTACTTCAGAGCTTTCTACAAAATCCTTTGAACAAGCTAACTTGCTAATGATGGAATGTTCTATCTCTGTTGATAATACCGCTGCAATGCTAAATGAAGAGACCAAGTTTTAGCTTCAACATAACACTTGACAACATAGGTATAGCTGTGTACCTATGCATGCTTGATGACTCACAAATGCTTTAAGTTGTAGTTGTCATTGACTCTGTTAATACCGATGACAATACATGTTTCTTTCTCTATAAATTATAATGTGCAATGTATATTGCATTACATGTCAGCTCTCAAAGCTACCTAGACATTTGTAGATCATGTAAACTGATTTGCATGTTACATGCACTGATTGCATGTTGCATGAATGTCATCTTCTTCTTTTGCATGACATCGTAAATGGATCTACCTAACTCAAACTCGACCTATTCTAGAAGGTTATGTGCTCAATTCACATACCTTTATGTACAATAAAATATACAAAAGAAATAAGGTGAGCATAGCCCCCAAAGTCAACATAGAAGATATGTTTTACTATTTTTCACACTCCTCCTTAAAATATATCAACCTATTCACCATAGACTTTGAGATTAAGCCAAGATTTGATCTCATCTTGACAAATACATTCTTGAGCAATGGCTTGGTGAGAAGAGTTCCAACATGAATCAATAAGATCTCTCTCCCAATTACTTTCTCTCTTACAAAGTGATGTGCTACCTCAATGTGTTTGCTCCTTGCATCGAATACATGATTGTTTGCAAGAGCCTGAGCCGAAATGTTATCATTCTTGATACTTGGAAGGTCTTCATCTCCATAACATTTTAGCTCCATGAGTAGCCTTTTGATCCATAAACTTCCTTTGTGGTGGTTGTAAGAGCTTTGTACTCAGCTTCACAAGATGACAAGGATATAGTTGCTTGCTTCTTTGATAGCCAAGAAATTAGATTACCTCCAATAAAAACCATGTAAGCACTTGTGGATTTTCTCCGCTCTGTCTCCTGCAAAATCTGAGTCTAAAAATGCAACCAAAGTTAGATCTTCTCCTTTATAGATCAATCCATAGTCTAAGGTAGAAGATACATATCTCAAGATTCTCTTAGCCAATTTCCAATGACATATCTTTGGATCCTGCATATATTGGCTTAATTTGTGCACACTAAAACTTAGATCAGGCCTAGTCTCAGTTAACTAAATAAGAGAGCCAATAAGACTTACAAAGAGTGATGTCCTCGAAGGATCTTTCTTCCTCTTTTATAGAAACTTTTATAGGAAGAATCTTGAAATAGAAACTATTATTCACCAAGGAGACAACTGTGGGCTTAATTTCCAACACAATCAAGGGTCATATTTTCTAAGATGAAATCCGAGTGATATGAGAAAGGAGTTGAGCATGTAGATCCCCTCCTCAAGTTCTAGCTTTCCACCCTGATTTTGACAGAAAAGACACACGAAACAAAAATGTTCGCGAACAATTTCACGACATATGACACAAAAAAATTTTGCGACACAAAATCATTCTTGCTCCAAGAAGGACCAAGAAGATCAGCCAAGTACCAAGGGGTACAAGTATTTGATCAGACATCATGACATCAGCAGAAGTACTCTAGAACGTGGGTAATCTGCCACTCTTGTAATTCATGATTAGTTGTAGATGTTTAATTTTTTAATCTGGAAGTTACACGACACGACACGAAAAAGTTCGCGAACTATATACTTTTTGCTTTATGCATAATACTCTAAGACGAAAATATACAAAATATATGTCCACTTGTGAGCGAGACAATTTTATAAGAGGATTAGCAGATCCAGAAGTCCGCTAGTAAGCGAGACATTATTCGTGAAAGAATTGTATTTCTCTCACGCCAATGCACTGTGTGGATCTGTCACACAGTGCTTGAAATCAGAAGATCAGTAGATAATATTGTAGCTGTTATGCGCATATTATTCTGAATGATTGTATGATCTCGAATGAATATTTGTCTGCTACTATTCGTGTATCTGATTGACTTATTTATTCAATTACACACATTGGTTTGATTTTGTTGAATGCTATAATAATCTATAACGTAGATCAGCAGTGTTTGTCTACATTATGGAGGATTGTAGGAATGATATAGCCGGCAGTGACCAGCAATCATATCTAAATTTCACACGAACTGATTTTATTCGCGAATCTTTTTTATTTTTTGCTTCGTGTTTCGCTTCGCGGTCACTTGACTATAAGCGTAAATCAATTTCAAAGCTCATTTAAGTTTCGTTTCGCTTCTCTTAGTTTCATTTTGTCTCGTTAGAGAGCCTGATTGATCTTTTCGTGAATTATTCCCTTTCATCTAGTTTCGCTTCATTTCATTTCATTTCATTTTGTTTCCTTAAAGAGATTGACTGGATCGCAAATTCTTCTCGAGCAAAAATTATTCGTGATCAGAACAGTTTCGCGAAATGTTCGCGAATCGTTCGAGAGATTCTTATCAATTCGTTACTAGAATTTTGAATTTGCACAATTTGCACACTTTTTCCATCAATGTTATCAGAGCCACCTTGTCATAGTCTGACATAGCCGAAAAGCTATCAGATCCAGGAGGCTAAGAATTCAAAAAAAGAACCATTAACAAGTGAGAACACAAATTCAGGAGCAATGGCTTCAATAAGTAGCATACAATCCAAGATCTGTATAATTCTGGATTCATCGGGATCTAACTTCATAGCATGGAAAGTTAAGACCTTGTTGGTACTAAAGAGAGAAGGATTATTCCACTGGGTAGATGGCACCGAGGAGATGCCTACAACAACAGACAAGGAGCCATGCGAATGGAGGGAGAAGAATGACAAGGTAGTAGCCTTGTTATCATCATCCATTGAGGATAGCTTGACTCTTGACCTGGCTACACTCTCTAAAGCAAAAGAGATGTGGGATACTCTACTCACAAGATTTCAAATGAAATCACACAGTCAGATAATGATGCTTGAGGATCAGTTGACTAACCTGTAGTGGGATGGCAAAGAACTCACTTCTTTTGTTAGGAAGATGAAACATCTATTCCTTTTACTACGCAATTCTGGAGCAGAAAATGCAGTGTCAACATAGAAGCAGCTCACTTATCTATTGAGAGCCTTACCAAGATCCTTCCAGACAACCAGAACACTACTAGCAAAGGATCCTAGAATGACACTCGAAAAGGCAATTGTTGAGGAGATTATGCCATATGAATTCAATGGCACTATATCAAGCAAGCCATCATGAAGCAATCACAAGGGTGAGCATCTCGAATGCAACCAATTCGATGACCTGTGATGCATGTCTGAAGGGTAAAATGTCACGCACTCCTTTTTTCAAGGACTCCTACAGAACGACCAAGATTCTGGAGTTAGTTCATTTTGACATCTGTGGACCTTCCAATGTGATCTCAGTAGGAGGCTCGAAATATTACATTACCTTTATTGATAATTACAGTAAATTTGCCAGAGTCTATTTTATTCACAATAAATCAGAAGCATTTGACAAATTCACAGAGTATGTGAATTGGGCAAAGAGATGCAGTAGTAATAAAGCAAAGCAGATCAGAACATATCGAGGTGGAGAATACATCTCGAATTGATTCAATGACTTCTACAATGATCGTGGTATCATTCATAGAATGACTACATCTTACACATCGTAGTACAACGGTGTTGTAGAAAGAAAGAACATGACTCTAATGGAAGCTCCCAGATGCATGATGGCTTACTCGAAAGCTCCAAGAGTGTTGTGGGCTGAAGCAATAGCTACAACTGCTTACATTCAAAACAGGACAAGAAAGTTTGGTGTTCCTCACACGACACCACACGAATTATGGTGGGATAGAAAACACAATCTGACTCACATCTGTATCTTTGGTTGTGTAGCTTATGCACATGTTCCTGATAAGCTTCAAAAGAAGCTTGATGAGAAAGCTGAATATGGATATCTTGTAGGAGGTGACAATAATTCATCATACTACAGAGTCTACATGCCAGAGACAAACACAGTGAAGACAATTAGAGATGTCAAATTTGATCAGAGCAGAACGATGGCCAACGATGATTCTTTCAGTTATGAAGTTCTTGAAATACAATACTATGATCTACCAACTGTGACAGAGGGAGTAGAGGACGAACACTCAGACGAAGATGTTTGAGTCGCATTGCATTCGAGTGACGAATCAGACGAAGAAACTTTCAAGAGGCAGCCTACTGCTATAGTACCTGTAAACCGAAATGGTTCCGAACCTAGCAAAGTAGATAAAGACAAAGGCATTGCAGTTCGAGGAGGATCTCCTAGAAGGTCGACAAGACAACGAAGAGTGCCAGCAAGATATGTGTCAGGCAGCTCAGCTTCTACATTAGAAGAGTTCTGTGGATTCAATGATGAACCATAGACATTTGAGGAAGCAATCCAGGTGTTACCTTGGCTTACAGATTAACAGGGACTATGAGGGAGGTAAATTGTACTTTCATCAGTCCAGATATACCCAAAAAATCCTAGAGGATTTCGGGATGCTGAATTGCAAAGGAGCGAATACTCCAATGCTTGCAGGAACAGTATCGATGAATGAAAATTGTTCGAGGACTGAAGAAGAAAGAGTATTGATGCAGCTTACACCATACAAGAAGTTGATCGGATCATTGATATACCTTGTAGATAACACGCGTCCTGACTTTGCTTATGTCATGTTTAGGATGAGCCAATTCTGTACATCGACTCATTGGAAGATTGCAAAATGAATTTTGCAATATCTTCAATTAAGAAAGGATTTTGGTTTGTGTTATTCTCGTGATGTAGGATTCCAGATGCTTTCCTACAGTGATGCTAGCTAAGCATCTCTCAAGGACGACTGCAAAAGTGTATCAGGAGGATGCACCATCGCTTCAAGAGCAGCAATTCTCTGGGTCAGCAAGAAGCAGACCATTGTGGCTCAGTCATCCTATGAAGCAGAGTATGTAGCAGCAACAAAGATGACCAATGAAATAATTTGTCTCAAACAGTTCCTTGATGAAATGGACGAAACAAGGAATGAACTTCTGGTTTTGCATATGGACAGCACATCTGCAATACATCTGACAAAAGACCCTGTGTTTCACTCAAGGACGAAACACATTGCAATCAAGTACCACTTGATAAGGGATCTGATCGAAAAGAAGTTGTAGACTACTTTCATCGGAACGAAGGAGATGGTAGCTGACATTTTCACAAAGGCCTTAGACAAAGGTCTATTTGAGAAGTGGAGGAGCAGTCTTGGAGTCGTCAAGCTATCGTGCTTTGAGAGGGAGCTGAAGAAACAAATTGTTTCTATTGCCAAAGCCTTACTAGCTTTCCACCTTGATTTTGACAGAAAAGACACACGAAACAAAAATGTTTGCGAACAATTTTGCTACACATGACACGAAATTGTTTCGCGACACAAAATCATTTTTGCTCCACGAAGGACCAAGAAGATCAGCCAAGTACCAAGGGGTACAAGTATTTGATCAGTCATCATGACATCAGCAGAAGTACTCTAGAATGTGGGTAATCGGCCACTCTTGTAATTCATGATTAGTTGTAGATGTTTAATCTTTCTGATCTGAAAGTTACACGACACGACATGAAATAGTTTTCGAACTATATACTTTCTGCTTGATGCATAATATTGTAAGATGAAAATATACAGAATACATGTCTGCCTGTGAGCAAGACAATTTTGTAAGAGATCAACAGATCCAGAAGTCCGCTAGTAAGCGAGACATTATTCGTGAGAGAATTGTATTTCTCTCACGCCAATGCACTGTGTGGATCTGTCGCACAGTGCTTGAAATCAGAAGATCAATAGATAATATAGTAGCTGTTATGCGCATATTATTCTGAATGATTGTATGATCTCGAATGAATATTTGTCTGCTACTATTCGTGTATCTGATTCACTTGTTTATTCAATTTCGCAAATTGGTTTGATTTTGTTGAATGCTATAATAATCTATAACGTAGATCAACAGTGTTTGTCTACATTCTGGAGGATTGTATGATTGATATAGCCGATAGTGACCAGCAATCATATCTGAATTTCACACGAACTGATTTTATTCGTGAATGTTTTTTTTTTTTTTTTGCTTTGTGTTTCATTTTGTTTCACTTCGCGATCACTTGTCTATAAGAGTAAATCAATTTCAAAGCCCATTTAAGTTTCGTTTTGCTTCGTTTCATTTCGTCTAGTTTTGTTTTGTTTCGTTTCATCTCATTACAAAGCCTGATTGATCTTTTTGTGAATTATTCTCTTTCGTTTAGTTTCGTTTCGTTTCATTTCGTTGCAGAGCTTGACTGGATCACAAATTCTTCTCGAGTAGAAATTATTCGTGATCAGAACAATTTTGTGAAATGTTCGCGAATCGTTCGAGAGACTCCTATCAGTTCGTTACCAGAATCTCACTAGAATTTTGAATTTACACAATTTGCACACTTTTTTCATCAAAAACATCCTCCAATTGTAATAACATGCAAGAGAAATGAGAATTTTTATAGTTACCATTTTTGCAAAAGGTGTAAAAGTGTCTTCATAGTCAAGACCTTTGATTTGAGAGTAACCTTTGGTACAAAGCCTTGCTTTGAATTTGTTGATGGATCCATCATTGTTGGTCTTGATCCTGAATACCCATTTTCATCCAATGACATGCATGTTGCTAGGTGGCTCCACAAGCTCCCATGTATTGTTTGACATCAAGGCTTAAAAGTCGAGGGTCTTGCTTCAACCTACTCCTTGGATTGAAGTGCTTCTTTCTTAGAAGACACATATCCAACAAAAATACCTTCAATAGCACTAGGATCATCCTTTTTCCTAGTCTATAAAGGAACATGCATATAGCATAAGTAGCCAAAGATCCTAAGATGATTTACCTTAGGTTTTTTCTTGTACAACATTTCAACTGGTGTTCTTCCTTCTATAGCAAGATTAGAAAGCCTATTACAAAGATAATTTGCACATGCAATTGCTTCTCCCCAAAATTCTTTAGGTAGAGATGCTTCTAGCCTAATGGCCTTTGCACATTCACACAGTGTTCTATTTTTTTCTTTCAGCAACTCCATTTTGTTGAGGAGTATAAGAACAAGAAAATTCTCTCTATTTTTTCTCTTGCTCACAATAGTTTTTAAACTTATTAGAGATGTATTCACCTTCACTGTCACTTCTCGAAGCTTTTAACTTGAAAGAAGACTACTTTTCTACATAAGATTTGAAAGTAAGGAAGACATCATAAATCATGGCTTTAGAAGATAACATGTAGATCCAAGAGTATCTTGTGTAATCATCTATGAAAGAAACAAAACAATCCTTTGCTCTTGGTAGAAGAGAAATGAACATCAGAATGTACGAGTTCAAATGGTTGTTGAGTCTTGGTGTTGGATCTTGGAAAAGGTCTTCTATATGATTTTGCCAAAACACAAGCTTCACAAGGTTGAAGCTCCTTTGACAGTGTTTTTGGTAATCTAATAGCTTTTCCTTCCTTGACCATAGATTGCATGGCCTTGAAATTGGGATGACCCAATCTCTTATGCCATAGATCCTCTTGATGAATCTTGGTCTCATAAGCAGCATCAGAAATGTTAGCACTCTCCCTAGAATCTATCTTGTACAACTTTCCAGCTCTAGATCCTCTAGCTATCACTTCACTGAAAGCACATGCATAAACGACCACAATCAGTCATTCTTGCATGCCAAAACGTTCAACCATAAAATCAGCATGCAGAACCATTGAACAGTGATCGACATCCTACTCTACTATTACAAAAATGAATTTGAATCAGATCCTAAATATTAAAACTATTCTACACATATATTAATCCATGAAACTGAAACAAGAAACTAATCAAACAGCATTTTAACAGTCCAAGGATCAAGAAACACTCATTTCTTGATTCTTGGACAGCCCAAGAACATCAAGAACTGGACTGTAAGAAGATATGCAAGATTTACATCACAAATCCAGCCTATTTAGTTTATCTGAATGTTGATTCTTTCATTAATCCACAAGAAAACAGGAAAACAAATCCACTCTATGATCCACAACCACACACAAAGGATGGAAGGGCAAGATCATGAATGCATCACTCAAGAAACAAGCATGATCAAGGAGCTCAAAGGATGCACCAAAACTCGTGGAGGCTCTTCTCATTTGGACATGGAGTAGATGCATTACACAAAAAGCTCATCTTCTCAAAGAGGGAGTCTCTTAAATAAGCAAGAGAGCTCCTTAGGTGGCATCTACAAGTGGAATTATGCTCTTCACTAGGTGTCACCATCAAAAGGTGAGGGGTCTACTTGCATTTATTACTTTGCCTAGAAATACTAGTTCCCACATGGTCATTCCATCTTTTAGGATTCACCATGAGGCTTACACAGTTTCTAATTGACATACTAACTAGTATTCCTCAGCTCTCATGCTTGACTAACTAGTATTCCATATCTCTCATACTCGGCTCTCAGTCTTTGCTCATCTCGTCTTCTCAGAGACCTCCTCGGTCTAAGGTGAGAGGTGCTCTTGGGTAGCTGTTGTAAAAATTACAACAAATAAGGATCCTAAAACACTTGAAATGATGAGGGAAATAATAACTTATGATCTCATAAGATTAGCAAAAGTTGAACCATCAAAATCCATCAAAAATCTATGCTTGAACCTCACTAAATGGCCCAAATCCTTGAAGAAGCCTTCACACGTGTGAAAGTACGGCCTCCCACAGTTTGAGTACTATACACCAGACCTACATTCAATCCTATAATCATTAGTAATCACAAGAACTCAAACAATTATGAACATAGAGAGCAATTGCACCTTTATGAGGTCCTATTTTTTTTCTCTTGTATCTAAGCATAATTTGGACTCATTCCAAAGGTTCTAACACTTAGGTCTACTTGAGAACATCCTTATGAATGGAATCCTATGCTATTTGGCACGTGTGACAAGCCACATCATGACCATCTAACTATTTACAAGTCATATGACCAAAACTAGTCAAGCTAGAATTGTGAATTTTTAACAGCTCTGGTCGAGTATCTTGGGGATTCATCAAAATCAGCAAATATCATCCCACCCCTAATGTGTTGCAAGACCCACTACAACCCATATTGGATGATATTGCTCCGCTTTGCATTGGCATCTTCAATCTCACTTGGAAAAGCATAGATCATCGTTCGCTTGCATAAAACCAAGTGCTTATTGCTGCCAGTCTTTACCCAAAACTTGTTTTTGACAGTTTGTCACAATGTAACTAGAATGTCTTATTGCTTGTGAATGGTTGACATTCTCAAAACTTGGAGTTCTCTCAACAGTTTTACAATCTTGCATGCCTGAGTGCTTTCCTCGTGTCTCTTTCTTTTGTTGCATCTGCCATGGATGGTTTCACTTCTAGTTTCTGGGCAGATTCTAACTTCTAGGAGGTCTGTATCCTCTATTTGCTTCTGGGTTCACTTTATTTTTCAGGCTCGCAGTCATCTTATCGTTTCCTTTTTCACAGCTCCTTCCTTTGATCCATTACTTTTGGATCTCTTTGACTTCATAGGAGGGAATTCAACTATCGTTGCTCCAGAGAGTTTCTTTTGATCAAGATCGATCTGACTCATTTGTTGCTTAAGTCTTGTCCTTTCCTCCTCAATCTCTTTGCTTTATTTTTTTATTTTTTCTAGTTGCTTCGCCTGCTTCTTAGGTCTTCTTTTCTGGCTGACCAACCAGTGTAGGTCTCCGCAAGGCATTTGCAATGATCTATCAACTGCTTCGGTAAGACTATAAAAAATTGGAGATTTCTCAGAAGAACAGTGAACTGAAGGTAAACAAACAGATGGAAGGAAGAGTGGTGGTGGTGGTGACAACGGTAGATGGTATGGGCGATAGGCATGAGAATGGATGCAGATGTTGTAACAGAAGGCTAGTTGAAGGAGACTGATTTTTCAATGCACAGTTTCTGAAGGATCTTCGTCGTGACCGGGGTACTTCTTCTAATTGTGTCTCTTTGGATTGCATATCTGACTTCTTTAGCCTTGTCGTTATCGTCTTTGGTTTTGTGACCTTGGCTGATGTTGTGGTTGGCAATGTAACTACTCGTAGTGGATCCAAGTAGATCCACTCTCTCCCCCCCCTAAAAAAATCTGTTGGTGGGGATGTTGTTATCTGTAACTTGCATGCTCAAGGTTGGAGCAACATTTGGAATACGTAGTTGAAACATGTAGAACATGCGACTGGACTAAAGATTGAACAAATTGTAACCTAATTTTTTTTTATCTTGCTATAGTTGACTCGAAGATGAATATCTCTATGAAAGACAAGAATCAACTCTGACATGACGTGGATTTCTGAAAGTTGCAGTCATTAGGGCCCTTTTTGGACTTAAAAAGGGTCTCTTCCTTGCCTGAACATGTTTGCTAATTAAAATTAATTAACTCATTAATCATCCTATGTGGCAGTTCTCCTTGGGTTTATCATGGGTTAACTTAGATTTCAATAAGCTTCACTTGAAGCTAGTATAATTTAGCAAGGAAAAACAATTTTAATGGATTTCCAGATTTTGAACCCAATATAATCTTGATTTTTTCAAGCCCTTCAAAAATCATTTTTATTAATTTAGCGTACCGATGGGAGTCCGTTGCCCGGAGGGAGGGAGCAGGCCAGCGAGGTGGGAGAGGGAAGTACAAGGAGGAGAAGTACGAGGGGGAGAGGGAGGGAGCGGGCTAGCGCGGTTGGGAGGGACATACGAGGGGAATGGAAGGGGGGGTGTTAATCTATGGTATAAGGGGGTACAAAGAGGGGGGGGGGATGTACTCCCATCCCCCTCCTCCCATTTTTTTTTTCATTTTTTTTTTCAAAGTGGGGGCCCAAAGAAATATTGGGCCCCTTTTTCAGTCAATTTAAGTTAATAAAAATGATTTTTGAAGTGCTTGAAAAAATCAAGGTATAGTTTCATTAATAATTTAAATTTTAGACTTGTCATATCAGCATTACTATGGGTTGAGGAAGTAGAGTTAGAGGAGGGTTAGTGGGTGGGTTAGAATTTGGAGATCTAATTTACACCATTGGATGTGCCATGTTATATGGACCATTCTATCTCAATTGTCACTCTCTCATTGGTACACATGTCATCATTAACACTAATTATAATTAGTGAAGAGGCCCTTTTTGAGTCCAAAAAGGGCCCTAATGTATACTCAAAGATCCTAACTCTGTACAAGGTAATCTAAAGATGGATAGATGAATGAAATTGTGTTCTTGAGATACTCTATGGAAGACTCTCGTGCATAATAGCTTTTTCTCATACAAAAATCACTCACACAAAAGGAATGAAGAGGAACAAAAAAATAAATGAACGGTACAGAGAGTGAGAACTTTATGGCACTTGTGGCACTTGTCGAACAAAACTTTCATTCATCAACATTGATAATTCACCTTGACAATTGCAATATCCCATTGGTTTTGTAGAGTAATGAGAAAAACTCTGATATGCCCTTGTCAAAAACAAGGCAGGGTTGGTGACACTAAATCAAATTTGGTTCGTTACATCCATGGTTGAAAATCTCGTCAAAAAATGGAAAGACATATAGATTTGAGATTGCAGGAGTGGAGAAAAAATGTCAATTCCTTGGGGAGATTGCTCTTGTCTGGGAATAGTAACAGATGATGGAATATCGATTTCCTCTACATCTTGGAATAACTCATTTCATATAATGTCTATGTTCGATTATCGATCTAGTAAATGTCGTGGTGATGTAGAAGTTCTCAAGAAACTTTTCAATTGAGTAGCAGGTTAACTGTTGGCTGCTATTAGGCTCGTGTGTTGTTGTCGTGAGGATCCTATCGTGATTCATAACTGATGTGGCGGATAGGTAGGATCTTGTTTGGTTGTTTTGGGGAGTCTTTGAAATTGTGTTTTCTGACACAGTCGAGACACTTGGCATGGTACTTGGTCTTGACTGGACAATCAACCATGAAGTGGCCGGTTTCACCACAGATAAAATATTTGTTGTTCAATGGCCCTTGTATAATGGCATAGCCATCTTGTATGGCTAGTCGTTCTGGATTTTCTAGTGGGTATTCGTGATAATGTAAGGAATGTCCAGATTGTGATGGTTGTTCTTCATATCGTTGGATGGCATGTGCTTGGATAGACTGATATAAAGGACAAGTATCAACAGAATGCATAGTCCTTGGTAGTGTGGACACCAGATTGGTTTTTGTCTATTAGGTACCTGGGCAGTGTGTGCTTGACGAGACATACTACGTTGGATAGACTTTAGTGTAGTTTGAGACTCATTGATGAGTTTCTCCATCTACAATTAATGTTGCTGATTAAGCAACTCCAACTATGATTTCCAAAGCTGATCTCGAGTGTCCTCGATTTGCTTCAACTCTTGGACAGGAGCAGGGGGTGCTTTCCTTTCCCTGGTTTCATCAACATCTGATCCCTTGTCTTCTTTTTTGATGGCATCAAACATAGCTAACTTTAGGCTCGTATATCCGTCATTGGATTTAAGCTCACGTTACAACTAAAATCCAGATGATGAGCATCTGTTCGGAGGGCTGTTCTTGTACTTGACCTTTTAAGCGCTTGAAACGCTATAGTCTTGTACGTGTTCATCTTTTGCCATCTTGATGTTACTCAATTTGACAAAATGACTCTCTATCAAACGAAAGTACTTAAAATGCTTGATAAAGGACTATTTCAAATTAGACCAATCCAATTTATCTTCATGATCGAGGTTAGAAAACCAGTCACGTGCTTTAGCGATCATGGCCATTGAAAACTGTTGGACCATAGCGTCGGGAGATGTTTCGCCGTAAACTTCACATGCATTCTCAAAGATTTGCAATAATCTTTGAGGGTCCGAAAACTTGGGTAGATCCAACTTGGATGTTCTCTTCTCAAAATGAGCTCCGTGAGTGGCAGAAGTTCCATTCAGGTGTTCAAGTGTGTGATGTTTCAACACCATGAACATGGGCTTGTGCTCGTGAAGACTCGGCTCTATCAGATTCTTGTCCCTCGAATGGGTTTGTGGATGGCTCATGTATTTGGGACCTCAGTCAGTAGAACCTATGACGTCTGATTTGTTCAGCCGTAGGAGACTTTATTTTGTATGGATCATCTTCTGGTAAATCAAGATCAGTATGGTGGTCCATTGTGTACTGTCAACAGAGGAGGTCTCAGCTGAGATGGGAGAGAAGGACTCGGTTGAGATGGTGATGGAAGAGGGCTAAGATGGTGACGGAGGAGGTCTTGGTAGTAGTTGGTCTCCGCAAGGCATTTGCAATGATCTATCAGCTACTTCGGTAAGACTATAAAAAATTGGGGATTTCTCAGAAGAACAGTGAACTGATGGTAAACAAACAGATGGAAGGAAGGGTAGTGGTGGTCATGACAATGGTAGATGGTGTGGGCGATAGGCATGAGAATGGATGCAGATGTTGTGACAAGAGGGCTAGTTGAAGAAGGAGACTGATTTTCCAATACTTGTGCTTCTCTTTTCTGAAAGATCTTCGTCGTGACTGGGGTACTTCTTCTGATTGTGTCTCTTTGGAATACCTATATGTCTTCTTAGCCTTGTCATTATCGTCTTTGGTTTTGTGACCTTGGCTGACGTTGTGGTTGGCAATGTAACTATTCATAGTGGATCCAAGTAGATCCACTCTCCCCCCCCCCCCTCCCCCCCCTCCAAAAAAGAAAAAATGGTTGTTGGGGATGTTGTTATCTGTAACTTGCATGCTCAAGGTTGTATCAGCGTTTGGAATATGCAGTTGAAACATGTAGAACATGTGACTAGAGTAATGATTGAACAAATTTTAACTAAATCTATTTCAATCTTGCTGTAGTTGACTCGAAGATGAATATCTCTATGAAAGGCAAGAATCAACTCTGACATGACATGGATTTATGAAAGTCTTCTTGAAGAGTCTCCAAATATGGAAGCTCCTCCCTAATATCATAAGTCTGCACAATATTGTAAATCATCTCTTAGTCCATTAAGGACTACTTCAACAAGCTCAGTGTTCTTTAGAGCATCACCAATACCAGCTAACTCTTGATGAAGATCTTTAACTCTCATTACATAAGGATTCCATTCTCATCTTCCACATTGCATAGAAGATGTTAATCTCTCACTATGCTCCAAAAAATGTGAACCATTTGAAGACATGTTCTCTTTGAGAAATTCTAGTAATGACAAACATGGAGTTGAATATGTTGCTTGCTATCTCAACCTAGGATCTAACACTTATAATGTTGATCCAACCTATGAAATCTAGCAACAATATGTGAGATCAAGCTCACAATAGAAAAATGAATCTATCTTGAATTTGGATCTAGCTTCTATCAAATGATGAAGCACATGCAAGTATGAAGTCTACCTCTCCCACAAGTTTCAAAGAACTGAAAAACTCTCTAGGAACGTACTTTCAACTCAAACACAATACTTTGTGTAAAATAAAATGTCTAAGACCTCACAAAACTTGACTTTATCCAATTCTACTTGATTGATAATGAAAATTGAAAATAATGGTGAAAAGAATTGATGTGTGCTGACTTTGGCATATCACATGAGATGAGTACTCTCCCTATCTCTTTGATTGCATAAAGCTGTTCTAGAAACAAATCAAATTGATTTAGCAACTTGAGCAACACAATCTACTCTTCAATATCTATCCAACAAGCAATAGAACATCAAATTTGGACCATTCCTTGAGAAGTAGCAGTCAAACAAAGAGGGCTGATTTCACACGTTTGAGCTCTCTGTTCGTACAAGGCTCAACTGAAGCACATCAGGCTTGATTTGATCCACTTATGATCCACATATGGTTTGATTGTCAGCGAGTTTAGATCCCTCTCCCAAATCCAAGTTCCTACAAGCAAAAGCACTCAAGATCTGATGTATGCACCCTCACATCTAAAAAACACAAAGCTCTGATACCATGTGAAGCTTTTAGCACATGTGAACTTCACCACACACCCTACAAGATCTTTATGAGGTGTTGTGATTCCACAAGAATGATCAAAGAACAGATTACTTGAAAAATCCAAGGCAAGAGCACAATGGCATACCACAGACTCAAAAAACTAACTCCTCACTATGAGAGATAGCTACCAGAAATAATTCTAAGTGCTCACTATGGGAAAAACAGGCAGCTCTCGGGTAGACAGAGAAAATGAAAACCAAAAACTCAGGCAGAGAGAGAATGAGCCAAAATCACCAAAATCTCAATATTCACAATATGGCAAAACAAGCCAAAATTTTTCTACATCAATGAGGCTCAAGGTCCTACAGTGGATTTTCATGTAATGTCCACATCTTTTACTTAACTCTAATATCATAGATCCACATGTAAAACTACATGCATGGATATTGCATGGATTGCATGTCAGCTCTCAAAGCTACCTAGACATGTGTAGATCATGTAAACTGATTTGCATGTTGCATGCATGTCATCTAATCTTTTGCATGACATCATAAATGGATCTACCTAACCCGAACTTGACCTATTCTAGAAGGTTATGTTCTCTTCACATACCTTTATGTACAATAAAATATACAATAAAGAAATAAGGTGAGCATAGCCCCCAAAGTCAAACGTAGGAAGATATGTTTTACCATTTTTCACATCTCTTTCTTGCACAAAACTAGCCAATCCAACACATAGAATTGATGACACATGATCACAACCTACAATATCATGAACTTTTGCACTCTCCTACGATTGAAACATACTCCTGAAAAGTCCAACATCCTATCAATTTTGGGGTTTACACAAAAATACATATATTGAATCACTCAAATTTCACATGCAAAAGCTAGGAACTAGATATAGAATCTTGAAGAATGATATAAATCTTTTCTTATGCATCAAGACTCACCACAATCCAACAAGTAGGAAAGGAATCGGCCTACTACAAGTTTTTTGACCTAAATTGAGATTTGGATCACAAGGATTCCTTTTGTACACTTGAAAATGAGCCTTGATTTTGACAAGGAACCACTCTATCATATGACACTCTAGAATTGATGGTGCCTCCACATCACTCATTAGAATTGGATTATCCTCCAAATGTAGCCTGCAACAAAGCTCTAATAACATGTGAAAAAATCATATCACAAAGACCTAATTATGTCCCTTCATCTTTGGCAAATTTGGAGAGCACATCTAGATTCATTACAAATGTAGAAATCATGCATCAACTCCACATAGAAGATGAAAACTCAATTAGAACTTCTCATAAACACTTAGATATGATATACTATCCATGTATGTACAACAACCATACAATATCAATACTCACACGTGTGAATCCATATACATAAAACAATAACATTCTATTGGAACACACAAAAATTCATTATATCACCACCAATATCCTTCTTGACCTATTTAGATCATCTTTTCCAAGCTTATCAACTTATGGAAGTTTCTTGAAAATTGTCCAAAAAGCTAGATAATTTGACGAGATTCAAGTATCTTTTCTAAGTAATTAGAGTAGGTCCAAATTTGACCTAATCCACCTATATACTTGCCAAAAGTAGTATGGACACTATTTTTAGTCTTTATTGAGATAAAGAAATGTATCTCTAAGTTGAAAATTCACTTTGTCCTCCAAATTGTCAAATTTGATCAACTTATCATAATATTTGATATGTTTATCCACACTGGTCCTGCTATATATATCATAAAAATGTCACTTGCCAAATATTTTCCTAATCGTTAGTTTCCAAGCACTTACCAAAAAACCAAGTTTTACTTGACTAGATTCAATGTATCTCAATCAACCAATAGAAATAAGTCCAAATCTGACCTTATCACTTCACCTACTTGCTAGAAATAGTAATTAAACAATTTTTAGGCCTTATGTAAATAAAGAAATAAATGTCTAACTTGAAATCTAAGTTTGGCCTCTGAATTGCCAAATAGAACCAACAAAACTAGTTGACAATTTTCACACTCCCTCTTCAACTAGTTTTACCACACTTCTTTGATCCATTCTAAGAATCAACTGTGAGAGATTTCAACTATTTTGATCAATATTGAGTCAAATGCTATATTTGTTTATTTTGCAATTGAGGCCAATTTCATATTAGACTTAGACATTTATTTTTTATAGTCATATTAGTCTAAATGCATTTGAAATTACTCGTTTTAGAGTTGGAGGGAAAGATAGAAAGTCAAGCTACTAGTAGATTCAAATTTGAATAAGGTTCATGTAATCTAGTCACTCTGTGTTAGGGTTTTATCATTTTGGAGAGAAACCAAACTTTTGAATATTCATGGATCTGTTATATATAGTTGTACACACGTGAGATAAGGTTGATCTTCTACCTCTCTTACCTCATTCATGCTTATACATGGTTCTCTTGGTTTGGATATTCATGAAATTGCTACAATTAGCAATATTGGAGCTAAGATGTATGTAAAATTTTGTTGGATCTGTAGAAAAGGTGAAGTATTTGATGTTTTTGTCAAGTTCAAGAATGCAAGACAGAACCAATTTTCCACAAGGATCAAGTGTTTGAGGAGTGACAATGGTGGAGAGTACATATCTACAAAGTTCAAGTATTTTTGTGATGAGCATGGGATCAAGAGGGAGTATACAACACCAAGGACCCCACAACAAATTGGAGTGGCTGAAAGGAAGAATAGGACTCTTTGTGAGAGTGCCAAAGCCATGAGGTTTTGTGCTAACTTTGATGAACCATTTTGGGATCAAACTTTGTTGTGTGCCAATTTCTTGTGCAATAGGTGGCCGAGTGCTATTTTGGATGGAAGGACACCTTTTGAGTTGTTGTTCAAGAGGAGGCGGAGTGTCAACTTTCTCAAAACTTTTGGATGCACATGCTATTTCTACATTACTCTTGATGATAGGACCAAGGAGGATCCATCTTCAAGAAAAGGTATATTTGTTGGATATAATGAGATGAGTAAAGCCTACAAGGTTTACATTCCTTCTACTAATAAAGTGATTGTTGGCAGAGATGTCAATTTTAATGAGGGGAACATTCCAAAAGTAACTTCAAGTACTATTGATGTTGATGATGTGGATGGATCTAACAATCTTGATGATGATGTTATGGATCTTGGATGGTGATGATGAAGGACCTTCATCAAGTCAAAAGCCAAGAAGAACATCAAGGCAAAGGCAAACACCTTCAAGGCTCACATGATGAAAAGGGTAAGCATGTAGTTTTTGGAAATTATGTTGCTTTTCTAACCTCTTTTGATGAACCTACAAGTGTAGATGAAGCAAGTAACAAAGAGGAGTGAGTGGATCCATGCAATGGATCTTGATTATCAAGCTCTCACAAAGAATGAAACATCTTTTGGTAAATCTTCTTGTGTATATGATGCTATGTAAGTGGATGGATGTTATCATGCTGTAAAATCAAGTAATGGATCTAAAAAACAAAGTTTGTTCAAGGAATTTGATGATCAAGAGGTTGATCTCAAAGGGCTTCAACAAGGCAAAATGAAAGTTGGCAATTTGGAGCTAGTCAAGAGCATCAAAGGAGAGGTAATTGGCAAAGATGTTATGGACCTATTTTTGCAACTTATTGAAGACTCACGTAAGGTCAAAGGAGCAGCAAGGAAGTGTTGTTCTAGTCTATTTTACTCATTCTATCTCATGTTTGAGCATTTTCATGTGGATGTGTGCAAATTATCAAAATATGGTAAAACTAGCTACATTGGTGAGCATCATTTTGATGTTGGATTTGTACTAGCATTCTTGGCTGGTTTTGTTGAAAATTAAGATATTGGAGGTTCATTATGTCACTCATTCATTATCAAGTCATCAAGGTATGATATTATCTTGAGGCAAGATGGAGATGGAGGCTCATTCATGGAGTGTCATGGTGTATACATGGCAACAAAGGACAAGGAGGAGGAGACATGCAAGAAAATGTTGATCACTCACATTTATTGTTTGTTTGCTGTATTTTTTCAGAGAGTTCAAAGTTGATAGGGTATCAGAGCTACGATAGTCTTGCATGCCTGATCAGTGGATACAGCTTGTCACAGGCTCCACAATGAAGTGAAAGTCCTTCACAGGAGGTGAAAGCTTGGAGAGACAAGACAACTGGAAGAAATCCTTCTCAAGAGGTGGAAACTCAAATCGTGGATCATTCCAGCAATTTCAAGAACAATCCAATGATGGCCCAAATCGAGACAATTGGAATCAAGGTTGAGATCAAGGATGAGGCTATTCTAGGCAAAGTAAACTTGGAAATTGTAGGTACTACAACAAACCTGGCCACTGGGAGTGTGAATGCTTCAAGAAACAGAAGGAGATTGAACAAAGAAAAGACAAATGGCAAGCGGACAATTATACTGATCAACATCAATTTGATGACTATTCATTTGAAGACAACTATGCTAATCAACATCAATAAGATGATAACCAATATGAAGATGATATAGGTGAGAGTTCAAACTTGTTCATTACTGCATTGATGACAAGTGATGAAGTCAAGGATACCTGGTACATTGATAGTGGTGTGTCCAAACACATGACTTCAAGGAAAGAGTGGTTTTCAGAACTCAAGGAAACTCACAATGGTGATGAAGTTGGACAAGCTGATGGTCAATTGCTATCTGTTAAAGGAGTTGGAGTGGTACCAGTGAGGTTAGCCAATGGGAAGATAAAGTGGATAAGCAATGTGCAATATGTACCCGGCTTAGCTAACAACCTACTATATGTTGGGACGATGACTGATCAACAACTCAAGGTTGAGTTTGACAGTGACAAATGTCTCATCAAGGACATCAAGAATCACTACAAAGTGATTGCTACAGGAGCTAGAGTCAACGAAAATTGACTCTACAAATTGAATGCGAGATCTTTTACTCAAGCTATGGTAAGCACTGTTGATAGTCGAAGTGACCTTTGGCATCAAAGGTTTGGTCATATTAGTGCTCAAAGCTTGCAAATCTTTAAAAGAGATAATCTAGTTGTTGGATTGCCTGATATCTCTTTTGAAGGAAAAATTTGTGAGGGTTGCATTTGGGAAAACAACATAGAGAGAGATTTCCCAAAGGTGGAACAAGAAGAGCCACTGGCATTCTTGATCTTGTTCATAGTGATCTATGTGGACCAATACAAACTAGATGGATTAGTGGATGTTAGTATTTCATCACATTCATTGATGACTACAGTAGATGTATCTGGATTTATTTCATAAGCAAGAAATCTAATGCTTTTGCCAAGTTTAGAGAGTTCAAGGCTCTAGTTGAAAAACAAACAGGTTGTTATATTAACACTCTCAAATTAGGTGGTGATGGTGAGTATTTTTCAACAGAGTTTATAGATTTTTGCAAAGATCAGGAGATCAAGAGGCAAACTACTGCACCCTATTCACAACAACAGAATGGAGTTGTAGAACGGCAAAACAGGTCCATTGTGGAGATGGCTAGGGCAATGCTTAAGAGCAAGGGTCTACCAAATACCTTTTGGACAGAAGCATGCAACACAGCTACTCATATCTTGAATCAGTGTCCTACAAAGTTTGTGGAGGGTAAGACACCTTACGAAGCTTTTACTGGAAAGAAACCTAATGTTTCTAATTTACGAGTATTTGGTTGTGGTGCTTACGCTCATGTGCCTGATGAAAAACGAAAGAAACTGGATGCAAAAGCTGTTAAGTATATTTTTCTTGGATATGATGAAAAAGCCAAGGCATACAGGATGTATGACGCAGATGCACAAAAGATCATGATTTCCAGAGATGTTACTTTTGATGAGATGGGTGAAAACTACCAAATGAAATTGACAATCGATTCCGTTGATGATAAAGACAAAGTACATGTGAAAAAAGAAGTTGATGTCGATATGGAAGAGCCAATGGAAAAAGTCAAGGTTAATAATGAGACTCCTAGGAGAGTGCCTAAGTGGTACTTGTCAGTAACAGGTGATGCTAATAAGAGAGATACTCCTAAATCAAGTGAGCAGGGAGAGCTTAGGAGATCAAGCAGAAATCGAAAATCTCCAGCTTGACTAGAGATGAATCTAGCCCTAATGGGATCCATGTTAACGGCTCAAGAACCTAAAACTTTTGACGAAGAAAAAGAACACAAGGAGTGGCATGCAACTATTGAAATAGAAATGGAGGCTATATCAAAAAACAAAACGTAGGACTTGGTTGAGCTACTTGATGGTAAGTTGTCTATCACATGTAAGTGGATCTACAAGATGAAGTATGGAGCAGATGGGCAACTCAACAAGTACAAGGCACGACTAGTTGCAAGAGGTTTTGAGCAGCAAGAAGGTATAGACTTTGAGGAGACCTTTGCACCCATAGCCAAAATGGTAACTATTCATTCCATCATTGCAATTTTTGCTTTCTATGGCTGGAAAATCCAGCAAATGGACATCAAATCTGCTTTTCTTAATGGAGTGTTGGATGAAGAGGTATATTTGGAGTTGCCTCAAGGGTTTGTTGAGCCAGGGAGAGATCAATTGGTTTGTAAACTTAACAAAGCCATATATGGATTGAAGCAAGCACCATGATTGTGGTACTCTTGCATTGATGAATACTTCAAATGAAGGGGAATAGTAAAGAGTGATATTGATCCTAATCTTTACATTCTTAGGCAAAACTCAAATATAGTGTTCGTTGTCCTCTATGTCGATAATTTGATTATTGAAGGAAGTAATATGGGCTTAATTGATTAAATCAAATCTTACCTTTCCAATACCTTTGACATGAGCATTAGGGCTGATGCATTATATTCTTGGTATTGAAGTTTGACAAAAGGAAGACAATGTTATTCTTACGCAAAGCAAGTATGCACGAGATCTATTGTATAAGTTCAATAGGCAGGATTGCAAGTCACTAAGTTCTCCAATGGAGGCCAATACCAAACTTTTTGCATTGGATGAAGCCAAAAAAGTTGATGCATACTTATATAGGTAGTTAGTGGGCAGTTTAATCTATTTGACACACACACATCCTGATATATTGCATATGTTGTTGGTGTGGTAAGTCAATTTATGCAAAAACTTAGTCAGACTCACTGAAAAGTTGCTAAACATATTTTGAGATATGTTCGAGGCTTGAAGTATGATCAGTCTAAAGCCCTAATATTGGTAGGTTATATAGATGTTGATTGGGCAGGAAATATTGATGATAGATGATCTACTAGCGGTCATGTATTTAGCTATGGTACAGCTACTATCTCTTGGAACAGCAAGAAGCAACCTACAGTAGCCTTATCTTCGACGGAAGTTGAGTATCGTGCACTTAGCAATGCTACACAAGAGGTAATGTGGCTACGAAGACTGCTTACTGATTTGGGTCAATCATAGGTGGATGCTACGACTATATATTGCGACAACAAAAGTTGTATCCATCTTGCCAGAAATCCAATTCTACATGCTCAAACAAAACACATTGAGATACATCAAAATTATTGATGGCGCCATTGATCTAGTTTTTTGTAAATCTGAAGATCAAGTGGCTGATATTTTACTAAGTCCTTAGGTAAATGTAAATTTGAGAACCTTCATAGTCTCTTAGGAATAGAAGAATGTAGTTTTATCATTGAGGGAGAGAGTGTTAGAAATCAAAGATAAACTTCATTGTTACACTTCTTAGTTATTGTTCATGATGTACTTTATTATTGACAACTATTACCAGTTGTAACTAGCCGTAGGCTAGTTCTAGGTTTTCTCTCTCTATCAGGGTTTAGGGTTTATTTGTACATTTTACATTTAGTATGATTTAGTGTGATAGAGTGATATTGCGTGTTCTTCTTTCACCTCCTTCCTTGATGATTGCTTATGGTGAATGCTTGATGTTGCATATCTGATTATTGACATAGATTTACCTGATGAACCACACACCTATCAATTCCTTCTTGGAACACCTTGGTTAGAAATGGCCAGAGTGGTTCAAGATTGGGAGAAAAAAAAATCATTTTTGGCAACAGAGATAGGCAAATCTCTGTCGATGCCACCGGGATGATAAAGCCTGCACGCATTGAAGATAATTGGTCTTCAACTACCTATGATGACCCCGATAGTATCGATTCCACCATAAAGGGTCATTACGTGCAGAGTACCCATATCATCAATTGGGGACATGCCTTAGCTGTTGAAATGGAAAAATAATCCATCTTGACTTTAGGCTTGCTACAAATATTGTACCATGCAAGTAAGTTGTACATAAATGCAAAATGCTACATGGATATGTCATATCTAGATTGATGAGTACAACTTGCATATAGTTTGTAGACATAGAATTATCAAAATTATGCTTGTAGAAACTCGTGGCAATTCACATGCATTAATTGTAAGTGATCCATAGTGACATGCAAGGCATGCACAAAGTGTAATGGACACATGCATGATGATTTGTACATTTCTAGTTAGAACTAGGACACTTGGAAAAAGTTGGTAGAGATTCATGCATGAGAAGTGACAAATGTCACATAAACTCTAGTTTTCACTTTAGATGTCATTAAATGATGGATGGATGTGGTTCTACCTTGAGCTACCTCAAACTCCATAAATATGTGTAGCTCTCCTCACATTTTTTGATGAAGAACCAAAGCTTTGTAGCTATCTCATGCCATTTTGGATCCACACAAATTTTGCTTGTTATCTCTCTATCTTTCTCTCTCTAACTCGTGTTGAGGCTAATGCTAATACACTGATATCTTGTACTTTTGCTCATTTATGATTCATTGCTATCATTCTCTAAACTTAGCATGCTAGATTGTGGTTAAGCCATAACTTCTGTACTAGATCTTGCTAATCAATCTAGAATCAGGTTATTGTGCTAACCATAAAGCTTAATTAGGTCTTTCATTCTTGTGGATCTTCCCCACACGTGTGAATTCTGGAAATTTTGTCATGGTATCAGAGCCAAATTGAGCTTTGCATGCTAATATCTCTGATTGTACGAAAAATTGAGAGCTAAGTCAAGCAAAAAAATAGCTATACACTTTTTCTCACCTTTCTCTGATGTGTGTTTGGATCAAATCGGATTGGAACTGAATTTTTAGACCTGAAAAGTGGTATTTGGAATTCCGCACATGTGAAAATCAGAGATTTTCAGTCCCTTCTATCTCTTTGCTTGTGGATCCAAAGATAGTGGTGTTATAGCTTGATGGAAAGCTTATGATCTATAATTTTCATAGAAATTAAAACCAAACAATCTGATGTGTCTATCAAGAGTTATAAGCTCTTACAGAGGATAGGGATAGGTCCAAAATCTAAGTGACAGCATTTTGATTTGATTCAACCTTGCTTTGTTCTGAATCCATTGTTTTGAACATCCTACACAAGAAACTGAAGATCAAGACTAAGTTCGAAGTAATTGAACACCCTTTGAGCCTTCTGAGTGTCAATAGTGTTTTCCTTTGAATCATTTCACACGTGCCAAAAGTAGGATTCAAACTAGCCAAAGTGTCTCAATCCACTTTGTGTGTCTGATTTAGATAACTTGTCTTGTGGAATATTTGAGATCCATCTCAAATACAGTTGCAAGTGTTTCACATAGGAAGGTAGAACATCCTGGAAAATACCTATAGTGAAAGAGAGCAGCAACTTTAAGTCTGATTGGAACAAGCTCAAACATATTGCAGTCCAATAACTAAAAAGTCTTCATCTAAATGGCACCTCTTAGAAGATATCTTCTAGAAGCAAATGGAAGACTAAATACTTCTTATTACTCAATTTGGAAGTTCAGAATAGAGTCTATTCTGATACTCCAGGATGTTATGGATATTGTGCTTGGTGTTGAGGAGGAGCCTCAAGCACAGGCTGAAATTCCTAAGTATAGGAAGAGAGCTAGAATGGCTCTACATTTCATTAAGATGAATGTATCTAATGAAATTTTGAGAGAGATAGGATCTTGCACTACAGCCAAAGATGCTTGGGATGCACTTAAGTCTATCTATGAAGCAAGGAATACTTCTAGAATACTCACTCTTAGGAATCAGATTTTTCAAAGTTTCCAAAGAAGTGAAGAAAGTGCATCAAACTATGTTCTGAGAGTTAAAGATTCACATAGAGAGCTTTCCTGTGTTGGTGTTACTATTAACCAAGATGATCTAGTTCAAGTCATTTTAAATGGCTTGAAAGATGACTATGATAATTTTGTTCAGTCTTTTGCCATTAAGGAGGAGTTGCCTAATCTAGAAACTCTCCAAGGATTTCTTATTTCTGAAGAATCTAGGCAAAGCTATAAACTTACCAGGATGAACAAACTCGAGCATGGTGGAAGTGACAAAGCCCTCTTTGTCAAAGACAAGCATAAAGGAAGGAGTAAGAACCAGTTCTCTCAAGCATCCAACAAAGACAAATCCAAAGATCGAGACAAAGATGGTGAAGAGGATGATTCATCTCATCCCTCTGCTTTAAAGACCAAGAAGAAGAAAGTGAAGTGTTTCTTCTGTGGCAAGAAGGGGCACTATGTCTCTAATTGCTTTAAGAAGAAAAACCAACTCAAGCAAGCTAATCTCTCCAAAGAGATTGAAGACGATTCTGTTGCAAGTGATGGAGAAGAATCACTTATAGTTGCTTTGTTATCTAAGGAGGAGTTGTGGCATAGAAGGCTGGGACATCCTAACTTTAAATTTATGTCTTCTATGGTCAAGAAAGTGAAGGCTATTGGTCTTCCAAAATCTCTTTCCAAAGATTTCAAGCCTTCTGAGGCTTGTGCTATTGCAAAATCACACAAAAAGCCATATCAGAAGTCTTTTATCAAGACTACTCATCCTTTGGAGTTTATACACTCGAATGTTCGTTTTTTTTTCTAAAAGTATTGGTGGTGCAACATGTTTTGCCACCTTTATTGATGACTTTACTAGATATACTTGGTTGTATCTACTTTCTTCAAAGGCTATGGTATTTGATCACTTCCTAATCTTCAAAGCTTATGTTGAGAAACAATTTTCTTTCAAAGTTAAAGCTTTAAGATGTGATGGAGGAGGTGAATATATCTCCAACAAGTTTCATGAATACTGTGAAGGTGAAGGAATAAAGAGAGAGTTTTTTTGTGCTTATTCTCCATCTCAAAATGGAGTTGTTGCAAGGAAAAACAGATCTTTATGTGAATGTGCTAAAGCAATTCGAGTTGAAGCTTCTTTGCCTATTGAATATTGGGGTGAAGCTATAAATTGTGCAAACTATTTGTGCAATAGATTACCTCACAATGCACTTGCTGGAAAATCACCTTTTGAAGTCTTGTTTAAGAAGAAACCTAAGGTAGATCTGTACAAGGCTAGACTTTGTGCTAAAGGTTTTGCTCAAGTTTATGGACTTGATTATGAGGAGACTTTTGCTCCAGATGCAAAGATGGTATCAATTAGAATCATAATTTCTATTGCTTGTTTTTTCAATTGGCAAGTTCTTCAACTATATGTCTCGAATGCATTCTAAATAAATATCTAGAAGAAGAGATTTATATGGATCATCCTATTGGGTTCATCCATGACAAAGACAAAGTTTGCTTGCTCTTCAAAAGTCTATATGTACTAAAGCAAGCTCCAAGGTCATGGTATTCTCGACTTAACACCTTTCTTGAGTCACTAGGATTTAATCTTAGTAACTATGATCCTTCCTTATATGTCAAGTTTTTTGATAAAGATATTGTCATCCTTCTTATTTATGTTGACGATATCATTCTAACAGGAAGTTGTATCAAGTTAGTTGAGGAAACCAAGATTTTACTTGGAAAAGAGTTCAAGATGCAAGATCTTGGAAAAATTCACTACATACTAGGATTAGAGATTGACTTTCTTAAAGAAAAAGCTTTTGTATGTCAATCTAAGTATGCTCTTTCAATGTTAAACAAGTTCAATATGTTAGATTGTAAGAGTATAGAAACTCCTATGGAGCAAAATGTAAAAGACCCTAACAAAGGTGATGAAAGATCCTTCGTGGACATCACACTTTTTAGGAGTCTTATAGGCTCTTTAATTTGGCTCACAATAACTAGACCTGACATAAGCTTTAGTGTTCATAAGTTGAGCCAGGCTATGCAAAATCCTACTATTTATGGAAAATGGCCAAGAGAGTGCTTAGATATATATCTTCAACTTTTGATTATGGTTTATTGTATAAAAGTGAAGATCTTTCTATTGTTGGTTATTTTGACTCGGATTTTGCAAGTGATAGAGCAGATCAAAAATCTACAAGTGCTTATGTCATATATCTTGGAGGAAACTTGATATCTTGGCTTTCCAAAAAGCAAGATACTGTATCACTCTCATCATGTGAAGCTGAGTACAAGGCACTCACTACAACAACAAAGGAAGTGCTTTGGATCAAGAGGTTACTAGTGGAGCTAAAGATAATCATGGAAGAGAATCTACCTATGATCATGTGTGACAACATTTCAGCCCAAGCTCTTGCCAACAACCCAATATTCCATGCAAGGAGCAAGCATATCGAAGTTGCACATCACTTCGTGAGAGAGAAGCTCATTGGAGGGGAAATCTACTTGGAGCACATCGACACATCATCTTGTATTGCTGATATGCTCACCAAACCTTTAAGCAAAAGTTCCTTCATCAAGCATAGAGCCAATCTTGGAGTAATACCAAGATCCATGTTCAAGTCAATATAGATTGTTTTTAGAAGGAGTGTTGAAATGGAAAAATAATCCATCTTGACTTTAGGCTTGCTACTGTACCATGCAAGTAAGTTGTTCATAAATGCAAAATGCCAAGTTTGGCCTAGATAGAACTCGAGCTACATGAAATGTCATATCTAGATTGATGAAAACAACTTGCATATAGTTTGTAGACATAGAATTAGCAAAATTATGCTTGTAGAAACTCGTGGCAATTCACATGCATTAATTGTAAGTGATCCATAGTGACATGCAAGTCACGCACAAAGTGTAATGGACACATGCATGATGATTTGTACATTTCTAGTTAGAACTAGGACACTTGAAAAGAATTGGTAGAGATTCATGCATGAGAAGTGACAAATGTCACATAAACTCTAGTTTTCACTTTAGATGTCATTAAATGATGGATGGATGTGGTTCTACCTCGAGCTACCTCAAACTCCATATATATGTGTAGCTCTCCTCATATTTTTTGATGAAGAACCAAAGCTTTGTAGCTATCTCATGCCATTTTGGATCCACACAAATTTTGTTTGTTATCTCTCTATCTTTCTCTCTCTAACTCATGTTGAGGCTAATGCTAATACACTGATATCTTGTACTTTTGCTCATTTATGATTCATTGCTATCATTCTCTGAAGCTTAGCATGCTAGATTGTGGTTAAGCCATAACTTCTGTACTAGATCTTGCTAATCAATCTAGAATCAAGTTATTGTGCTAACCATAAAGCTTAATTAGATCTATCATACTTGTGGATCTTTCCCACACGTGTGAATTCTAGAAATTTTGTCATTAGTGACCATCGATTGTGTCAATGCCACTCATTGTGCGCAAGAAGTTCAAGAAGAGGACCCAATTGAAATCACTATACACTCCACAGATATCAACACTCCCATCTTGCCCATGTACATGATAGATGCACTCCCTATTGAGTGGATGCCTAAAGATGCCTTTGTTATGGACATATCCACCAATGGAGATGACATTCTTACTGGGAGAACATGAGCTATCTGAAGACCAGCTAATTCACTTGCTGGATCCCGAACGTTTAGGAAAGTTTCGTATATCGAAAGAGATTAAACTTCCATCACCATTGGCTTGTGTGCAACATCTACAACCAGTCAACACTCATGTATACCGACCCAAACTAAAAGTCTATCAATGGGATGTACACAATGATGAAGTTTTGAACACCATTGACGAAGACTTAGTCTGAGGAACACCACCAAAACATACATGCATGCCTACCACTACAAATCCACAAACATGTGCAAAAAGTACAAAAAGGACCAAGAGTGGATCCTAATCTGATCCTCAAGAGGGATTGGTTGTCAGATTACTTGATCTATCAATCTACTTCAAATTAAGATCAATCTAGATCAATTCTAGACACAAAATCCTAACAAGAACAATCATTAATTGAAGGTAAGTGTACTTTCTGGTTTCACACGTGTGAAACATTGTCTGAGTACAGACTCCAACCTGAAAATCAAGTACACATTGATAGAACCTCAAAACAATCAAAACAAATGTAGACAAATGGAGAGAATCACTCAAAATTGCTTCCAAAACCAAGATTGGTGTCTCACAATGATTATGGCCAAATGTGGCTCTATATATACAATAAGTGGGAGCTCATGGTACTGATCATCCCTCTGATCCCACATGTGTGAAGGTGCTTTGTCATATGATGATTCATCCTGCAAAACTGACACTTGGACAAAACCTCCTATTTTGGGCACTTTTGGTCCATTTTCCTTCTATATGGAGATCTACTTGAAAATCTTCTAGAATTCAAAATTCGTCTACTTCAGCTTATTCCACACATGTGAGCTGTCCTCTACACATGGGATGTGACACCTAACCAAAGGATGTGGCTCATGCAATCAATAGATTGATGCCATGTGTCATATGTCTAGAAAACTAGTTTTTGGCTTTTTTAGCCACTAGAACTTGAATTAAATCATATGTACAACCTATATGATTATGGTACATGACAAGTACACTATTTTTACACGTGGGAATAGGCTTCACACATGTGTAATCATCCTATATACAAGATTTTTGGCCTCTACCAAGCTTATTTTTGCATTTTTCACACTCCTCAAAAATCTAGCTTGGTAAATCTAGCTTGATGGAAAACATGATGATCTTGAACTTGACTCCATGGGCTGAATTGGTCTTTGCTGGTTCAAAAGGTGTGAAGATCAGCCAATGAGCTTGATTTTGATCTAAAATCACCATATCCATGATAGTGTTTCTTTGATGTTGACATCTTTGATGAACTTGAGAGCTTTGCACCATCCTAGCATCTTCGAAATTGATTCCTTCCAAATTTCATGTAGATGCTTGACTTTGAGACTTGATCCTTCATGTGCATGCTCGTCCATGAGAAAATAAAGATTTCTTCTTAACTTATCAGGATCACAAAGATCTAACATCATGTTACCATGATCTAGAGAATTAGACTTATCCAAATTGGCAAGACTATGCATGCTATAATAACAAAGTGTTTGCATCATATCTTCATGCTTGTTTACCATGCTAATCTCAGATCCAATGAGGCTAAATACTTCATTATAAAGATAAGTGTCTTTAGAAGATGATTCACTTACTCTCATAAAGAGTTTACAATTTGCCTCAATACAAACTTTCAAACTATGAGTGAACGAATCACTTTTGCTCTTACATGACTCAAGAGCATACATTTGATGAAATAACCATTTGCTTTCTAATTTATTTAAAATCAATTTCAACCTTTTAAGAACATCATCTATGTTCTCAAGAGAGACTTCATACTCAACTAATATGGCTTTACTCCAATTTTGAGATGCAATGATCTCACTAAAGCAAATTGATTTATCAAATGACATAAGAGAAGTAAGTATGAGATGTATACCACATGAGATATGCTCCTCTTTCCCTTGAAATGTGAGCCACATGGAATCAACCATATTTCTTGAGTTTCTTCTTGGAATCACAACTTGAGAAGGTCTCTCCTCCTCAATCCTTGGCACACTTGAAACTTGAGATAATTCTTTAAGATCCTCTTCATGGTGCTCCTTCTTGATGGAAATCCGAGACCTCCATGTCTCATAATGATCACAACAATCATGACCATTCAATATGCACTTCCTATGATTATCAAGATTACTTATGCTAGAAACATAAGTCCAAAAATCACCACAACTTGGCATGATTTTTCCAATATTGAAATCAAAAGGTATTTCCATCTCAATAAGGCTAACTACTTGCTTATGTATATAAGTGTCCACTTTGGATGCTTCACTTATTCTCATGAGAAGTTTACAACTTGCCTTTAAGATTGATAACTTACAATTTTCATCTTTATGAAGGAACACATCATTCATGATCTTATTGAAACCAAAAGATCCTACATTATGAAGATATTTCCATTTTCTTGACTTCATAACTAATGTAAGCTTACAAGGAAAACATATTTTGCTATCTTTTAAGGCATCACACTCAACTAGTATTGCCTAAATTTACATTTGAGATACAAAAATCTCTTTAAAGCAAAATGGTTCTTCATAAGTTGACATGAGAGCATAAATGAAACTATTTTTATTTTGTGATTGCTCCTTATTCTTGATTGATTTCTCTTGGATAATAAGTTTGAACTTATCTAAAGTTCCAAGCAAAATACTTTCCAAGGACATAAAATAAATCCAAGTTACTTTCATGAAAGTGACATCTATCTTTGCATCTTGAACCAAACAATGCACTTCCAAATGAAAAATTTCAAAAGATTCAACATGTGTTGTGATGGACTCTTGAAGACAAACCTTGCAAGTCCTTGTGAGACTCCAAGCCTCATTCACCTTTCCACAAAGGAAACACCTTTCCTTGGACTTGTCTTTCTTGTATTTGCATTTTGATCTTGAAGCTCCATCCTTCACCTTGCACTTAGGATCCTTTCTTTCCTTCAATAGGATGCCACCTATTGATGCATGTGAATAAAAACCTGTGATATGATTCTACAAATGTAATTTGTGACTTTCAAGAGACTATATTTGAACATCTTCAATAATCTAGAATGATCTACAAAAGATCTAGCTCACAAACCTAAGAATCAATCTTCACACTAATGACTAGTCACTTGGAAACTTTGCTTTGATCACTAAGACAAAAGCATACAATCTTTGAATCAAATCACAAAAGAAATCAGAAACAATCTCCTATTGGACTCATCAAATACCAGTGATTCTTTCTTTTGAAAATTGAAATTGATATGAAAAGATTTGACACCTAGATTTTTCTTTTCACTTGACTAGTTCTCTCAACACTTGAGATTCTTGAACAAAAGATGGGTTTTGTTTCAAACACATGAAAATCAAACTTAATCACTTCTTTTGGACTCACTCTTTACCCAAATAATCTCACTCTTGAGATTTAGAATGAATTTGATTTGATTTGACAGCAAACTATACCATCAATTTTTCACAAAGCTTAAAAAATTTAGACAACTAGAGATTCACAAAGATCTCAACCATGCATGAATACTCAAATATGGACTCCTCATTCTAGACATCCAATGGGATCACAAACTGACCCTCACATTCTCAAAAAGAAAGTTGAATAGAACTAATTTGAGTTTCATACATTCTATGTCAATTTTTGCTCAACAAATTGAATTCAATCACTCCTATTGGATTCCACCAATTACTCTACCTTTTAAGACTTGGAATAAAATTCAAAATCAAAAGTTGTGATTTTTCTCACTAAGATATTGTGCTTCAAAGAACTAATGCCACTTAGAAAGATTTGATCACTTAGGAGAAGACAAAATCTCCACCAATAACAACACAAAATGAGCTTCTAGATCTTGCCCTCTACAAAGGAAGGAACTCTTAGAAAATTGGATCTCTCTCTACACATTTGTCATAAACACCTTCAAACCTTACAATAACTCAAACAAATTGAGTAGGGCTGAACAATGTGAGTTGGATCTCAATCTCTTTTCTAGAACTCTCAATTTAAGCCATTCTATGTCAAATTCTAAAAAGATTTGCATAGATGCTCTATATGCACTAGAAACTCTCAAAGGTTTCACTTGGAGGACAAATCCAAAGATGTTTTCTAGAAAATTGATGCTTCTAAACTTGACCCTATCACTCTTGAACAAATCTAGAGTGATGGTACAATGGATTTCAACCTCTCACCTTGCATATCACTCCTTAATCTATGATTTTTAGCAAAATCTCTCTCAGCTTCAACATGCACTCAAAAAATCAGAGATAATCAATTAATGCACCTAATTCAAGCTTCAAATTTAATTTCTTGGCTGATCTAATCCAAGAATTAATCAAGGTATTATATTCTCTATAGAAAATGCTTGATTTTGCACCAAAAATCACTCAAATTGGGTATGTGAGTCAAATTCTACAAATTTTTGAAATTTCTCAGTCAAAACTGGAGCCTATACGGCCTCACACGTGTGAAAAGGGTTCCTACAGCCCACAACAAGATCTGGACCAAAAATTTTGAGGATAGCTATCAAATCCAACTCGCTACACAAAATTTGACTAGTTTCCAAAAAACTGCTAATTTTGGCTTTGATTTGGATTAACTCTATCAATATCAACAAAACCTCTTGTACTAGGCTCTGATACCATGTGAAAAAAGTACAAAAAGGACCAAGAGTGGATCCTAATCTGATCCTCAAGAGGGATTGGTTGTCAGATTACTTGATCTATCAATCTACTTCAGATTAAGATCAATCTAGATCAATTCTAGACACAAAATCCTAACAAGAACAATCATTAATTGAAGGTAAGTGTACTTTCTGGTTTCACACGTGTGAAACATTGTCTGAGTACGGACTCCAACCTGAAAATCAAGTACACATTGATAGAACCTCAAAACAATCAAAACAAATGTAGACAAATGGAGAGAATCACTCAAAATTGCTTCCAAAACCAAGATTGGTGTCTCACAATGATTATGGCCAAATGTGGCTCTATATATACAATAAGTGGGAGCTCGTGGTACTGATCATCCCTCTGATCCCACATGTGTGAAGGTGCTTTGTCATATGAAGATTCATCCTACAAAACTGACACTTGGACAAAACCTCCTATTTTGGGCACTTTTGGTCCATTTTCCTTCTATATGGAGATCTACTTGAAAATCTTCTAGAATTCAAAATTCGTCTACTTCAGCTTATTCCACACATGTGAGCTGTCCTCTACACATGGGATGTGACACCTAACCAAGGGATGTGGCTCATGCAATCAATAGATTGATGCCATGTGTCATATGTCTAGAAAATTAGTTTTTGGCTTTTTTAGCCACTAGAACTTGAATTAAATCATATGTACAACCTATATGATTATGGTACATGACAAGTACACTATTTTCACACGTGTGAACAGACTCCACACATGTGTAATCATCCTATATACAAGATTTTTGGCCTCTACCAAGCTTATTTTTGCATTTTTCAAAAAATAGATCAAAGGCTGACATACGATTGACTAATAAGCAATTCCAAATACGTGAAAAGCTGAGACAACCAATTAAACCTTTGATTCAAAATAAAAAAAAATCCTAGTTAGGCTTCATCATCTACAAGTAAATTTGTAGAGGATATTCCTAAGATCCCACACGAGGTAGTTGATGATCCACTTTATGATGTTCTCCAGCATTTTAAGGATTACACCACTGATGATGTCATCATCAGTATGGTAAAGCCGAAATGAGAGCCTCAGTCACCATCAACTTCTTTTGATGGACGTGCAAAGAGCATACCTCCTAATATGAAGGATGATGATGAAGACATCGATCGTATCGTACATGTAGGAGCCCACCTCAACCCTACCCAATTACGGGATTTTATTGTGCAAATACAAAGATGTGTTTGCGTGGAATTATAGAAAAATGAAAGGGGTTCCTCCTGACATTGTCATCCATACAATCCCATTGCAAGATGGTGCCATACTTGTTCGAGCAACACCTTATCGCACCAATCCTACCTATCGTGAGAAGATACAAAAAGATATTCAGAAGCTTCTCGATGCTAGTTTCATTTATTAAATCGAGCATACTAATTGGTATCACCAATTGTGGTGGTACCAAAGAAGAATGGAAAACTCCGTATCTGTGTGGATTTAAAGAAACTTAATGATCAAATAGAGAAGGATCACTTTCCCTTACCTCTGACTACACAAATCCTTGAAGATATGGAAGGAGTGGGAGCTTTTAGTTTTCTCGATGGTTTTAGTGGCTATTTCTTAGTCCAAATTGCTCTTGAAGATCATTTTAAAATGGCTTCTATAATAGGGTTTGGTACCTACGTGAATAAAGTTATGCCATTCGGTCTGTGCAATGCCCCATCGACATTTCAAAGGGTGATGCAACGAGCTTTTAAGAATCTGTTGCACAAGAATCTAGAGATTTATCTCGATGATCTTGGTGTGCATTCCTCTCAAGATAAGCATCTCGATGCCCTTGAACAAGTGTTCATTCTCTGTCGAAGTTTCGAAATCTCATTGAATCCCGAAAAGTGCTGTGGTGCTGGGCCATATCATTTCTCGAAATGGTATAGCCACTGATCCCGAAAAGACCTATTAGCCCAGCAGCCCGTGGCACACAATCACGATATATCCTGATTTCCACTGATTATGCAACAAAGTGGATAGAGTCTAGAGCAACACGAAAAGCAGATGCAAAGTTTGTAGCATGCTTCCTCTATGAAAACATCATCACTAGATTTGGTTGTCCCATAGAGCTTGTCAATTTTGAGGTTCTCACTTCCTTAATAAAGTAATCAACAGTTTACTGACTCATTACTTCGTTATCCACCGAAAGAGTACCTCGTACTATCCTAGATGCAATGGACTAGCTGAGTCTACGAATAAAATGATTTGTAAAATCTTAACCAAGATAGTAGAAACCAGTCGATTAGACTAGGAAATGAAGTTATTCCCTGTTATCTGGGCATATCGCACAATGCCAAAGCGAGTCACGGATTGGAAAATACCATTTGAGTTGGTATATGGCCAAGAGGCTGTTATGCTAGTAGAATTTTTAATTTTGTCCTTACGCGTCACTTTAGCTTATGCCAAAGACTTGTGTGACGATAATGCTTATCAACACCAAGTTCAAAATCGACTTTTCATATTGACAAAACTGTGTGAAGCATGGCTTATATCCTACCATGCACAGTCAGTCCACAAACGATGACAGAAGGCCTGGCATAATCGTCATGTCCGAACCAAGGATATTCACGATGGTAATAGAGTTTTACTTTACACATCTTCCAAAGTCCATCCAATGAAATTGAAATTCCATAGCCAAGGTCCTTACGTTGTCCTAAAAATTTTTACAAATGGTGTCGTACAATTAGAGATGCTAGAAGGCATACCCCTTGACACCTAAGTCAACGGTAGCCACCTACGGCGATACTATGAAGACACCTTTATGATTGATCCTGTTTAAAAAGGACTTCCGGGTTGTTACTTTTTCTCTATTTTTTTTCTCTGATCCATCTTCTGTGTATAAAGATTAGAGTTATTTTTTTCCATGTATATTCCTACCCACATTCTTCGAAAACCATTGGTTTGGTACTTACTTTTGGAAAATACAAACATTGATACTTGAAAAAAATTTATACTTTACAATTTTTTGATCCATCATTTTTTTGAGCCATTGTCATTTTTGGACCCCGAATTTCGTCCGCCAGTTTCCGAGATGATTTGCATCATCCGACGCATGCCCTAGATTTCTCTATCAATACGTTGGTTGTCCCTTTCTTTCTTATTCTCACAAGAGGTCATGTCAGCTTCACAAATCATTGGCATTTTTTATGTTTCCTGTTTTGATTCAGCTGCTTTCAAATCCAAACTGATCGCTCTCTCCATCGCTCCTCCCTTCAGCTCTATGTCTACTTGGTTGTTACCATTCTTACTACCTTCGGCTTCCCAAGTGGTCATAAAGAGAAACGCGTAAAGCTGACCAACATGATGCATCAATCCTATGCCAAGTTCCTTGACACCTCCGTCGACAAGTGGAAGAACAAGGATCGCATCCTGCTCGAAGCCATCAAATCCAAGGAATTAGAAGCTACATGTGCCTACCTCACCAGGTACACATTTACACACAAGGCACACCTCTTGAGAATTCCCCTCCAAATGCCATGCTTGGAAAATCCTATTTAGCCCGCCAAAACCTGTATAATTGGGCCGGATTCATCTCCAGGCAGTTGATCAATGCTGTACAAAAGAGAGCCCCAGTTATCTCATTGGGCTACATCTATTTTGATCTTGCTCAAAGTCAATCCTCTATCGACTTGAGGCTTGTGTTGCTTCCAAGAGATGCTGCTACTAGCCGAGGCTATACTCCATCTACAACTTTAGCCACACCTTCCCAACAAGCTGCTGCAGCTCATGAACGTCGCATAAAGAAGAAACACAACGGGTCATCACTACCAGCCCCTCAACTTAATAAATGCAAGTAGACCCCTCTTAAAGAAAGTAGAGTGAGCCACCTTTTGATGGTGACCTCTAGTGGAGAGCATTATTCCACTTGTAATTTGTGAAATGTGGAAATTCCACTAGGATGCCACCTAAGGAGCTCTCTTGCTTATTTAAGAGACTCTCTCTTTGTGAAGAGGAGCTTTGTGCATTGTATCTTCTCCATGCTTAATAAGAAGATTTCCCATGAGTTTGATGCTACACTAAGCTCCTTGATCATGATGGTTTTCTTGAGTGATGACCCTATGATCATGCCCAATACTACAATGATTATCAGCCCCTTCTGCCTAATCTGGGCCTTAAAACAAGAAAGATAATCTCAAGAAGTGCCCACAGTCTCTGTTGACAGGCAGAATACCAAGCTATTAAAGTTGTGAACAAGAAGTAAAAGAAGTAAGAAGAACGGGAATCGGTAAATAGATCCTCTGGAGCATAGAATTCGTAAACAATAAGCCGATAGATTCACCCATGGATCCAGGATTCAAACTATCAAAAGACATGTGCCCCAGAACCGAAGCAAAATAGAAAGAAATGTATATATATTCTTATCAGTCGATAATCAGATCAATAATGTATTCTATGATCTGCACACAACTTGATCTTGCATATACGATAAGCACACTGTCACAATACATGTCCAATACAGGCATAATGGAAACACAAAAGCTGCACTCACATTAGTCACCTATTCAGATTCAGACTGGGCCAGAGACATTGATACCAGAAGGTCCACATCTGGTTACATTTGTTTCCTTGTAGGAGCACCCATCTCATGGAACAACAGAAAGCATAAATGCATTTCTCTGTCCTCTACAGAATCAGAATATGTTGCAGCTACCTCAGCAATGAAGGAGATTATTTGGCTCAGAAGGTTACTATAGAATTTGCAATTTTCACAAATACGTCCAACTATGCTCCAGTGCAACAATTAGAGTTGTATAGTTCTATCTCTAAACCCACGAACTCATACTAGAACTAAACACATAGAAGTTTAATTTCATTTTCTTAGAGAGAAAGTTCAGAGTAAAGAAGTTGTACTAAGTTATTGTCATACAGATAGTATGTTAGCTGACATTTTGACAAAACCTTTGTCAAGAGAGAAGCATGCTACCTTGGTAGGTATGCTGAATCTCAATTCAGATTCAAATTCATAGTAGTAAGCTTAAGGGGGAGTGTTGGAATTAAACTTACTCCTACTCACTCTAAGTGCCCTCCGAATCACTCAAGGAAATTACTCTCTTACATAAGTCTACGGAACGAATTGTTTCTCCAACAGTCTGCATTTTTACATGCAAACTTCAACAAGCAAGACACCGCCAAAGCACCGCCCAAGGCACCGCAAGGAACCGTCTCTTATGAAACAATTAAATTTTTACAATTTGAAAGCAAATAACTGATTACACTCTCACAAGCTTGTATGATGCAAAATTTTGAAGATCCCTTAAATATGAAGTACAAGTACAAGTACAGCAGCCTCTCACATGTGTAAGAAATACACCTGCAACTCACAAAACTTGAAGTAATCAATTGGATAGACTCGCCCTCTCTCAACTTGATTTTAGCACCAATGCTTTCTACAAATTGAAGAGATCTAGATCATTGGCTATGCTCTTAGACTTGGCTTTGATACCATGTCAAAAATCAGTAAATGGATCTTAATTAGATAGATCTTTTAAAGTGATTGGAAACTTGGATTTTTGATCAAGATCAAAACTAGCACTCAAAACTAGTTTTACTTTGACAATTTCTACACTTCCAAGCAAGAACAATCTAAACTATGATCCCACAACCTCAAACGTGTGAAAAAAAGTGAGTGTAGCCTGCTAATAGAGAAAATGATTACTTTAAGTTTCTTAAGCATTTTGATCAAACGCAAGATCAGTGAAAAACATGGATTTGCTCCCAAAACAATACTTCTCTTCATTAACCTCAAAATGGATCATATATACAAAAGTGGTAATCTCTCTCTTGACCACTTATAGCACGTGTGGAATAACTCATTGTACTTATCTTATCCATTTTGGCTTAGATTCCACTCATTTGCCACATCATCATTTGGAAGCTAGTGTTGACCTTCTAGATTCCTATACTCTAAAAAGTAGATCCTACAAAGTAGGGAATATATACAACATTGACATGTGTACGCAACATACACAACCTACATTTTGTTTTGTATTTGCAAGCAAACAATTTTAAACTTGATAGAAATGTGCAAATTGAAAACGAACAACTTCGTACCTCTACAAAATGGTTTAGGGTCCACATATACATATATGTAACTTCGCTAAGAAAACAACAAAAGCAACAAATATGACTTATGATGTCTTTACTCATACAAAGAGACTTTATTTTATTAATGACAAAATAGATTCTTTAAATTATATATATGTATGTCCTCACTATATTCCATAAAACAAAACTACCTAAAATAAGTTTTAACCAATGCAGGGCCATGTTGCCTGAGCCAGTTTCCTCTTGTTATAGTTTATGTCGTGATCCCTCTCTTTTATAGAACTTTCCTCTTCAGATCTCTCATATCAAATTTGGCTATTATTCTAAGAAATACCATGATACATTTATTCATCTAAGAGGCTTGCCTTTTATTCTAGTTTAGGACTAACTAATACTAAATGCAATGATCTTAAGTGCAAGTTTGGGTGATTTCATGTGCTTGCTGCATACACATGCATGGAGCTTGAGCTTCTAGTTGCAGTACAGATGGCGTGGGAGGCGAGGAGTTGCAACGGCACAGAGTGGAGAAGCTCTGGGCAACGTCAGCCCAAAAAGCTCTGTCATGTCCAGATCTGCGGGACGCTGTGGATATGGAAGAGACCAATTGAAGCTTTGGAGTAAAGCAGCCATACCCAGCTGCACGTTGATCAGTCCCAACTCAAGCCCTGGGCATCCTCTCCTCCCTGAGCCAAAGGGAATTAGCTCATAGTCCTTCCCTCGGATGTCGATAGTGTTGTTTAGAAATCTGTCCGGAAAGAACTCCAAAGGCTTCTCCCATGACGATGGATCTCTCCCGATTGCCCACGCATTCACCAGCAACCTGGACTTGGCAGGGATATCATACCCAGCAATTTGAACGGCTTGTGTAGATTCGTGTGGTACCAAGAGTGGAACTGCAGGATGTAGTCGAAAGGTCTCCTTCACGATTGCTTGAAGGTATTTCAGTTGTGGAATATCGTCTTCTTCAACAATCCGCTCGCGCCCTACAATGCGATCCAGTTCTTGGTGGGCTTTCTCAAGCACTGACGGATTACGGAGAATCTCAGCTATCCCCCAAATGATCGTAATTGAAGACGTGTCCGAACCAGTTGTTATCATGTCCTGCAAAGACAAGAGGCATGATCAGAAAGGGATCCACAGCAAAGCGAAAAGACATTCATAACGATGAAATAGTGATGTGATAAAGACTTACAGAAACAAGGGCTTTTATGTTGTCAATGCCAAATCGCTCGTTTCCGTCATCTTGGCCTACAGCCAAGAGCACGTCAATAAAGTTTATTGATGCGCCAAGCTTCAAGTCTCTATGTTCCTGAACGATCTTATCCATCATGGCGTCCAACCGCTCATGCACTATCTTCATCCGGCGCTTGTAGCCTTGGAAGTCCAACCAGGCCATGAACGGAAGATAATCCCCCAGCACGAACACTCCATTCAGTTGAAAATATTCATACACTGTTTTTTGAAACTCCAACGCCTCTGCGCTCCCAGAGACAAAGTACTTCGTGTTTAGAACCATACGTGTGATCACGTTGCGAGTCAAGTCAAACACTTGAGAACTCACAGAAACTACTTTGCCTCCCTCGCCCTCTTTCAACAATGATTTCAGCATAGAGGAGACTTCCTCCCTCCTCACATGCTTGCTAGCTTCCATCTTCTTTGGACTGAATAGCTCCAACTTGCAGATCTTTCGAAAATGCCTCCATAGGGGACCGTGATCTGTCCATCCCATGTCTATGTGATTGGAGGACAAAATCTGCACTGATTCTGTCTTTGCCGGCCTGGAAGCAAAGATCTGATCGTAAGTCCTCAAACATTCTCGTGCCGTCGATGCATTGGATGCCACAATAGTTGGAACTGAGCCAAGCCAGAGAAAGAGCAGAGGTCCGTGCTTTTGAGCTTGTTCTGAGAGAGCTTGATGAGGTAGAGGACCTAACAGATGAAGATGTCCGATGATCGGCCAGGCTGGGGGACTCAAAGGTAGATTAAGCTTTCTATACTTGCGAGGAAACAAGAACTTGCAAAAGGTGAAAAGCAGGATCAGACCAGCTGCCACTAAGCCATACACAGTCTCCATAGCTGCACTTGTGTGTGTGTGCGCGATTCTCTCTCTCTCTCTCTCTCTCTCTCTCTCTCGTATGCTTGCGCTACAGAAGGCTTTTGAGATTTTTTATTCTTATAAGACGTGGTTTCTCATATCTCTCATAGGCTACTAAGCTTTTGGTTTTTTTAAACAGTTGGTGCTTACTTCACGAGGATTGCGTGCAAAAAGTACGTATGGAAAAAAAAAATCTCACATCCAATTTCAAGCCTTGTGGGCTTTTCCTATTGTGTGCAAAAGTGTATATGCAAAAAGTTTAAAAAACTCAAATCTAATTTCAAGCAAGGCAAGGGGCTCAAAGTTTGTGGGCCTTCCTTTGAGGGTTCAAGGCCCATTTACCTTGGCTGAAGGCACTTGTGCTTGGGCAGAAGGACATTGGAGGGCCACTCTCCCCCCACCTTGAAATTGGAGTTTAGTCAAGATGAGAGTGTAACAAATATATTTTAAAAAGAGAATACTATGAGTCCTTACCAATTGAGCTCAATCTTTTAGCCCAATATATTCAAAATTACAAACAACTTATGTGCACAAAAATATACAAATCAATAAAAAATTCAAAAAAAAGTTTCACCTCTTAGTTCATGATGGAAAAGGCCCCCTTTGAGGCCCTTCTCCAACAAAAGTGTCTTGGGGCATGACCATCTCCACACTCGAGGCATGACCATCTCCACATAGGCTTGGTGTCATGGCTTATAGATATTCTACAATATATGTTTTAATGACTATTATCATAAGAAATATTCATCTCTGCTTATATTAATAAATCATGGAAAAACCCATCAACGTACAAAAAGATGAAAGTATATAGAATGATAATGTCAAACGGCAAAAATAAATCAAGATGAAAGGCTTAAAATAGTAAATTTATTACTCAAAACAAATTGCTTGATGTAAATGATCACTAACTAGAATAGTGTCACTAATAGGTAATGCAAAAAGCTTTGAAGCAGTTGCTCTTGCAAATTGAACTCGTCGAAGAATTGAAAGTGTGTGTGAATGTTGCAATGCAACAGAAATATATTGACGGTGGAAAGATACAATGACGGATGGTAACCTAACACTTGTCCCTGGCATTTCGCAACAAGCTCCGCACATAATGACAAAAAATTATTAAATTTCTTATGAAGACATCCATATTGTTAAAATAACAGCAAATAAACTCCAATGGACTTTAGAAATGATGGAGAAAGTACCTAATTAAGATCCAATTGAGATCACAAAGCTAGAACAAAAAGCAAACTAGTGATTACAAGCTATCTCGGCTTGAACTCCACTCAATGGTGTTAGAAATCAATGATAAACTTCATTGTTACTGTTTACGATGTACATTAATGTTGACAGCTGTGACCAGCTGTCATTAGCCGTAGGCTAGTCTATCAGTCTACTCATAGGTTTTCTCTCTCTATCAGGGTTCAGGGTTTATTTGTACACTTTACATTCAGTACGTTAGTGTGATTGTGTGTGGTCTTCTTCCGCCTTCTTGTGGTGATTGCTTATGGTGAATGCTTGATGTTCCATATCTGATTATTGACATGGTATTAGGGCAGCGATAGTCCACTATCAACAAATAATGCCAATCATCATGTCTTTTTATCAATATATTGCATTCCAGTATTACACTATATTTGTTCAGAGGATTCATTTTTTTATAATGAATATCTTGATTTCCTAAAGACTCATGATAAAATTAGCTAGAGTGTCAGGAGACAGTTGCGAATCAGAAGGGTGAAATGTGAGAGGAGCAACAATGGTGGCAGGAGTAATGGAGGATGCGATGGTGATGGATGGAACAGCGAACACTGGAAGAGAAGTAGGAGTGGTATCAACAGAAGAAACGAGGATGGAGACAGAAACAAATCCCAAAGTTATATTCGCAATTTCTGAATTCCACCTATACAACGTTCAACCTGATCAGTGGATACAGCTTGCCACAGGCTCCACAATGAAGTGAGAAAGTCCTTCATGGGAGGTGAAAGCTTGGAGAGACAAAAACGGCTGGAAGAAATCCTTCTTTGGTGTATTTTGCAGGTTTGGAGCTCAGAATCATCAGTGGGGAACAAAGAGACAGTCCCGGAGGCATCAGAAAGGCCAAGGCAGCATCAAATAGATTGAAAATCTATGGAGCCATTGATCTTGTTTTTTGTCAATCTAAAGATCAAATGGCAGATATTTTTACTAAGTCATTAGATACATGTAAATTTGAGAGGTTTCGTATTCTATTAGGAATAGAAGAATGTAATTTTATGATTGAGAGAGAGTGTTAGAAATCAAGGATAAACTTCATTGATATTGTTTATGACTAATGTTGACAGCTATGACCAGCTATCATTAGTCGTAGGCTAGTCTATTAGTCTACTCGTAGGTTTTCTCTCTCTATCAAGGTTCAGGGTTTATTTGTACACTTTACATTTAGTACGTTAGTGTGATTGTGCGTGGTCTTCTTTCGCCTTCTTGTGGTGATTGCTTATGGTGTCCTGATGTTCATTTCCTCATTTCAATAAAGCAGATTGGTTCTCTTTAGAAATAGATTGATGAATGTCCTTGCTCTTCCTCTCTTTTCTTCCATTTCTCATGCTTTCTTTGAATTTTGCTAATTGTTGGATTTGATCATTATTGGGATTGCTATTTTTTATGCTTATTGTGAGAGAGAGAGGGAGAGAAAGAATGAGTAAGTTCCTATCATTGTTGTGGATTTAGGGTTAATGGATGTAGTGTTAATGCTTAGTGTTAATGGATGTTAGTGTTAGATCTTCCATTCATGTTGAAATCTGAACTATACTATCACTCTCATGGGAACGAACCTATGCGTGACAACTAACTTCATCTCCTTGATGCTAGATTGATTAGATCTTGGATTGAGGATAGGCAAGGAAAGAAATCCACTAAAATTTTGGCGCCGTTGCCGGGGAGCTATGCCAATTTTTCAGTTTGCATCATGTTTGGTTGATGGTTAGCTTGCATTAGCATCTTTTTGTGGCATGAATAGTGTTAGATCTGCATTTTAGGGTTAGTTTGGGATTGATTTTGCTTGATTTGAGTGGATTTGCTTGTTTGAAATCTAATCTGATTGTTAAACAAGGAAACCTATTCAGATCACCAATCTTATGATCCATTTGGATCTGAGTTATCAGAGAAAATAACAAAAATTGGTCAAATCTATCAGATTTGGTCAAAAAGAGACAAAAAGCATCATCAGAGCTTAGAACTTTTTACCCTCTTTCTAAAAACCTTCACCGAGTTGTTTACACCTTCTGTTTAGTTGACATAACCTTCAATTTGAAGGGCGAAGAATAATTCCCAGCAGATTTTCAGAAACATCAGAAAAACCGTCAAAAAACACCAAAAAATCACCAAAACCCTAAAAATACAAAAAATAAACCTTCGCCCGATTCACTGTGCTTAGAAGTGATTCAGATCTATCTATTGCCAGGTCGGCGAAGAATAATACCAAAAATAGGAAGGATTTAAGAGGATCAATTGTCATATTGCCATATTTTTGTCAAAAAAGTCACTTTTTTGCAAAATTACCAGTACTACTCTTGATCCTTCGCCATAACCTTCGCCAAGTTTCCAGAACATTCTATTCATAAAAAAATACTATTTTTGAGTTCGACAAAGATTCTTCTTGATCAGATCATAGAAAATCTTGTATTTTACCCTCGCCAGACACAAAAACTGTATTTTCTTGTGTCAGAAACCTTCGTCCGGTTTTTCATAGTTTTATCTGTGTCAAATCTTTCTCCAGAGATTTCGACGAAGGTTATTTCTCAAGAAATTGTCAAAAAAGTTGTTCAGAGAGTTTTTTTCTCAAAATAGCACTGTTGAACCTTCGCCGAGCCAACTTTCGCCTAGTGAACCTTCGCCAGTCCTATTTTTAGTTTTTGATTTTCCAGATCAAGTCTCTGTCAAAATTTGGATCAAATCTGATATATTCTTAATTGGATTCTGAGAGATTTATCATTTTTGAGAAGTATCGATTGATCGAATTTCGGGATTTTTTCAAAAAACTATCTCAGATCAAATTTGCTAGATCTATTCCCTTTTTCAAGAATCTCATTGTCCACCTGATCTAAATTTGTAAAGATGGCTACCCCTGGAGCTACTCCTGGAGGTGCTCCATAGGAGGTCAATCCAATTATTGCTAGAAGAGCACCCCGATTGGACCTACCCAAATATAATGGATTAACATATCCAGTTAGATTTCTTCAGATCTATGCTGAATCCTGTGAGGTATATGGTGAGATTTATCCTCAAGATAAACTTAAACTGTTTCCTATGGCCTTCACAGGCGCAGCACAAGATTGGTACTATAACCAAGACGAAACGGAGCATACAGATTGGGAGGTTGTTAAACGAGCCCTTATCACATGGTCCAAACCGCGGAAGTTTATGGAAGCCAAACCAGGAGAACCGGAAAAGATTGTACAAGTGGGATCACAACTGACTCCTGAAGAGTATCAAGCACTCCGCTTGTTACTTATTAAGTATCAAGATTGCTCTGCATGGACTTATCAAGATTTGAAGGGTATTCCGACATTAGTGATTGAACATACCATACCTTTAGTAGTTGATGCAGTTCCAAAGGTTACAAAGTTCTATCGCTATAATCCTAATGTGGTAGATCTGATAAAGAAAGAACTTTAAAGATTGCTTGACGCCGATATAATTTATGAGATCGAGCACACTGAATGGATTTCACCGATTGTCATTGTTCCTAAGAAAAATGGAAAATTGAGGATTTGTGTGAATCTCAAAGCATTGAATAAAGTGACATGGAAGGATCACTTTCTGTTGCCTTTTACTAAAAGCATTTTGGATCGCCTTGCTGGAGCGGAAGCTTATAGTTTCCTGGATGGATTTAGTGGTTACAACCAAGTTAAGATTGCACCTGCCGATCGCCACAAAACTGCTTTTGCAACAAAATGGGACACCTATGCTTACAAAGTAGAGTCGTTTGGACTCTATAATGCACCAAGTTCATTCCAAAGAGTAATGCAATTTGCTTTTAAAGATTATCTGCAGAAATTCCTTGAAATTTACTTGGAAGACTTGGGAGTTCATAGTAAATCACCTGGATCGATTGAAGAAAGTATTTGAAAGATGCCGCAAATATCAGATTTCTCTAAATCTGGAAAAATGCCAGATATGGGTTTTGCACGGAGTTGTGCTTGGACATGTGATATCAAGATATGGTATTGCCACAAATTATTCTAAGATCAAAGTTATTGTGGAATTTTCACCACCAGCAACAATTCGAGGAGTTTATGTGTTTATGGGTCATGCGAACTACTATCAAATTTTTATTGTCTTCTTTGCGGATTTAGCACGACCTATATACAAAGTAACTATTGTTCCTATTTGGCCAGTAGAGGCGTTAGAAGCCTTTGAAAAGTTAAAAAAAACATTAACTTTAGCACCAATACTGCGTTCTCCAGATTGGACGATAGAGTTTCATGTTCATACGGATGCCTCAAAATACGCCATTGGATCAGTTTTGACGCAGGCAGGTGACTATAAGAAGGATTATCCTATACGATTTGCAAGCAGACAGCTTACAGATCCAGAAAAGAATTATTCAACAACAGAACGTGAAGTGCTAGCCATGATTTTTTCTGTTCGAAAATTTCGTCACTACCTCATGGAAACACACTTTGCATTTTATACGGATCATTAACCGTTACTTTACTTGGTAAACAAGACATGCAATACTGGATGTATTGCAAGATGGTTATTATTATTGACTGAATTTGACTTTCGAATTGTGGTTCGGAAGGGAAAGCAACATTATCTAGCCGATCACATTTCGCGAATTGAATCTGCACCAGTTAATACTGAAGTGGATGATGAACTGCCAGATGCTGCGTTGTTCTATGTTGAAGCAGTAGCTGAGTGGGCGACAGATATTGTTGAGTACTTGATGCTAGGACAACCGAATGACTCTTTGACAAAAGTACAGAAGAGACAATTGATTCATAAGGCTCAACCTTATCAATTAATTGCAGGACAATTGTACCATCGTGGATCAGATAATATTTTACGAAGGTGTGTTTTACCACATGAAGTACCAGATTTAATCATGTTTTCACATGATGGCATGGGTGAAGGACACTTCTCTACAGATATTACTATTCGCAAACTTTTGCAATCTGGTTGTTGGTGGCCTACGCTTCATAAGGACATTAAAAATTTTATTTAGACATGTGATGTTTGCCAGCGAGCACGACGGCCTACTCAAGAGAATTATAAACCCTTGCATCCGGTTTTATCGCAAGCACCGTTTGAGAAATGGGGACTGGATTATGTTGGTCCTATTCATCCTGCCGCGCAAGGATTTCAGGCCCGATACATTATCATCGCAACTGATAATATGACCAAGTGGGTTGAAGCCAAAGCTGTCAAAGTGGTTGATGCGAAATCTACGGCCAAGTTTCTATATGAAAATATTATAATCAGATTTGGATGTCCGATCGAAATTGTCAGTGATCGGGGTACACACTTTGTTAATCAAACAATAAAGTGTTTACTAGAAGATATTTTTGTTATACACAGATTTAGTACTCCCTACTATCCCAGAGGGAATGGCCAAGCTAAATCTTCCAATAAGATTCTCTGCACCATTTTGACAAAGACAGATGAAGCAAGTCGGTCCGATTGAGAGCATAAACTGTATGCATCATTATAAGCATTCAGAACTGCTTACAAAAATAGTACAAATCAAACACCTTTTCAACTGGTTTATGGTCAAGATGTTGTTATGCCAATTGAATTTTTAATCCCATCTTTACGCATAGCAGCCACAGAACGATTGAATGATGATATGTCTTTACAACTCCGTCATGAAGCGTTGCACAAATTATGTGAAACCCGATTGATGACGATTCATGCCTTAGCAGCAGAGAAAGCCCGCCGCAAGGCATGGCACGATCGTCGATTGCACAAAAAAGATCTGAAAGCAGGAGATCTTGCATTGATGTACAAAACCAAGCTGATCAAGGGTAAGTTGGAGTTTACCGGTGAAGGCCCGTATAAAGTGAAGGAAATCTTGAACTATGGCGCAGTAATTCTTGAGCACTTGGATGGAAAACGATTCGATACTCCTGTAAATGGCAGCCGATTACGCAAGTTTTGGTAGTCTGCTCCGCCAGTTCAACAAGCTTGATCTCAATATATTTTTTAATTTTATTTGTTTTTCAATTTTTTGTTTTCAGTATTTAATTTGCTGACTTTTTTGGAAAAAGACAGTTAAAAAAAAAAAAAAAAAAAAACTGATGAGCAAAAGTCAGGAAGTCATTAGCATAAGGAAAAGGAAGCACAGTATTTTTGATGGAAAATGACTTAGAAAATCACTGATTTGGGCATATTTGGCCTAATACAGTACCAGAAACCTTCGCTGAGATCTCAGACTGTACATCCACCCTTGATTTATCTAAATTGAGGTGGGCGAAGGTTCCTGACAAGAGAAAATCCAGTTTTTTAGTCAAGCGAATGTTCAGTGATATGCCATTTTGGGAACCTTCGCCGAGAATCATAACCTCATTATGAACCTTCGTCGACCTACTAGATGATCTTAAAATGTCAAAATTAGGTTGTCCATAGGTTCAGATTGTGAAAAAATGCATTTATGAAGTACCTGGGCGAAGGACCCTCCTGGGCAAAGGTTCATCCTTCGTCAGCCCTGAAAAACGTTCGCTTGCTAGGTTCAGATTTCTAGAAACCTTCGTCGAGATTTTTATAGCCTATTTTTACAGTACTATAGATGCCTACAAATTTTTGTTCAGAACTGATCAGCCAAACTACTATTCAGTGTAATGGACCCACCAAATTCACCTATAAGTTGGCTGAATTCGATTCATTCCTCACTTGTGCTAGCGAAGCTCTTGCAAATTTTTCTTGCGACCAAAGCCTTCCAAATTTTTTGCATTGCCTTCTGATACACTTTCATGCATTTATAATTCCTTTCAGATCATCATGTCTTCTACCGATACTTCCCAGTCTCTGGGCTGTACTATCCATCGTGATGTCCCATCTGCAACGAACATCATGATTCTTCCTAGCACAAGCATGGTCACTCAGTGGATGACCCTTGGGGAGCCTCTACTCACTACAATGGGTATTCATGAGAGAGCCTTTTCGGGTTGTATCAATATGGATTTCATCACTCTTGCCTTCAGTACGTGGAAGGAAGAGAAATCCAAATTCTATATCACTTTCCAAGGAGCCACACACAAGGTGCGCATCACTGAGGCCACCCTTGCAGCCCTAGGAATATCATCTGGTACGCAGGCCTCACCAATCACAAGCACGCCAAATAGTCCATCAAGCCATTTATTGACCTCACCAACGATCTGCACTGGACCAATGATGGCTATCTTTTGGAAGCCATCACTGAGCTTTCCATCCACGCAGCTGCCTAGCTATTGAATAATTTCCTGATGGTTGGCAACCTCAGGAAAGACCGCATCACATCTCAAATCCTTCATAGGATACTGGAATCCCACACTAAGTTGGCCAAAGCCTCTCTTGAATCATATAATTGGTTCAAGACTGTTTCTGGTGAGCTCAAACGAGCTATTAAGGCCAATACTAAGCAGCAGTTCGCTGCTGGCTCTTTATTGTCCCTTTTAGCCGCTTCTCATTTAGAAAACAGAATCCATGGCTTCTGTGAAAATTGTCAACATTTCCTAGCTAGTTTGAGGCCTAAATTGGCTAAAATTGTAAATAGTTTTGGTTCTGTAGTTTCACACGTGTGAACCAGGCCACAATGTTTTTATTTACTGTATTTTTTCAGTATGATGAAGTGTCAAACTTCATACCCTTCAAAATGAGACCATTTTGATGTATTTTGGTCATATAAGCCATTTTTAGCTATTTTTCCTATATAGGGAATATCTAGGGTCAAGTACCTTCTAGAGAGAGGAGAGAGAGTCATCTTCCTCATCCATAAATAGTAGGGAAGTCGTGGAGAACAGGTTGGAGAAACCTTTTGTATGCTTCATTGAGATCAATAGATCATTGTCATTGTTTCTTCCTCCATTGAGAGCATTGTTGTGTGTATTGTCTTCAAGCTATTGTGTATGATCTTAGGTGCTTTCCAAAAGTGGTAGGCTGATGTATTATGGACTGTATAATGCTATTTTGGGCCGCACTTGATGTTTATGGAAGTTTCCATTTGTGGTAAATGCTTTTTGATCAAGTTCTTTGCATTCTAGGTAGCATAGAATGTGTTGCCAATTCCTAGCTTATGTAGTTTGGAGTGCAAGCATTCAAGCCAATGATCTTGGAGTTTAGATCCACTTAGGATCTGTATTTTTCACATGGTATCAGAGCTGGTTGGCTTCTATTTACAGTAAGTATTCCATTTTTGGTGATATTTGGATGTTTGATCAAGTTCTAGCATGATTTTGCATTGCTTTGTTGATCAAATCTTACTAACCTTTGTTTTGTGAGTTGAACTTGTGGATCAAAAGCATATTTCAGGTCTATTGAAGATCAGAGGCTGAAAAGAAACTATTTTGGATCAGATCATAACACCTAATCATTTGTTATTGTGAGGCTTGTGCATATTCAATACTAACAATGTTCTTTTCAATCCTATTGTTGACAATCTCCATTCTTGGATGAACACTCTCCTTAAGTGGATGAAACTTCTCCTTAAGTGGATGACAAATGCTCTTTTGAGTGAGTTGTAATTCTCCTAAAGGCTGAGCAAAGCTCCCATTTGGATGAAAGATCCCCTTTTTTGGGTGAACATATTGCAAGCTCCATTGTGAAGAGCATATTGTAAATATTGTCATCAATTTTGGCATAAATTTTGGTGTACTTTGTTGAGCATGTAAGTAACTCTCCTTATGTAATTTGATTGGAGCATTTGCTGGAAGGTGTTAACCATTATGCAAGTGTGTTTTCAGGTTCTTAACAGGTTGAGGAACATTCTCATGTGAAGTGATCTTAGATCTACATCTAAACACCAAGATTTGACAAGATAGTGAAGCTAGTCTTGTGATTCACTAAGTGTGCTCATTCATTCACCTCTAAATCTTGTATTTATCACTTGCTGGAGTTTATAAACTTTTAGAAGTGTGGTTTACATGTGGTTTTACAGGTTGAATCAATATCTTAGTGTGTTGATCATATGTTGATCAAGTTTGTTCATTACTAGGTAATCTTGGCATCCTAGTTTTGGGTATTTTCTAAGAATGCAAGTAACTCTTCACACCATAACTTGATTTGGTCACTTGCTGGAAAGTTTGAGAGCTTAAGCAAGAGTGTGTTCAGGTTGGTTTGATTTTGTAATCCATTCTTAGTGTGTGCAAAGTGTTGCATGTGTTTCAATCTTCCTTTCTATGCTTGGAAACCATCTAGGTTCAAGATAGAAGTGTTTTAGGGTCCTAAATCTTCATAGATCTCTTTATCTATCATTTGTTGAGAGAAAAGTGAGTGCTAAGTGCTTTAGGACAGAACCTAAAAGTTGAAGAAACATTAGAATCATGGCTTCCATGGTGGGATCATGCTAGAGTCTAGTGAAAGGTTGAGTTCATCAAACTACTCTACTTGGAAAGTGAGGATGGAGTCCTTACTTGAGTTGAATGAAATCATGGACATAGTTGCAGAAATTGAAGAGAGACCTCTCACACTTCAAGAGCAACAAAGGTGTGATAAGAAGGCCAAAAGGGCTCTTCATATCATTAAAATGAATGTTACAAATGAACTTCTCAAGGAAGTTGGAAAGTGTCAAAGTGCAAGTGAGGCATGGAATGCCTTAAAGAAGCTCTTTGAATCAAAGTCCACATCTAGGGTATTGACCCTAAGGAGACAAATATTTCTAGTAGGCAAAGAGAGGGTGAAAGTGCTCATGCATTTATCTTGAGAGTTAAGTCCCTAAGTGATGATTTAGCATGCATTGATGAGAACATAAAAGATGGTGAAATAGTCCAAGTTATGTTGAATGGTTTGCTAAATGAACATGCTAACCTTGTGCAAAGTTTTGCCATTCAAAGAGTCTTGCCAAGTGTGGTTGACTTGCAAGAAATCTTATTGGCTGAAGAACATAGGTTGCAATCAAAGCTTGATGGTGCATCCTTGCAAGGTGGAGGTGAAGAGGCCTTCTTCACAAAAGGCAAATTCAAGGGCAAAGGTAAAGGCAAAGGGAAATGGTCCAAAGGTGGTAACTTTGATCATGATGATCACTCTTCCTCTTCCTCTTCTACTAAGAACAATAAGTCAAAGTTCAAGTGCTTTTATTGTGGGATAAAAGGTCATTTTGCAAATGAATGTTATAAGAAGAAAAGAGAGCAAGGAGAGAGGCAAGGAAATCTTACAATAGATGAGGAAGAACATAACACATGTGAATCACTTGTTATGACTTCAAGTTTGTTAGCCAACATAGATGATAATGATCCTTGGTGGATTGATAGTGGAGCCTCATCTCACATGACAAGACATAAGGAATACTTTACATCCTTATTGTCTTATGAGGGAGAAGGTAACATCATCTACACTGCAAATGATGGTCAATGTGACATCAAAGGCATAGGCACTATTCCTATTTCCCTTTCAACAAATAGGAAAGCAAATCTTGAAAATGTTTTGTACATTCCTTCAATCACTAAGAATTTGCTTAGTGTAAGTCAAATGATTGACAAAGGACTTGATGTGGAGTTCATTGGAGATGCATGTTTGATAAGTAAATGTGGATCCTTGATTGCTCAAGGTAGGAGGCATGGTAAACTTTTCAAGCTTGATGCATGTGTGATCTCTAATCATGAAGGATGTATAGCTAGGGAGCAATTGACAAACCAAGAAGTTTGGCACAAGAGGTTGGGCCATCCCAACTTCAAATCTTTGGAGGTAATGGCAAAGAAAGAGCTTGTTCTTGGTCTCCCTAAAAGTCTTGTTGCAAACAATAGTGTTTGTGAACATTGTGCCTTGTCCAAATCTCATAGACTTGCTTATTCTAGATCTACTTCTAGATCTAAAGAAGCTTTTCAACTTGTGCATTCTGATATTCATTCTTCTAGTACAACTAGCAATGGTGGGGCAAAGATGTATGCAACTTTCATTGATGACTTTAGTAGGTATACTTGGATCTATCTTCTTAAAAGTAAGGATGAAGTGTTTGCTGCATTTGTCAAGTTCAAGAATGAAATGGAAAACCAATTCAATACAAAGATCAAATGCTTAAGATCTGATAATGGAGGGGAATACACCTCAAATAGGTTCAAAGACTTTTGTATAGCACATGGGATTAAGAGGGAGATGTCTAGTCCTAGGACTCCACAACAGAATGGAGTGGCCGAGAGGAAGAATAGAACCCTTTGTGAATGTGCCAAGGCAATGAGACTACATGCTAATCTTGCTAAGTCTTTTTGGGGGGAAGCTTTAGCATGTGCTAACTATCTATGTAATAGATGGACAAGTGCTTCCTTGGATGGTAAAACTCCTCATGAGGTTCTTTATGGTAGAAGGCCGAGTGTCAAGCATTGTAGGATCTTTGGATGTACATGTTTTGTCAATATCACACTTGATGATAGAACTAAAGAAGATCCTTCATCAAAGAAGGGTGTGTTTGTTGGCTATAGTGAAGTAAGCAAGGCTTACAAAGTGTACATTCCTTCTACAAAGAAAGTTGTCATAAGTAGGGATGTCATCTTTCATGAAGAGAATGTTTCCAATGTTGTTGATGTTGATGTTGATGTGCCTACTAATCATCATGATGTGCAAGATGTCTTGGATGAAGATGGAGATGCCACTCCAAAGCAAACTTCAAGGAAGACTCAAAGGCAAAGGGCTAAGCCATCAAGGCTAACCTATGATGAAAAAGGAAAGCAAGTGGTGGACAACTCTAACTTTGCTTTTCTTACCTCTTTTGATGAACCAACTTGTGTAGGTGAAGCAATTCAAAAGAAGGAATGGATCCAAGCCATGGATCATGAGCATCAAGCACTCATCAAAAGCAACACATGGAGGTTGGTAAAGCTTCCAAAGGACAAGAAGGCAATTGGTTGTAAGTGGATCTTCAAGATCAAGACAAATCAAGATGGATCAATCAACAAGTACAAGGCAAGGTTGGTGGCAAAGGGGTATGCTCAAGAATATGGTATTGACTATGATGAGACCTTTGCACCCGTGGCAAAGATGGTAACTATTCGAATCCTAATCTCTCTTGCAACTCTTTATGATTGGGATATGTGGCAAATGGATGTTACTAATGCCTTCTTGAATGGTGATCTTGAAGAAGATATTTACATGGAGCAACCCGAGGGCTATGTTTCACATGATGAGCCTAATCATGTGTGCTATCTCCAAAAGAGTTTGTATGGGCTAAAGCAAGCACCAAGGAGTTGGTATGCTAAGCTCAATTCCTTCTTACTTTCTCAAAACTTTGTTATGAGTGAGTATGATCATTCTCTCTACTTTAGATTGAATGAAAATGATATTACTTTACTTTTGATCTATGTTGATGACATTATCTTAAGTGGTGGTAACAATCTAGATATAGATGAAATCAAGATGGCACTCAAAAGAGAGTTTGAAATTCAAGATCTTGGTAAACTTCATTATATCTTAGGAATAGAGATTATTAGAACTTCTAGATCTACATTCATATGTCAAGAAAAGTATGTTAACTCTATTCTGAAAAGGTTTCATATGGAAGATTGTAAAGTTGTTTCTACTCCTATGGAATCAAATGTAAAGCTAACTACAAGAAGTAATGAAAGATCCTTCAAGGACATTACTCTCTATAGAAAGCTAATAGGATCTCTTATATGGTTAACCATCACAAGACCTGATCTAAGCTTTGTGGTTGGTAAACTAAGTCAATTTATGCAAGATCCTAGTGAGGCTCATTGGAAGCTAGGAAAGAGAGTACTTAGATACATCTCGGGATCTAGAGATTTTGGCATCTTGTATGGAGGTACTACACCTAACCTTTGTGGATTTTCAGATTCAGATTTTGCAGGTGATCAAATGGATAGGAAGTCAACAAGTGCCTTTGCAATCTATCTTGGAGATGGAGTGGTCTCATGGCTATCAAAGAAGCAACCAACTATCTCTCTATCTTCCACCGAAGCCGAGTACAAGGCATTAACAACATGCACCAAGGAGATTCTTTGGATCAAGAGGATGTTATTGGATCTTCACTTGCTGGAACCAGAGAAGACTCCAATCATACTTTGTGATAACCTTTCAGCCCAAAGCTTGGCAAGCAATCCTGTTTTTCATGCAAGGAGCAAGCACATTGAGATTGCTCACCATTTTGTGAGAGATCAAGTCATTGCCAAAGAGGTGGAGCTTCAACATGTCTCTTCAAAGGAGTGTGTGGCTGATATCTTCACCAAACCATTGGGAAAGGACCTATATTTAATGCATAGATCTAATCTTGGAATGTGCTCAAAGACTATGTTGAAACTAGCATCCAATGTTGAAGAGGGAGTGTGAAAATTGTCAACATTTCCTAGCTAGTTTGAGGCCTAAATTGGCTAAAATTGTAAATAGTTTTGGTTCTGGAGTTTCACACGTGTGAACCAGGCCACAATGTTTTTATTTACTGTATTTTTTCAGTATGATGAAGTGTCAAACTTCATACCCTTCAAAATGAGACCATTTTGATGTATTTTGGTCATATAAGCCATTTTTAGCTATTTTTCCTATATAGGGAATATCTAGGGTCAAGTACCTTCTAGAGAGAGGAGAGAGAGTCATCTTCCTCATCCATAAATAGTAGGGAAGTCGTGGAGAACAGGTTGGAGAAACCTTTTGTATGCTTCATTGAGATCAATAGATCATTGTCATTGTTTCTTCCTCCATTGAGAGCATTGTTGTGTGTATTGTCTTCAAGCTATTGTGTATGATCTTAGGTGCTTTCCAAAAGTGATAGGCTGATGTATTATGGACTGTATAATGCTATTTTGGGCCGCACTTGATGTTTATGGAAGTTTCCATTTGTGGTAAATGCTTTTTGATCAAGTTCTTTGCATTCTAGGTAGCATAGAATGTGTTGCCAATTCCTAGCTTATGTAGTTTGGAGTGCAAGCATTCAAGCCAATGATCTTGGAGTTTAGATCCACTTAGGATCTGTATTTTTCACAGCTTCCACCTGGATTCTGTGCTTTCGATCTACAAAAAAGCACCGACAAAATCATCCCATCAGGCCTCAAGCTCTCATAGTCGTTGTCGTCCATGCAGCGAGATCGTAATTACTGACTCGCCTTCCGCGTCACGACATCGCACTAGGCATACCTCGTCTGCTGCACTTCCACCCCTTGCTGCTGTTCGCACTGAAGTTCCCATCCCCCTAGACTCTGATGCTTCCCTCACCTCTGCTCCCATACAAGGACAGTCTGTGACCATTGGGCCTACCATTCCCATCGTAGCTGCCCAGGCCGCCTCACCCCCGCACACCGAAGTCACCTCACTCGACACACAGTTCTTAATGGATATGTTCGATGATTCCAACCCCCTTGGGACCATCAAAATCTTTGAAATGCCCCAAAGCCCAGTGCCCTTTGAACCCCAATCCCCTTGAAGAGGATTCGGACATATCCATGAATCTACTGTTGGTGTCGAAGATGCTAGCCAACAACCTCACACACAAGGTAGTCCAGCCACACTTCGGGTCAACACAACTGTAAAATCACCAAAATAGTTCGACGCCACAGTGCCTGAAGGGTTTGAAGAGGAGGATATTTTTGAAGACGAAGAGACCGTGGCACCTATTCCACACCAACCAAGGACAGTACCATCAGGTCCTCCTCCTGCTGCCACCGCCACGACCATCGATTCTGGTGATGCTCTAGGGTTGGTTTCAAGCCTTGGGCAAGTGATCCAGTCTATGCTGGATAAGAAGAAGAAAATGGAATAGAGAATCTCTGATCTGGAGTTTGAAAACACTCTGATCAACCATAAAATTGTCCAGTTGGATCGAGAGTTGAAGATAGCCAAACAACATGAAGATAAGGCTGAAAGCGAAAAGAAGTTGGCCCAGCAACAAGCTGATCGCTTGGAAAATTACATCAACCTCCAAGTGGATTGCCATATCCCACCGTTGTTTCCTGCCCCACAATTTGGATTTCAATACTGCACGCCTCGACTTTATAGAGAAGGTGCGGTATCATTTAATCAAGATTCAGCGCAAAGCCAATAAAAGTCCCCAATAACTGCATATTGCAGGTGTTGTGGGACCGCCACCAGTTTTGGTGGGGGATACTGTTGGAGGGTTTGCGGATCCCAAGGCAACCCTAACCCTAGTTAATAAGTGAGAGGGATTTGGCACCCTGCGTGTGTAAGTCCAACCCAATGATCACATAGTTATTTGATTGATCAGTTAAAAGTTAATAAAAGAACTTTAGGCCTTTTTGCGGGACTTTTAATGTCGCATGGCCTAAATGTCAAGTTAGTGAATAAAGTTGGGTTTTCCTCCAATTTTGATGGTTCCCACACTTTTTCAAATTTGAATAAAAAGAGAGACAAGACTGGACCAATAGGATTCAGAGGCCAGGGTCCTCCTCTCTACTATAAAAAGGGGCCAACTCGAGTTGCTCCTGATGTTCATTTCCTCATTTCAATAAAGCAGATTGGTTCTCTTTAGAAATGGATTGATGAATGTCCTTGCTCTTCCTCTTTTTTCCTCCATTTCTCATGATTTCTTTGAATTTTGCTAATTGTTGGATTTGATCATTATTGGGATTGCTATTTTTTATGCTTATTGTGTGTGTGTGTGTGTGTGTGTGTGTGTGTGTGTGTGTGAGAGAGAGAGAGAGAGAGAGAGAGAGAGAGAGAGAGAGAGAGAGAGAGAGAGAGAGAGAGAGAGAGAGAGAGAGAGAGAGAGAGAGAGAGAGAGAGAGAGAAGAGTAAGTTCCTATCATTGTTGTGGATTTAGAATTAATGGATGTAGTGTTAATGCTTAGTGTTAATGGATGTTAGTGTTAGATCCTCCATTCATGTTGAAATCTGAACTATACTGTCGCTCTCATGGGAACGAACCTACGCGTGACAACTAACTTCATCTCGTTGATGCTAGATTGATTAGATCTTGGGTTGAGGATAGGCAAGGAAAGAAACCCACTACTCTCTCTCTCTCTCTCTCTCTCTCTCTCTCTCTCTCTCTCTCTCTCTCTCTCTCTCTCTCTCTCTCTCTCTCTCTCTCTCTCTCTCTCTCTCTCTCTCTCTCTCTCTCTCTCATGGATGCTCCTTTGTTTACCTTTGCCCTATTTCGCTATCACACAATGGACAACAACTGATGCACTACCTCTTCAAAAATACAAGGACCACGTAACCTCCTAAACTTTCATAAAAATTGGCTTGTGACTTGACTAAAGGAAGTTCCCACCTAAAGTTTCACAAAAATATACCACAAGATTTTTTGAATTTTTTATTTGGAGGAAAATTTGTTTTCCCTCTCTCACTCATACCTTCTTGGAAACTACATTGTATGACATTATAAAGCATGCACTAGTTTTTGACACTACACCATGACGACTTTGCCTCTCTCTCTCTCTCTCTCTCTCTCTCTCTCTCTCTCTCTCTCTCTCTCTCTCTCTCTCTCTCTCTCTCTCTCTCTCTCTCTCTCTCTCTCTGCTACTGCAATTGCACCCTATCAGTTCATCATTTGGCAAACGAATTCTTACGGTAAGTGCTTCTTCAATTACCTTTTTACTACAATGGCTTGCTCTTGTAATGCTTGTAGCATTCAATGTGATCTAGGTTTTCTCTAAGATATGGTTAAGTATACTCAACAAAAGAGTTCTTTGTTTCAACTTTTGATGGTAAAATGTCAACTTGTTCAGCATACTCTTTATAGAAGCTTTCTATAAATTCTTTTAGGAAGGAATGGTAGACTGAGCAGCCATCATAATGTAGATTTTTTGTAGTCTAAATGCTTGACTAGCAGCGATGGATACCTACTACGCTTTTGTGAAGAATAAAAAGCTACCCAACTTGTCTATAGGGGTTGATGAGGAAAATCATCTTGCTTGTGCATTTACAAGTTGAAAACATCATTTTCTAGTATGTACAAACTCAAGCTACATGACATGCACAGTGTCTAGATGGTCATATTCACTTTGTTCCATTGTATATATCAAAGGTGTGTGAATTGAGCACTTGACCTTGTAGATCTAGGCGAGTTTGAGTTAGGTAGATCTAGATTTGATGACATGCATAAAACTAGATGACATGCATAATCAGTTAGAGTGCATGCATGCAACATGCAAGTCAGTACACATGTTCTACACATGTCCAAGTCATCTAAGGAAGTTACATGCAAGACATGCAAGTACTATTTGACACATGCATGTAGTTTTGTAAATTCATAGTTGAGAAATTGACATTTGGCAAAGTAGGTAGGAGTTAGGTGCAAGTTCAGCATGCAAACTGTTAGGTGTCAATATGGTAATAGATTATACTTGATTAGGTGTAGAGAATGCATTGAATGCAAGGAGTACCACGAATTTTGGCTCTCTTATATATGTACATATCATTCTCATTCATATCTAATAATGAATCAAGTTTTGGTAATGTCATAATGTCAAAATTGGATCTCATGCTATTTTTCTTGTTTTGATATTCTCTCTCTAACTCAAGTAGAAGGTCTTCTTCATACATTCTTTTGCTTATGTATTCTCTCTATTTGTGAGGAATTAGTATTGCTTTGATCTGTAGCATTCTAGATTGTGCTCTAGCCTTAGATCTTGTGGTAGATTGTAGGATTGCTCTACAGGTGTTCTGTGTGACATCACAAAGCATGGTCAAGATCATTCACACATTTCTTGTGGATCCCCACACGTGTGAACTTGCTGGATTTTTCACATGGTATCAGAGCCATACCATGCTTTGAATGTACTAACATCAGGTGTATGAAAATTTTTCTGTCAATTCAAGCTAGGAAGCTGTTTAGCAGTGTTTTGCTATCTTTTCTTGAATAGTTTTTTGGTGAATGAGGTTAGAACTAATATTTTCATTCAAGAACAGAGGATTTACGGAATTATGACTTTTCACACATGTGAAAACCAGAATACATCATTTGACTCTATCTCCTCTGAGTTTAGTACTCATGGTTTGGAAAAAGGAGTTTTTTCATGTTTTGAGGCATTTTGTGAATTTTTTTTGAGACTAAGTGAAACATCCAATGAGGACACTTACATCCTTAAGAAAGTATTTAGCCTCAATTTGATCAAGTTTGAGTATGGTTTCAAGATTAGATCCATTTTGGATAGAGCTCATAGTGTTTGGACTAGTGAAGCTAGTGTGCTTAATCTTGAATATTGCTCAAGGTACAATCTTGATCTATATGATCTTTGTGGTCATTATGGGGCTTGGAGGCCTCGGATTTTCAGATTTTGGTGCAGCCAACTTCATGCATGTGGACTTTGCAATCCCATGATCAACATCAGACATGCAGGAGGTACATTGGCATAGAGCAGTTTGGTGGAATATTTTTCAAAGGCATTTGGAAAAGATTTATGTCAAAGAGATCTTATCATGGCTATGGTAAGGATGCTGCTATGATGGATTCCTTGATCATCTTCAATTCAAATCCAAAGCAAAGAATCCACACACAATTAGTTTCTTCATCAACAATTTGACCAACCTTGGAGGATTTTCAAGTTCAAGTGATCAAGCAAAGTTGATGACTTTTTAGGAGGAGTGTGAAGAATAAAAAGCTATCCAACTTGTCTATAGGGGTTGATGAGAAAAATCATCTTGCTTGTGCATTTACAAGTTGTAAATATCATTTTCTAGTATGTGCAAACTCGAGCTACATGACATTAGTCTAAATTTCATTTGAATAAACACTTTTTGAAAGTGTGGGAAAGTTAGAATGCGAGTTTGAGTAGATTCAATTTGAATAGTTGGGTACATTGGATCTAGACCCAAAATTAGTAGGGTTAGCATTTTGGTGGGAAAGCCAAGTGGCCAAATAGGATTTGGACCTGCTATAAAAGGATGTAACTCTTGGAGAGAGCAATCTTCTCTCTTCTCTATCTCATTCATGCTTATACATGGTTCTTTTGGGTTCTACTATCCAGTGGTGCACTATCTTGGTGATTGCTTGCAATTCTATGTGTAGAATGATCTATATTTGCTATTTTTGGATCCACACGTGTGAATGCTGGAGGGTTTACGGATCTCAAGGCAACCCTAACTCTAGTTAATAAGTGAGAGGGATTTGGCACCCTGCGTGTGTAAGTCCAACCCAATGATCACATAGTTATTTGATTGATTAGTTAAAAGTCAATAAAAGGACTTTAGGCCTTTTTGCGGGACTTTTAATGTCGCAGGGCCTAAATGTCAAGTTAGTGAATAAAGTTGGGTTTCCCTCCAATTTTGATGGTTTTCACACTTTTTTAAATTTAAATAAAAAGAGAGGCAAGACTGGACCAATAGGATTCAGAGGCCAGGGTCCTCCTCTCTACTATAAAAAGAGACCAACTCGAGTTGTTCCTCATGTTCATTTCCTCATTTCAATAAAGCAGATTGGTTCTCTTTAGAAATGGATTGATGAATGTCCTTGCTCTTCCTCTCTTCTCCTCCATTTCTCATGCTTCTTTGGATTTTGCTAATTGTTGGATCTGATCATTATTGGGATTGCTATTTCTTATGCTTTTTGTGAGAGAGAAAGGGAGAGAGAGAAAAGTAAGTTTCTATCATTGTTGTGGATTTAGGATTAATGGAAGTAGGGTTAATGGATGTAGTGTTAATGCTTAGTGTTAATGGATGTTATGTTAGATCTTCCATTCATGTTGAAATCTGAACTATACTATCGCTCTCATGGGAACGAACCTACGCGTGACAACTAACTCCGTCTCTTTGATGCTAGATTGACTAGATTTTGGATTTAGGTTAGGCAAGGAAAGAAACCCACTACAATTTTGGTGCCATTTTCGGGGAGCTACGCCAATTTTTCAGTTTGCAGCATGTTTGGCTGATGGTTAGCTTGCATTAGGCATTTTGTCGTGGCATGAATAGTGTTAAAACTGCATTATAGGGTTAGTTTGGGATTGATTTTGCTAGATTTAAGTGGATTTGCTTGTTTGAAATCTAATCTGATTATTGAAAATGGAAAGCTATTCAGATCACCAATCTTAAGATCCATTTGGATCTGAGATATCAGAGAAAATAAAAAAAATTTGGTCAAATCTGTCAAATTTGGTCAAAAAGAGGCAAAAAGCGTCATCAGAGCCCATAACTTTTTACCCTCTTCCAGGAAACCTTTGCCGAGTTTTAGACACTTTCATTTTTGTTTACAAAATCTTCAGTTTGAAGGGCGAAGATTAATTCCCAACAGATTTCCAGAAACATCAGAAAAACCACCAAAAAACACCAAAAATTATCAAAACCCTAAAAAAATACAAAAAAAGAACCTTCGCCCAATTCACTGTGCTTAGATGTGATTCAGATCTATCTCTGCCAGGTCGACGAAGAATAATACCAAAAATAGAAAGGTTTTTAGAGGATCAGATGTCATATTGTCATATTCTTGCCAAAAAAGTCACTTTTTTGCAAAATTACCAGTATTACTTTTGATCCTTTGCCAAAACCTTCGTTGAGTTTCCAGAACATTCTATTTATAGTAGACTACTATCTTTGAGTTCAGCGAAGATTTATCTTGATCAGATCACAAAAAATCTTGATTCTTACCCTCGCCAGATCACAAAAACTGTATTTTCTTGTGTCAGAAATCTTCGTCCGATTTTCCATAGTTTTATCTGTGTCAGATCTTCCAGTTGAGAAGTCGACGAAGGTTATTTCCCAAGAAATTGCCAGAAAAGTGTTCAGAGAGTTTTTATCCCAAAATAGCACTGTTGAACCTTCGCCGAGACAACCTTCGCCTAGAAAACCTTCGCCAGTCCTATTTTTAGTTTCTGATTTTTCATATCAAGTCTCTGTCAAAATTTGGATCAAATCTGATATATTCTGAATTGGACTCTGAGAGATTTATCATTTTTTGAAAAGTATCGATTGATCGAATTTTGGGTAGTTTTTCATCATATAGAATCAGAGTCTTGAAAAGTGGAATAGAGCTAGCAGATCTAATCTGAGATAGTTTTTGAAAAAATCTATATCCAATCACATTATCAATTTGATCTAAATTTGTAAGATGGCTGCCCCTGGAGCTGCTCTTGGAGGTGTTCCACAGGAGGTCAATCCAATTATTGTTAGAAGAGCACCCCGATTGGATCTACCCAAATATAATGGATTAATAGATCCAGTTAGATTTCTTCAGATCTATGCTGAATCCTGTGAGGTCTATGGTGAGATTTATCCTCAAGATAAACTTAAGCTGTTTCCTATGGCCTTAACACGCGCAGCACAAGATTGGTACTATAACCAAGATGAAACTGAGCGTATAGATTGGGAGGTTGTTAAACGAGCCCTTATCACACGGTTCAAACCACGGAAGTTTCTGGAAGACCTTTTTCTACTTTTAAGTAAAATTAAAATGGGAAAGCGGGAAATGGTTCGAGATTACATCAAAAGGGTAAAACGTCTTAGATCTGAATGTGAGCTTGAGTTGATTAATGAAAATGCCATGATTATGTGGTTTTTGTCAGGACTACCTAAACGGATTAGACGTGAACTGAAATGCCATAATGAGTACGCACTTTTGCAAAATGCGATGGACGATGCAATTCGGGAGGAGGATAAAGATTCAGATGATGAGCCAAATGTCAGTATGTTGCCTTATATAGCAGGGTAGACTACTACGACATCCACCACTATTGCATCAACGAATGCCAATGCTACTACAGAAATGATGCTCAATGAGTTCGAGAAACTTGGGAAGACCCAACAGAAACAGATGGAAAAGTTGCAGTTGCTATTTGATGAGAAGATCAAAGCATTGGAAAATTTCCACGGAGAAGTGAACAAAGAACTTGAGAAGTTTGCAAAGATTTTTCCTACCAGGAAAAATGTCTAGTGTTCTATTTGTATAGGAAATCACACAGTGAACGAGTGTCCTCAATTGAAAAAACGAATGGAAAACAGTGTTTGCCATCTGTGTAATTCACCTGACCATGAGACTGCCTTTTGCAACTTTAACCCTCGGATAATTCAACAACGGTATGCCCAGATGGGATATCGAAATCCATAGTATGGAGGCAATCCAGCAGCAAGACTACAACAATCTACTCTTGGATACTCGGAATGTCTAGCTTTGCCTGCCCCACCAAAACACTCTACTCCTCCTGCCAATTTGATGGAACCAGAACCTTACGGAAGAGCTAAGCAATGGAGCTATGGTAATGATCAGGAAGGTGGATCTTCAGAATAGTATGCCATTTATGTTGTCGCTCAACAACAAGCCTCGAGAAATTGGTCCAGAGCACCACTTGGATGCTTTGCATGTGGAGAAAATCACAGAGTTGCAGAATGCCCAAATAAAGAAAAATTTGTACCATTTTGTCGTGACTGTGGATATGGGCATTGCTATAAAGACTGTCCAGCAAGATCGAAGCCACCACCAGCTACGGCACATGTAAATTTGATAACAATCAAGCAAGGATCAGTAGCTCATAATAAACCAAGTGCACCCTTGATGGTGGTCACCAGAGCACAAAAGCAAAAAGAACCAGTAGTGGATTCAGTACCTGCTGATTCTATACCATTGAACGATACACCAATAGCAACGAAAGTCTATCCAAATCTTAATGTAGAAAAACGAAGATATCAGGATATGAGACAGTGGATTAAACATCTGCAAGAAGAAGAGGAACTTGAAGCTTCTAAAGTAACAGCTGAAGTTCGGTCTTCACCATTGCAGCCTCCAAGAAATTTACGTACGGATATGAATGATCAATTACATAATCACGCAGAACCCTTCAAGATGACTGAACCGGAAGCACTTACAAAATTACTCATGAATATTTTGTCTAGCAAGATCAATATTTCATTGGGAGAGCTGATCAGACGACGGTTCGTCCACGAGGAATAGTGGGAGATATACCTATCAGGATTGTAGGAGTACAGTTCGTCATTACTTTCGTCGTGATGGACTTACCAGAGGCACCAAATGTCTACCGAGTTCTCTTAGGACGTCCATGGTTATGAGTTGCGCAAGTAATTCATAACTGGGGTACCGGCAAAATCACTTTTGAAAATCGTGAACGTGCAGTTAAAATTGATCCTACGACTTGGACTATCAGGCCAATGGTTCAAAAAGCGGATGATGATTCATCAACAACGGATCACACTTGTGATCAACCAGAGAAAAAATTGGGAGTTCACTATGATTCTCAAATGGATACTGTCAATCGGAACGAAGCTCTTGCAACAATTTATTGTACAGCATGATATATGTGTCAACAAGATATTCAATCAGAATGAGCGAGATTTCCTTCTTAGATCGAACTTTGGATACGCCAATCACGTTTCCACTAAATGTGCTGAATGTAGCCTGGATATCAACGGAACCTATACCAGATCCAATTGAGGATGATCTTATACCAATGAGCCATGCCTTAACTTATGATGGCAATGTAGAACTTACGGATGAACAGATTCTACATCATATGGATCCGACCAGATTTGGAGTGCGTAATGTTCCTGATGAACCAACAATCAAATCGTCCAAAGCAGTTATATTGAAGGGAGACAGGATGACAGGTTCGATGACGAAGAAACAAGCAAAACAACATTGTAATATGGTCCTAAAATGGGAAAATCCCTCTCAAAAGATCGATTTAAAGGAAGTGCCACCTCTATTGGATAAAGGCAAAGGAAAATTCAAGAATGATTCTTCAAGTCAGATCTCCAACAAGACATCATCGTCTAGGAAGTCTTCACCTGAGAAGAAAGATTTATCATCCCGAAAGTCATCACCTCCACGATCAATTCCTGCTAAGAAGACTAAACGAAGATCCAAGACTTTGAAAAAGAACAAGCAAATGTAGTCCAACATGATATGCCAGAGCATTTTAAACGTTATACACTGGATGATGTGGTTATCATGTTACCTAAAGCACATCGTGAACCTGAAGAACACATGCTGAAATCTAAAGAGGTTTACGATGGCCCAGCTAGGACGCAGCCAATGAATCTTGCCGAACCAGGAGAACCGAAAAAGATTGTACAAGTGGGATCCGCAAACCCTCCAATAGCAATAGACTAAAGCCCTACAGGCAATAGACAAGACAATAGGTTCTCCCACGAAGAGCCCAAGCAATACCAATCAATAATCTGAAAAATGAGTGTACAAATGCCCCTATAAATACCCTACCAATGAACCCTAAAATAGGAATTCAAAAGTAAAGGGAGGCAAAATGTGGAGGGATAATAGTGCGCTCTCCTACGAGCCCCCACTCCACATATAACCATATAATAAGGGCCCAAGGCCAGTCAATGTCATAAAAAAGGACCCAGTGCGGGTCATAAGCATATTGGTGGACCATTGATGCCATAACCATCACCAATATTAGTATTCCACAGTAGCTTGCTGGTTTTGTACGGACAACAACAGTACATAGTCGTTTCATTCAAGTTTGATCAAGTTCTAATGGTGTTTGCATCTCAATTTGTGTGTAGATGCTGATTTTTCTACATTGGTGAGATTGGTAGTGTATTTCTCTTTCTAGCCAAAGATCATTGAAGTAGAGTGGATCTTAAGGATCTGAAATCTTTCACAAGAAGTTCGAATGTTTGGAAAGTCTTGATATCCTATTTTTGAATGCAATATTTGTTCTATGTTTGTGTCTTGAGATACGGTTCCTACAGTTAATGCTGGATGGTGTTTCATTGCACCTTTTCGCAAGCGTATCCATATTGATGATAGTACCTGATGTATCAATATTTTGATTGCTTTGAAAAAGATGTTGGGTATGTGTTGTGAAAATTTGTGTTCATAATGTAAGATCTCTCATTTGGTGATTTTTTGGTATGGGAGTTTGTTGCTCATCAACATCTTTCTTTTGTGTCCATAAAACAATGTTGGAAAGTTTAGTTCTTCGCTACAAGTATCTTGACATAGTCCTATTGGATTTTGATCCTTGCATGGAGTGATTGCTTTGTAACAATTTTTATAATCCACCACTTGTTGGGCGGTTGTAAAATTGTGAACGACAGTGTCTGTTTCCAAATCTTCATCATTGACTTCATTTCTATCATCTTCAGAAGTGTTTGTTTGCATAGTTTCACCTTCTTTTGTGGCATGTTTTATATATTCGTGAAAATGCGTTATCCAGTCATTATTGATTTTCACTTTGCATTCCTTGTATAATGGCGTATCACATAAATGTTGTAAAGCTTGCATCAATAACATTGGTTCTTACAATTCTTTTGCATTGTAATGCAACAACTACAGAGGCACTTTCATCCATGAATCTTGGTAGCACATTTTGCACTTGATCTAGATTTGCAGCGACATTGATAATAGTTTCGATAATGCCTAGTTGTCCTTCAAATGAGAGATCTCTTATTTGTGAGAATGCAACCCATGGTGATACCAATCGTTCTTCTAAGTCATTGAGTTCATTTACTTTGCTTAATGGCTTATTGGTGGAATACCTCATTGGTGATGCATATTCAGGCATCATTTCTTTTGATATTGTAGCTTTGCAAGATTTGCATATTTTTTGTACATGAATGTCAGTTATTTGTTTTTTGTCAAATAATTTTAATTTTTCTAAGTAATTGATTGCTCTCTCTGTCAAAGTACAGACTTGGAAATTGAAAAATAATCTATCACAACAAATGCATCTTGTTCTAGGAGAATCGTTGATTCTTTCTTTGTACTTTGCAATTTTCTTGGAATTTCCTCCATGTTTTTGTACGAAATCTTCAACAGATATTTCTTCCTCACCGAAAGTGGTAAGTGCATTTATTATTCGTTTAATAGTTGATGATATTCATTTGTTTTTATGTACTTTCTCAAGTAGTAAATGATGTTGTTGTTTGATAGTTCTGAGTCTTTATGGAGTTGTTTAAATTTGTTAACAATCGACATTTGTGGGGCAAGTAGTGAAATTTATTTATTAGATAGTGTAGATTTTGTTTCATTGTTTCTGTCCAGTTGCATCACTTTCATTTTTGGTTGTTTGCCGAGATACGTGGTTCTTTGGCTGTTCTTGGTTCTTTCCAATGATATATGGACACAATATAACAAGCATATATTACATGCATAAAGGACAACTTCTACACTAGTAGACCATGGTAATCAAACTTCTCATAGAACTATCATATTCATAATCGGGGATTGATCTCAGTTCTCTTCCCCGTAAAGTAACTTGCAGACAGATCGAGGAAGTCAATAATCCAAAGTCTACAATCTCATGACAACCAACAACATACCAGGCTCAATTTTGGTGAACTGTAGATGCTCATCTTCAAACAAATATCATTCGATGGTGCAAGCAACCTTGACAACCAGTCTTTACAATGCAAAGCTAAAGGAAATATCTATACTAACTCCAAATGACTCTTGTTCCTATCCGAATTCAAATTGATGACACTTTCTTCTTATCCACTACCTCCCTCTTTGAGTCCATCCAGTCACACTGCAATTCTGAAGTGCGCCAAATGGATCTATAGAAGGGCATTATTTGACCTTCAAGAAGGCTGTTACGTGACTGTCACAGCCCTTTATTCACATTATTCAGGCTACTCAGAAGAGCAGCAAGGCTTGAGCCATCTGTACAGGATTTCAGTTAGTCAGCGCATCTCCTGCAGCTAGCAATTGGGCTGTTTTTCTTTTTAATAAACTTTTTTTTTTCTTTATGGTTGCAGGAGATAGATTAAAGCGGTAGAGGGTGCGGCACTCGGACTTCCCGGAGGAAGAATAAATGGTTGAGTACAACAAAATTGCATACAAATCCAGCAGCCGTGGTCGACTCTACCTTACCTGGATAAGGGACATGGGTTTCGTTGCCCAAAGATAGACTGTGAGCCGCTTTCATCTACGAAAGCATCTACCTATCAGAGATTGCTTGAGTAATTTGTTCTAGAACTACGATGGAACTTAGCCTCATAAAGTCACTTGCTGGGGGTGTAGTTTGCATGTTCGTTCACTTGAAGCTGCTACAACTCAAAAAATTTGGTATTGATTGTGGACTTTATCGATCAGATCAAAACAGCTCTGGGATTGGATTTTATCAGTATAGTTTACATTTCTTATTTTTTCACATAAAAGCGGAAGCATGCATGAACTAATTGGCAACATATACTTAGTAATGAGAAGGACAAAGAAACGATCAATCACACCTGGCTTGCAGACTTTGACTTAATTACTTCAGATTTTTGTTGCGCTACAGCGTTCGAGTTGGACTTCACACCGGTCTGGTCCCGAGACCGGTATAATTCTGAGACTGCCGATACTGAGTAATGAGACGGCTGGGAAACGATGAATCACACCTACCTCACAACCGGACTCTGCACCAAAATATGCTTCAATTGCTTCAGGTTTGTGTGGAGAGCCATTGACATTCGCAACTCCAGATGTAATTTTTCTAAACAGCGTTTGCAACGTTTGGAACCTGGTCGGAATGTTTTGATCTGTTGATTACTTGAGCTGCAAACTTGGATCTGTGAAATAGGTGTGACTAACTATTGAATCACGAGCGTGAATCAACTGTAGAAGAAAAAAATTTGCTCTAAAAAAGTGCGTGACGATAAGTGAAAATTCTCGCTTTCACATATTTATTTTGTGTCACCTAACTGCTTTTCAAAAGGCTGAAAAGCTTTTTCATATCTATGTGCTCTAAAATAATGTGACACATTGGTTCCTATCATGACATTCCTTCCTCGCATGCTGAAAAGCTTTTCATATCTATGTGCATTGCAAACATTCGTTCCTATTAGATATAGTAGATCAACCGCCAACCATACCGGCAGTACAAGCGGATCCATCCTCATCAAGGACAAGGCCTCTATTCAGAAGGCCCATCAGCGTCGAGGACCAGATCCAGACCTTCTTAAAGCAACATCTGCATGAGTCCTCGTGTGGTGGATGGATTTTGAAATTTAAGACCTCCGAGATCGAGGCCGGCAAAGAGTTGGACAAAATACCTGCACTGGGAGAGTACCCGGCATGGAGAATCACGGTTTTTGAGAAAACTATGGAATCAATTAGGAGTTACGTCGCCAGCCCTCGCCAGTTGTTCTCGCATGCTGAAAAGCTTTTCATATCTATGTGCTCTAAATTTAGCGCTACTCATGTCACTCATTGCATGCATTGGTTTCTATAAGACTCCTTCCTCACATGTTTGTGATTTACATGTAAACAATAAAAAAAAAAAAAGCGATCATGCTTTTCATCACTTGACTTCTACTTTTTTTTATGCATGAACTCTATTGGAGGCCTCCCACAAAGGTGCAAACCTTAAATGTTCCTTTAATATTAACTTTCTTTTCAAATCCATTGACCTACCTCAACACATAATATTGCCTTTGCAAGCCAAGGCCAAAAAAAAAATCATTTCAATGCTGAAACTCAATGCTGAAACTCACTTGGAGTGATACCCACCTTTTATAGCAAATGGTAAGAAAGCTTTATGGCTATGGGGCATAGATAACAAACACATGCAAGAGAGAGGCAGGTGAGAGAGAGAGAGAGAGAGAGAGAGAGAGAGAGAATGGAAGCAGCTGCGTCCTTTCCACGGTTTTTTATTCACTCCATCAGCTGTTGTTCTACCGAACAACCTCCCGCGCTACAACTTAGACGGAGATCAAACACTCCCAGGTTTGTTCCTTCTCTCCTCTTTTCCTGCGGTGTTGCAAAGTTCATTGTGTTGAATTGCAATGGGGTGACACAAGTTTCGTGGTCATGGAAGCTGTGATGACAAGGAGTTATTCTTTTCATAGTTCAATTCTTGCTTTTCTTAGCTGGAAAACTGCTTCCTGGACGCACACAATTTAGTTTTACGACTCCAGTTCCGCTAGACGAGGACCCAACTGCCACCCAAGAGGATAATGAAAGTTGGAGCTACTTTGAAAACATCCCCATATCGATCTTGTATTGAACTGGTAGAAAACACGCTTACTTAGTTTGTCAAGGATTTGTCAACCAAAGATGCCTCGGAGATTAGGGAAATCAAACACGAACAAGTTCATGCCTCGGAGATTAGGGGAATCAAACACGAACAAGTTCCAGTAAGTTTTGTTGCAAGAATCGACAATGGCGAAGATTTGAGAATTGAGGCAAAACACCTTATTGCAATTGACCATAGACATAGGCCAATTTTGTTTATGTTTACCATGGTTTTCATACGTGGCAGGTGAGAGAGACGTCTTTCGCATGCCAGTTATGTATTTAACTCTGCACATAAAAAGTGGACCCCTTGTAGTTGTATGCAGAGAACATGTCTTAAGGTAAATTGTGGCATACTCACCAGCCAATTCGACTCTACTCAAATCGAGAAATTATTTTTAAAAGGTTCTGCAGAATGAGAATTTGAAAACATTAGTTCATGTTAGAAACCCATGCATGTGACTGTTTGGGCAATACTGGGCCTCATACCCATTGCCAAGTGTGCTTGCATTCATCTGTCCCACACTGTCCTTTGCCCTACGATGGTGTGCTGCACCTAATAGCTCCCTTGGGTTCGGATTGGTTTACGGTCTCGTAACACCCCTTCCCCCTTAAGAGCTGTCTGGGTCCTCTAAGACGAAATTTGAATATAGTTGATGAAGAATGATACCTCTTTCCCAAGTGGCATTCTCAACAAGTTGATCCTTCTATTTAACTGAATATTCCTGATATAGAGTGTGACATGTCTGCGTCTCTCTAGAATCAAGTTGCTCTAGTTAAGCCTTTCGTAAATTGCCTTTCGGGAGTTTTAGCTCGTAGGAAACTTCATCTATTCTTCCAATAACGGTAAATGGACCACAATACCTAGGAGACAACTTATCACACACTCCTGTTTTTACGGTTCTAGAGTCAACTGGGACTCCAAAAAAGGCTTTGTCATGTGTGGATCTGCATAATGCTTTGTTCGAACCTGAGATTCCTTAATGCTTCTTTCAACAAGTTATACCATTTGGTTTATGTGTTCTAAAACGTTTTTTGCTACTTCAACTATTTCCTGTTTGAAAAGTATAGTTGTGGGTGAGCATGGTTGAAAACCATACATCAACATAAATGGGTTGTATCCCGTAGCTGAATGCTTGGCACTATTATAAGCAAACTTTAATATCGGAAAATATTCCTCCCAATTAGTTTGCTTTTTACTGACATGCTCAAAGCATATCCTCTAGCACTTGGTTTACTCTTTCTATTTGACCGTCTTTCTGTGGATGGTTTGTAGTACTCATAGTTTGGTATGGAGATGATGAGATACTGCTCTCCAAAAACCCCATCAAACTTACTATCTCGGTCGCTGACTATGCCGGAAGGAAGACCATATAATTTAAATAGCTTGTCTATAAACAACCTCTCTAACTCTGGAGCTGTAACAGTTGTTTTGGCTGGAATAAAATGAGCCATTTTGATCAAACGGTCTATTGTGACCCATATAGCATCATAACCCTTGTGAGTCCTGGGGAGGTCTACTATAAAATCCATGAAAATATTTTCCCATTTACCAGCTAGTATTTCTAATGGCTGTAACAACCCACCTGCCTTTAGACACTTTGCTTTGTTAATCTGACACTTCTGGCAACTAGTTACGTACTGCTATACGTCCTTTTCATACTGGGCCCAAAAGAATTGCCTCCAAAGAAGCTCATAAGTTTTTTGAGTTCTTGAGTGTCTCGCACTGGGTTGTCATGACATTCGTATAACACTTGGTGCCTAAAGTCTTCTGAGTTGGGGAATACATATTGTCATTCCCACGAAGTCATAGGGGAACTGGATGATGTGGCCCAGTTAAGCTGCAGATGTGTCCAGTGAGGTGTCACAGTGCACTACTAGTGGTGCATGGGCCTTGGAGGGTATAAGTATACCCATTGGGCTCTTACTAGTGTATGCTTGATTTTGATATGAGTAGCTACATGCTGTTGGTATCACACCTCTATCTTTTGTGAGGGATTGATCCATAGCTTGGGGGCTAGATCCGTATGATCTAGGTTTGGTTGGGTTGGTTTCTTCACCATCCGATTCCCTTGTGTTGCTTTGTTGCGGCTTTCTTAGCTAATGTATCATGGGTGAGGTGCTTTAAACATATTCTGTTTCTATAAAGTAGATACTCATTCTGAATGGAATATTATCCTTGAGTACTAGATCCCTCAATCGTGATGGTATGCTGGAGTTTACAGACTCAAAATCCTCAATGCAATCTGGTGTATGTTTGGACTGTCCATCCTCAACGAAAGCTGTTGTATGTTTGTACATCAAACTATGGAGAAAACACATCGTTTTTACATTTCCCCCTCAAGGATTCGAGTGACTCATTATAGATCTGAATAAAACTTATTTCATTTACCATTGGCATTGATAGATTGTCTATTTCACAATTTAAATATGTAAATCTCATAGATTGTTTCTATTCAGTTCTTAAGCGGAGGCCAAGTTCATAGATTGTCTAGTCCAAAATTTAGATATGTAAAGCTTATAAAAAGAAATGAAAAATATGAATCATTGCTTCAAAGAGAATATGCTCATAAAAGAAAAGAAAAGAGGGTACACTAATCTATATAAAAATCTACATGGATATATGTTCACTTGTTATTGATGTAATGCCTTATGGGATAACAATTGATCTATACACCAATTGAAAAGACATATTTGTAGAGTATAATGACTGTCAAACTTCAAAAATCTAGTTATTGAATAATCTTTTCTCTCTCTGTTAGAACCATAGATGCACCGAATCGCAATTCGCTGGGTCCGCGATTCACGAATCGCAATTTTGAACCCAGAATCGCAATTTTTTTTTTTTTTTTTTTTTTTTTTTTTGGAAAAATAGGTTATGGCTGAAATTTTTTTAGGGGATCAATGGTCAAACCAGTGTTTTGCCTCTCAGAAGTGCAATAGATGAGGCACAAACAGATCTTATTTTTAGTAGCTATCTAGTTGTCATTTGCTCTGGTTTTCAGTAAATGTTAATCCTACAGTTTGGGCTATCAACTGTATTGTGAATGCAACTAACATATTGGGATAAGTGTGTTTATAAATCTCAAAGCAAGGTAGAGTTCAAAGTTATTGTATTCACTTCTTTGGATAATATAATTGGAGTCTCCAAGCCAACTTACTGAACATTGCCAATTTGTTAATGGCTATTGTGGAACTACTTCGTGGAAGCTATAGGCAACTATAAGTTACATATTGTATGAAAGATCTCTGCCTCAGTGCTCAACTAAGAAATATATTGTAGAGGTTCAATTTTATTTTTTATACAATTGTTCTTCAAAATATTTGAAGTAAAATGAAAATTATTTCTTGTTGCAAAAGTCCTCTCTAAAAATTTGTTTAGTTAATGAGATTCTTTGAAATATCATTTGAAAAGATTATGACGAACTTTCCCAAATATGTCCAAACAACACTATTCACCATGGTCATAGAAGTCACTGGAATATTGGTGAGCCCAAACGGGATCACCTTAAACTCATAATGACCGTGAGGAGTTCTGAATGCTAGTTTTGGGACATCTTCCGCTTTGATATGGGCTTGATGATATCCAGATCTCAAATCTAGTTTACTGAAATATCTAGCCCCGTTGAGTTGATCAGAGGTGAAGGTAATCAAGAGTGTGTTGCATGTACCATGGTTGGCCAAAAACTAGATATAAGACCAAGTTTCATGCTAATGGAACAATGGACAAGTACAAGGCGAAGTTGGTGGTGAAAGGCTATGCCCATCAAGAGGGGCTAGACTATGATAAGACATTCGCACTTGTTTCTAAGATGACATCGTAGGGCCATATTGGCCTTAGCCTCATACTTTGATTGGGGTGTTCCATCAAATAGATGTCAAGAGTGCCTTTTTCAATGGGCAACTTTAGGAGGAGGTTTATATGGAGCAATTGTAGGGGTTTGTGATAACAGACAAGGAGCATCTTGTTTGCAGGATTAGAAAAGCCTTGTATGGGCTCAAACAGGCGCCAAGGGCTTGTTATAGCCGAATTAAGGAGTACTTTGCAAGGCAAGGGTTTGAGAAGAGTAAGTCTGATTGCAAGTTGTATGTCTTCAAGGAAGGGGAAGACTTTTTTGATGTGGATGACTTACTCATCAAAGGAAGCAATAAGAAAGTTATTGCTTGTGTTAAGGCAAGTCAATTCATGAGTAAACCTACTGAATCACATTGGAAGGCAGCCAAGTAGATCCTACATTATGTGAGAGGGACTTACTATGTTGAACAGTTGATCATGCCTTTTCATATAACTTGTGCATACTAGACCACTAAGTGTGTGCGAAAGGAATTTTTTGTATAAACATGTATCATTTTCTAAAGTTTCTTTTATCTTGGTGTTAATGCTAGTGGCAATATTGGGCTATCACCAATATCACAAAACTACTAGGAAATATGCATGGTAGTCACACTAGCATTAGTGACTTAGTTTGATGAACGAGATAATTGATCTAGTCCATGCACAATAGCATCTTCTTGATGGTAATCTACCTAAGATGTGCTTCTATTGAGATGTAGAGATGCATGAAGAATGATTAAGGGACGCATTTTAGTCATTTTCCATACATAGCTTAAGAAGTTTCGACAGATCAATGCAGTTGTGTCACAAACTAGCACACAGGATAAATTGTGAATGGAAGTGTGGATATTAAAGAAATGAACCAAATCATGTATCATAAATCAGATTACTTCCACCCTTGAGATTTTCTAAGGTTTGGAATGTTGAGAAATTTTAATTTTCCCTTCAAAGATTACTCTCATCGATAAATCATGGCATGTGAACATGATATGTTGATTCCCTACTTGATAGTGCTAACTTTGATATAGTGTCGAATTTCTATCTGTTGATAATTAATTTCCCAAAAAAAAATTCATGTGCTCACTTCAACATGTTTTAGCTTGACTAAGTTGTAGCCTTATTTTTATGACATACTTTACAATCAACAACCTCACGAAAGTACTATGCAAATGGAGGAGTCTTCTTTATGCAATGCATCATCACATGCAAGAAGTCCATTGCTATCAACACTTAATGATTCGAAAAATCTGTATTTCAGGCGCATATTTCTCCTAGGCACTAATGCATCTGCCTCGACTACATATGGAAGTGCAGCAATAGCAGATAGGATGGTCGAGTTTGATCTTCCTCGATAATGTTATATTTTGAAACCTATCGTTTTGTTGACTTTGTGCTAGACATAGACCATTTTATTTTCTATTCAGCATAAGAATTTTTATTGCTTCTAATATCAATGATTGCCTTGTTTCATAGAATATCCAATATGTGGGCTGCTTATTAAAATAAACAAAAACATTGATGTGTGTGTGTATACCATAGATGCAGCCCATGTTCCAAAACTTGTTCTAGATTACGATCCAGGAATTCCTATTAGGGTTTTCCAAATGCAATTAGATTGAAGGTTTTTTCAACAACAATTCACTTACCCAGCTTTCTAGGAGTTTCAAGAACAGTGCAGTCCAGTCTTGGGCATTATTATTTTTGGTGCCAATATGGGTATTAGATTGAAGGTTTTTTCAAGAGCAATTCACTTACCCAGCTTTCTAGGAGTTTCAAGAACAGTGCAGTCCAGTCTTGGGCATTAAGTGATTCTCTATTTATAACCATGGGTTAGGTTTATTATTTAGACCATGTTAAGTCAGTTTTAGTTGAGTTGGACCCAATTTTGGTCCAGTAGTAATTTGTGGGTCCAAGTAAAGTCTAATTATGTTAAGGGACCCTATCTTGACTTTTGGGGGTGCCCTATAATTAGTAGTGGGTCTTGGAAGGTTCTAGAACTTAGAGTTTGGAAGAGTCTAGGCCCTTGGAAGGCCTATTTATATGTACTCTTTGTTCATTCATAATTCATTCACTTTCAAGCATTGCTACTACTTTCTCTCTCCTTGAGGGCGCCTAACCCTCTCCCTCTTCTTCTTCTTCTTCCTCTTCTTCTTCTTCTTGTATATGGAAATTGAATGTTAGAAGGATCTTGGCACTTTGATTTCTTACATGGTATCAGAGCCACGGATCTTCTATGCTTGATTTAGGGCGCCCTACCAAAAGAGATCGTCTTCACTTAGGGATCACAAAAATTCAGCACCTTTGCTGATTTTTTGGAGTGAAGATCTGTTTTTTGACTCTTTTTCGTTTTGGAGGAGGGCGCCACACATCAAAGAAGATAACAGGATTTTGGGCGCTCAGGTTGTTGTTTGCTGATTTTTTAGGTTGCAGGAAGGCGCCATTAATTATCTTCTTCGGGGCTTCTTTTAGGTCGCCCACATCCGTGTAGGTTTATCCTACTTCCCTTGGTCCGCTGCTGCCCTATTTTTCAGATTTGCTCCTGTGCAGGAGGGCGCCCATCTACAAGCAATTTCTATTCTTCTGATTTGGCTGAAAAATCAACACCCTTGCTGATTTTACAAAGTGAAGATCCGCTTCTTTTTGCTTGTTTCCAGGTGTGGAAGAAGGCGCTAATTTTATTGTGATGATCCGATCACATTCCGAGGCTGAAAATTGGACAACATATTACCATTTGTAGGGTGTTGCAACAGCCCTATCCGTATGTGTATTGTTCACACTTTTTGGCAAGAAAGGTCTCCGAAAAAAGCTTTGTTGGAGGCTAACCTGATTCTTTGCTTGCTGGTTTTTGAGTTTGTAATGCAATTCCAGGCTGAAATTTTCAGCACACAAGGCTTGTAGGAGGGCAAGTTCCTACATCCATCTAATGTGTGGTTTCGACACATTCCGGTGCTGATTTGTCAGATTTGATACTTGCTGGTTTTTGTGTCTTTTAGGGCACATTTAGGGTTTGAAAAAGTTTATCTTCTTGGCTGGTTCTTATGGCAAGAGTTTTGGGAGCAATTCGTACTTGTTCACGTGAAGATATGTTGGATGGCACCAACTATTCTTCATGGAGTTGCAGGCTGAGATTTTGCATCGACGTGATGATCAAGATTTTATCGGTAACAAGATCTATCTTATATCATTTGAGATTTTGCAAGACCTCTAAAAGTGCTTGGAAAACACTTTTAAAGATGTACCGAATAAAGGATTCATCATCCTGCTTTCTCCTCTCTACTTCATCCTCTTTGAAGGTAGAAGAGAAGTTTGATCATTGTCTTTCTACAAGTACAAGTTTGCATCGGAATGTTGGTATGGTAAAACATTCTTCTTCTCTTGAGCCATTTGTTGCAAATGATGGATGCATTAGTGAAGAGAGATGTTTTGGAAAAGGCTGAAATCAAGCATTCTTTGAAGCCGTTTTGTACTAATGGAGGAGGGGACAAAATCATGTCAATTAGTACATTGGTTCAAAGTGGCGTGTTGCTGGATTTTTTGGGTGTTCAAAGTGGCAAGCTGTTGGTTTTTTTCTTGAAGATGGTGGACACCAGATTCAGCCATGGTTTATTGATCATTTTCAGCCTATGTTACATTGTGAGCATCGGGAATGGCCTGCGGAAGGTTTTTGGACAACAAGGTCCACATTGGAACACTTTGGACAGCAAAGTGTTGGTGATTTTGTGACTGTTGGACAACCTGCTACAGCCTCTTGTTGGTTGTCCGAGTCTTTGCGGGATAACAAAGCATCTTTTTACCTTGGAGGAAACACTCATGCCTCACCAAAATCAGTACCTTATGCTGATTTTCATGTTTTGATGCTTACTTCTTATTATGACGGTGTTGTCTTACCTAGTGTTGGTGAGCAGATCATTGATAGTAAGATTCGAGAGGATGTGATGGTAAAAGAGTATCATGACTATCATCTTCACACTGGTCCAGCATTTCAGACCACCATGTTAGCTCGCATGATCCGAGGGAAGCCCTTGGTTCCACATGAGATCATCCTTGCGGAGTTTGCCACCCCCCCTATTCAGATTGAGGCAGCCTTCCGGCTTATCACATACATCCAGGTCATCCCTCTTCTCTGCTTCTTCTTCCTCTTCTTTCACTTCTTCTTCTTCTTCTTCCTCTCTCACTATTGCTCTCCCCTCCCTTTCACCCTCCTCCTCTTCTGCATCGTCTTTACACCAACTCACAGCTCCTCCATCTACCATACCCATTCCCTACACTCCCTCCAAATCAGTTGAACTCTTTTCCTCTTGGGAAGCCGACCAAATGAGAACAAAGTTCCAGCTTTTGAAGCAAGAACTCTCACAACTGAAAGAAGTAGTGGTCTCCTTAGTAAAAGAAAAGAACTTGTTGCAGTCCAAAGTCACCTCATTGGAGCAAGTGATCAACACTAAGTAGGTTACAGCCTCGGAATCGACCACCAACATGATACAGGAACTTTAGAGTAAAATTGAGCAGCATAAAGATTCATGGGCAGCTTTCTTGAAGAAAGGCTCCAAACCTAGTGCCCCCATTCCTCGGTTATCTCAGCCACCATCTCGGAAGAACGGTCAAGAGAGCAAAAAGCCCACAACATCAGGGTTCGCGAGATACCGGACACTCAGGACGCCATTGCTGAAGCAACGAGTTTTCTCGAATCCACTCTAGGACATGTGACAGATGGGCTGGATACAGCTTGGAGGACCGCCAGAGCTGCAGCCACATTGATCATTCGCTTCACATCCCTAGACAGCTGCAGAAAGGCTTTACGTTGTACTACCATATATATGGATGACGATCTTACCTACATCCAGGTTGAGGAGAGGTGTAAAGCCTTTCAGGTAGCTCGAGAGACTGGTAGACGGGTTATATATCGAGATGGTCAGATACAGTTTGTTGCTGGCACCCCTAGCAGTTCCCAGAGCTAGAAATTCGGGGCTCCCGGGGTTGGGAGCATCCCGGGGCCCTCATCCATACCATCTTCAGATTGGGGTATGGAATTGTGATGGCATCCACTCATCCTCTACAGTAGGTGATCTGATTGACTTTATCACTGGACGAGACCTATTGTTCTTCATGGAGACTCACGAGAGCCAGGTGCGCGGTTTACCCACCTTCTCTGGTTACATATGGGATTCAGTATACAGATCTGAGACTAGATCAGCCAGTGGCCGTGACTCCGTGACCTGGGGTTCTCTACAGATATTATTCTAGTCATCATGGCTCTCTATGAGAGGGTCTTGGGCTGCTTTCGTCATGGTAGTGGCATCTCTAAGCAGATCTAGAGTACTATTGGGGTTAAGCAGGGATGCTCTCTCTCACCAGTTCTCTTTGGATTATATATTAGCGTGATGGGGACGGTTGTCGGCTTGGGGACATTCTGATAGCCATCCTTCTCTATGCGGATGATGTGGTATTAGTATCCCGTACCAGAGAGGGATTACAGAGACAGTTGGATTGTTTACACACCTTCTGTACCCAGTGGGGTTTAGGGGTTAACCTCTCGAAGACCAAAGTTATGGTCTTCAATACTTCTCGGGCCTTCATGTAGTGCCAGGAGCTTACCCTTGATGGACAGTCCTTAGAGGTGGTCTCTTAGTACACTTACCTGGGTGTGCTCTTTTCTGGTCCTACCTTCAGTGAGACAGGCGACTACTTCTAGACTTGGGAAAGGTCACTCTTCCCTAGTCCAGTTGGAGAGATTCTGCTTCCGTAAGTCTATTCGGGATGCCCCGAGTAAGTGCAGACTGTTTGGCACCATCGTCACCCCTTCGGCCTTGTATGCAGCAGAGATATGGTGTACATGACTATCATCTTCACACTGGTCCAGCATGATCCGAGTGATGCCCTCGATTCCACATGAGATCATCCTTGCGGAGTTTGCCACCCCCTTATTCAGCTTGAGGCAGTCTTCCAGCTTATCACATACATCCAGAGAGTTCAGGCACTTCCTGATACAGAGCAGCGATATACACGGCTTGCACTCTTGCCCTCTCATCACCTTCAGACTCAGGGATACCAGCTATCACGGTTCTCTCAGGCATCACAGTTCCTCATGGAAGCATTTGGTATCACTATCACTGAACTCCCTTTGGGCACACACCGGTACATTAGATGTTTTCTATACAGAGCATATCTCGATCGTATCACATGGTCTCCGTTTCACTTTGGGACAGTTCAAAGTCTCCTCACATCAGTTGGCTATTGAGACAGGCAGATTCCAAGAGAGACTATGCATGCTATGTCCCCTACATGAGATAGAGTCCGAGGAGCACTACATATTCAGATGCCCCATATATTATGAGATCAGAGGGCGATATCACTGTTTATTCCGGGACATGCCTACTACACTCAGAGCACTGATTGGATATGAGGATTCTCGTTGTGTCGCACTTATGCTACGGGAGATGGTCTTGCTGCGCCAGGATATGTACCAGATAGCTCACCAGCCACATCCTAGCTCTCAGGCTCAGAGTACGTCTTTCTTCACCAGGAGATGGACACGGGGTCTGATGACGATGATGACGACATACTACCTCACCGATGTTAGAGACAATGTATCACTCATAGTCATGCAGCAGTTTGCACTTCACGCCATGTTACGAGAGCACACAGTTTTCACCCTCGTAGACGATGTCAGCGACGGCCCATGTTACCTCCTATTGCAGCTCGTATCACATCCTTTTTCAGCAGCAACACTACATGATATTACTCTACTCCTGGCAACTATTTTGCTCCCCCCTTATGGACAGTTGGCAGTTTGTAATTTACAGTTATATTGATCATTTTTCTTTTATGTATAGTTTTTTCTTGGAGATGTTTATATACGCTCCCTTGGTTTTCACATACTTGACATGTACTCCATTTGGTCTTATATGCCTTTTGGCATGGAAAAGACATTAATAAAGCTTTCTTTCTTTCTTTCTTTCTTTCTTTCTCTCTCTCTCTCTCTCTCTCTCTCTCTCTCTCTCTCTCTCTCTCTCTCTCAAATTGGAGTTCAAGCTTCGAAATAAAATTCATTCCCCTATGGCTTAGAAGAGATGTTTAACATGGCAGATGGAAACTTCTTATCTCACTCGTTGCATCTAAACGATCAACAAAACCATCAAGATCAATATCAGTCAGCAGTTAGTTCCAAACAGAGATTCAGATCCAGATCCGTTATCTATCCATGGAACCTGTACTGAAAGATTGTCAAAAGGTTTCTAATTGAAATGCTTTTTTGAATGAGAAAATTCAATGGTTTGAGTCAAGGAGACATTAAAATTGTTGAAACATACTTACAAAACATTAAATATATTGCAAGAACCTATGGCACAAAATCATGAGCTTTAGGGTTATCATTCTATTAATTAAGGATGCATGGAGTCTACGCAGTGCGCATTCGCATGATTATGTATGATTGTATTAAGTAAAGATGCATGGAGTCTACGCAGTGCACATTCGCGTGATTGTTGAAACATACTTACAAAATATTAAATATGTTGCAAGAACCTATGGCACAAAATCATAAGGCTTAGGGTTATCATTGTATTAAGTAAGGATGCATGGAGTCTATGCAGTTCCCATTCGCATGATTATGTATCACTTTTGTATCTGATGAAATATGCATTATTGTACACTAAGATCCTTGAAGTTGCTACTGTCCTTTGTCACTAATTGCTAGTCTTTTCTTGTGCAGATTCCGCAAGACCCAAAGTGGAGTTAAAATTCAAGGTTTAAACTTTTGGTTGTTTTGAACTCGTTGACTTTGTAAGGTCTCTGTAAAGCTCAAGATTCAGATAATTTCCAAGAAATTTGATAAGTAAAACTCACGTAAGTAAAGACTGACATTCATGGAGATACATGTTTATTGGAAGCATAATAATTGGACCACAGGACATGAAATGCTTGAAACATTACCTTTTGACACAAAGTTCGTCATGCCAATATCAGTGATAGTGTTATGTGGGATAAAAGTCTGCACTGTGTGATATAGAGAATGCACAGACTCTGATTCAACTTCACTCATGTGGCCCAAGTCTCCTTTTCTTATGATATTTTCAAATGAACGATACTTTCCGAGGCCTGGATTGTAGTGTGCTAAAATAATGCTATACATGGACTTTTTTCTGCATGCTGTGAATTTTGACAGAAATAGGGACTGTCATTCAAAATGCTTCCAGTTTTATGTCCGTATCAAATTTGCATTTGCAGCAACGACTCCTAGAGAGTCTCCTACACAATCTGCAAAGCATGTTGCAGTTTGGTGAAAAGATTGAGAGCCAAAGCCATTCTCCATATGGATCATAATGCTATGTAGCCATTAGTGCTGACTGAGGATATAAAGTACAAGAAAAAGTCTCCGCTAATGCCAATCAAAGATTAATTGGTGAATAGAGATTCAGACATGCATTCACTTGTGTTTTTTGGCAATCTACGTAGGTCATGACAAGTGGTAGTGCCACCATTGTCTAGTAGCTGCTATTTGTAGTTAGTTTTAACAATCAGTGGTCATGCGTACTTACTTCCACTTTCTATCCAATAAGGAATTTGGTAAAATCCCCAGGTTTCATTTAGAACATAGTGTTTAGCACGTTTTAAATTGTTTTGTTTCCTTATCTATTTTTTCATTTCAAATGTTCAGATTGCCACATAGGAGGACCAAATTTTTTAAATGTGATTGTATGTGTGGGTTGTATGACATTTGATCTCTTAAGATTCATGATTCGATTTTCTTGCTCTTTGGGATGACTCAAATCACAAAGAGTGTGAGACCCCTTTCCATTAACCAAGTCAAAAGTCTACCATTCTACTAGTTACATTGATCTAGAGCTAAGCTATGAAAGCATCACATAAGCAAGACTTAACCTTAGAAAGCAGGAAAGAGAGAGATTAAGACTAAAGAGAGAGATCAATATCATCAGCTGAATTACAAATGACACAGATTCCCTACTTATAGCCTAAAGGAAGCTCTAAAAAGGAAGCTTCCAGTGGCAAGGGCCCAACTGGGAGGGATAATAGTGCGCCCTCCAAGAAGGCCCCCACTCTCCAATAATATGTCCAAAATGTCCAAATAATGAATAATAAGGCCCAAGGCCAACCATAAAGTCTAAGTGTCAATAATGAATAAAAAAGGGCCCAAGGCTTGCTTATGCATAAAGTAAAGTAAATGTAAATGGACGTGGCGAATATGAGCCGAGTCCATAACTCTCCCCGACACAAAAAAAAGACCCAACTGCCAAAAAGAAACTGGATCAAACATCAGCAAGCCCTGGTGCATCAACAACTAGAGCAGCATCTGATGTAGAGGAATCAACAAGAGCACGATCCTGATCCGCAAGTGATGGCGTATGATAAAAGACATCAATAGGCTCCCATGTGGCCTCCTCAACAGGACGACCATCCCACTGGATCAAAAATTGAATTTGCCAGCAACGTCGACTATGGTGAAGGCGAACCTGGTGAATGGCAGCTGGTAAGAAAGGGAACAACTCAGGATCAACATCATGGCGACGAAGGGAACATCTCGGCCGCGTCATCAGAAACCAAGCAATATGGAACAACCAGGAATGCCAAGGAACCAGAAGAAGATCAAGTATCAACCAGGAATGCCAAGGTATCCGTAATGCCCAAGCTAGTAGAGGATCAGCCCAAAAGATAGGGACATCATCCAAAAAGTCCAAGAAGGTAGAACTGCATCAACAACGGGAAGCCAAGAAGGAAACTGGAAAAGAGATGGACACTCCATATGTGCAAGGTGCCAGCAACATCAGAAGACCAGCACCAAGGAGTAGGAACATGAGTAGGATGACAAGCATGCTGTAACAGCATGGAAAAGCAAGCGATATGCCAGGAAACATGGAGCATAAAGAGATCATCCTGGCAAAGGATAGCTAAAATGGAGAAATATGCACCAGCATGGTCAAAAGCCCAAGGTATCCATAAGGCTCATGAATGAGAAGTAGCAATGGCACACGGTACCCTCAAGGCCCATATCACGAGAAGAGCAGCATGCCAAAAGCTCCAGAAGGTCCAAGAAATCAATGCATCATTTAAAAAGACATGATGCATGAAAACAATAGCAACAAATCTAGAAATAGTAGAGGCCCAACTGAAAAACCGTAGCCAAAAAACTCATCCAGAAAGACCTCATATGGACATACCAATCCATCATAGGATACACCAAAAACGGATGGAGAATCGGATGACCCATCGGAACTGGCTGCAAGTGTAATCCCAAAGTACACACCAGGCACACAAGTGAGGAATAGAAGAAATGCACTAAAACGAGGAACAGGATCCACAACATCAGTAGCAAGCATCAGAGCAATATCCACGTGTAGCTGGGAATGAGTATCAAAGGACATATGAGCAACACTGAAGTATATGGCGGCAACATTCCCAAAAACTATCCAAGAGAGGAGAAGGAACTCTCTCAAGGTACCCTGATGGTCTCGGAACACCAAAACAAAATGGCAACTTAGCATTGAAGACCAAGCGATATGGAGCAACCCGAAATGACGGGGAACCTGAAGATCACCTGGACAAACAGTAGTTGGAACGGAGGCAATAACTAAAGCCATCAGGATATGCTAAGCCTGACAATGAGCAACAAGCCAAGGAACAGATAGAGAGCCACATGCATAATCATAGAGATATCCGCACCATAGGCGATCAGTAATATGGAATAACCAGCACCAATCAGTAGTTCCAAATGAAAACCAAGCTATACATAATAACCAGGAATGCCAAATATCAAGAGATCAAAAGGAATCAGTCGCATGAAAAACCTCTAATGCATAAAAAGCTCAAAAGTCTATACCATCGGCATGGACTGTAGCAAACCTATATGTAGAAACACAAGGAGACTGAAGGATGCCCGTATACTCATCTAGAAAGATCCCAACATATAAATACCCTAGATAAGTGGTAGTGACCATCTGGCAAATATCCTCGGATGGAAAATGTGTGACGGTAAGGGCCAAAGGCGCATGAATCATGTCAGGAACCGTAGAAATATCATGAGGCTGATCACAAACCTCAAGCAGAGATACATGGAGTAAAGCGAAAGAAGATACAACTTGATCACCAATAGCAAGGGAACCATCAAACGTGGACCCGTGAAGAGCCCCATAGAAATCAGCAGGAACATCCGCCATAACGGGTTCAAGAGATGGAGATATAGAGACCAACGGAGAAGATACTGCACCAACCACCGAACCAGGAAGGCTATTTGAGGTATGTGCAAAAGCAATAGTAGAAATACCACCAAGGTATATGGCCTCAATATCAATGAAACCAGGAATGACCACTGAATACGATATCTGTGAATCAAGGCATATAGGTGCAAGGCACGTGGCAACAACCTGTAAATCTGGAGCAACATCAACCTGAGGAAGAGGACCCCCGGATGGTGAAAGTGAAGCAACAACTGATGTACTCTGAATGGAAAGAAAAGCTGCATCGTGAGCCTTTGACAGGCTACGCATAAACTGATTCTCGGTAATCAACTGATAGTCACACTGGGAATCAATACCAACAAGTGAATGATGCTGACCAGTATGAGTAGAGGAAAGTGTCTACTGAGAGAGATCCACAACAACAGTACCAAGTGAAGAGAACCAGTCTGCACCAAAAATAATGTCATATCGCTCCAGAGGAATGATGTAGAAATCTGCCTGACCAGAAAAATCACCAATGCGATAATCCAAGCCCTGAAACATCTGAGAACTGAGAAAAGAATGGGAACGAGCAACCTCAACACTGAGAGGTTGGGAAGCAGGAACATGTGTAGCACGAATCCTGGTGGAAATGTAACTACTAATAAATGAATGTGTACTGCCTGTATCCGTTAAAGAAATATACTCTTGCCCCACATCTAGAATAATATGATCCACAAATAGAACAACATACGTAGGCCTAATAATATAAGCATCAATTGATAAGTTTTGGCCAAAGTATGCATCTAAAAGAACCGCATACTCATCCAGACGGGTATCATCAAAATAAGCTAGTGAGTATACAATAGGACCATCATGAAATGTATAACCATATGCCATATGGAGATCTATTGGAGTAGCCAAAGCATCTGAAAGAGCAACCGTAGATCCATGAATAATATCGAAATAAGGAGCATAGGCTATAGCATGGCGCTCAGGGACATGAGTAGCATCAAAGTACTCAACAACAATATCAAAGCATGCAACATCGACAATAGTAGCAAGGCATACTATATCAGTATCAAAGCATTGAACAATATCATAGCATGCAACAACATTGGTAGCACCATCAAAGCATGCAACGACATCATCAATAGTATCATAGCATGCTATATCAGTATCAAGGACCATATCTACCGCAACCTGTATATGTGAATCAGCATCAGTAGAAACCTGTATATGTGACTCTGACTCACTATGGGATACAATGACGAGCTCAGGTAGATCAATAACTATCTCAAGTAAATCAGGCAACTCACTCACATTGTGTGATATAGAATCATCCTCATGTGTATCGTTAGCAATGTGTGAATCAACCTCATGTGAATTGCTAGAAATGTGTGACTCTATCTCTATTTGTCCTGCACAAGAAAATGGAACCTCGCGTATGGAAGAATGCTCACGAGAGGAATCAGAAGGAGTAGAACTCTCAAGGCCTATAATACCACTCGTAAGAGCGACAGGAGGAGCAATTACAGAATGATCATCGAAAAATATAAGAAGTACTAGTAGAAAGTCATGCCACTCAGAGATAGGCGGATGAGAATGGACATAGCCAAACCACTTCGACCTAGCAGAACCCTTTAAGAGAAAAATTGCATCAAGAATCTTATTAGGACCTGGACAACTTGGCCGAGAAGTATCAAAGTAATACTGAAGACGTGTGAGCCATTTGTCGAACATACATTCAGATGGTATATCACTATTAAAAACAAACGATAATCTAAAGGGGATAGAGACCTAAAATCAAAAGTCATGATAAAAAATAAAATTAAAAGTAACAGATAAGAATACGTAACCCAATGATCCAAATAATTTGGTTGTTTTTTATTTTTATTTTTCATAATGGAGCGTAGAAAACGAAGAAAAAGTGAAAAACTAAATCGACGATGAAAATGAATTATGGAATTGAAACACAAATGGAACGGAAACTAATATTTGCTTATTGACCTCAAAAAGCATTTTGGAGGCTCCATTTCCCTCTTTTGCGGCCCTTTTTATCATCATTTTCATATGTTACCTTATATTGTTTGGAACAACCACTTCTTCATCTCTAGCGCCCTATTTGCTGGTGTTTTCAACGCTATTCATTACTATTGGTTGCTGATTTTTTTACAACACTTTGGAGGGTCCATCACTTTCTTTGGAGGAGTTTTCCACCCTCATTAAAATGTGCTACCTTGTTGATTTTTGGATAATTATGGATCCCATCTAGCACCCTATTTGGAGGCTCTTTGGGCTCCTTATCATCGACGATTGCATGTTTGTGTTTGGACAAAAAGTCTGTACTTTCAGTGTCGTGCCCTATTTGGTGGAGGCTTTTACATTCTTGTACTTGATTTTTGGATAGCCATAATTCATTTCATTTAAGCCCCTTCTTGGCATTCTTTTATTTGGATATAGTCTCTATCTTTTCGCTTGTGGACATGCCATGTTAGTTTTAACAAAATCACAAATTTAAGCATCAATGATCAAGAATGACAATATGCGAAGCAGATCTAATAGTCTCTCATGAAGAATGACAAGCTAGCAACACCAATCATCATTCGCTACAACCCAACAAGCAATAGCGAAGTTGAGTTCTCCCACAAAGAGCCCAATTGATACCAAATCAATAGCTGAAAAATGTATGTACATAGGGCCTCCTTATGCTCCCTTGATGAACCTTGAAGTAAGATTCAAAAATCGAGGAAAGACTTTTGGAGGGAAAACTATTGGCCAATTTCAATTTAAAAAGAATTAAAAAGACCATTTAGGTTTGTGCATGAATAAAATAATTGCGTGACTAAAAATTACAAATATCCACTAAGTAAATAAATGTAAGAACTGTAGTCAATGTCAATAATGTGCTAGATATAGGCCCAATAGGCCAGTAGTCCATAGCAGTTATGGACTTGCCTCATTACATTCGCCACGTCCATTTACATTTACTTTACTTTATGCATAAGCAGGCCTTGGGCCCTTTCTATTCATTAGTGACACTTAGACTATATGGTTGGCCTTTGGCCTTATTATTCATTATTAGTCCATTTGGACATATTACTGGAGAGTGGGGGCCTTCTTGGAGGGCGCACTATTATCCCTCTCAGTTGGGCCCTAGCCACCGGAAGCTTCCTTTTAGGGCTTCCTCTTGGCTATAAGGAGGGAAACTGTGTCATTTGTTATTCAGCTGATGATATTGATCTCTCTCTCTTTAGTCTCCTTAACCTCTCTCTCCTGCTTTCTAGGGTTAAGTCTTGCTTATGTGCTGCTTTCATAGCTTAGCTCTAGATCAATTGTGGCTTCATCTGTAACTTGGTATTAGAGCACTTTCCTGAGCATAATCTTGGAAATTTTGTTTTTTCTTTCGCTGCCTTGCCCTGCTCCTCCATCGCTGCTCCTACAGCTCCATTGCTGCCTTGACAGCCCTGCTCCATCGCTGCCCCTTGTACTCCTTCCTACCCAACGCTCCCCCTGCTTTGCTCCCTCTCTTCCTTGCTGCCCAGCACTCCTCCTCCTTCCTTTCCATCGTTGTCCCTGCCTTCCAACCTGTCACTTTCATCCAACATTTTTCTAGTTTGCAGCCATTTTCCACAACTATTTCCCAGCCTGTCCAGCGCCCATCCTCATCCAAAAATCACCCAATTCCGTCGTCGTTTGCTATTCGTCAGCATTTGATACTCTTCGTTGTGCTGTTGTTGATGTTGTCGTTATGTGCTATTATGTGTTCATGGTTTATTTTGATGATATTCTTATTTTTAGCCAGTCTCTTGCTAAGCATTTTTCCCATCTTTCCTTTGTATTTCAGTTACTTGTACATCACCAGTTATTTGCTAAGTTGTCTAAATGTTCTTTTGCTGTTCGTATGTTCGTTGGGTTAGCCACTCACCTTCGTCATCCAGTTCCTCATTTTTCCACTATTGCAGCTCCTCTTCATGCACTTTTGAAGAAGTCTAGTACTTTTCTTTGGACTTCTGAGATCATAGTTTGTGACAAGAATGATATGAAATTTGGGCTGTTTAGTGAAGTCATCAATCTGGTACCGAAGCTACTGAAAGATTTGGGTGCTAGGGAAGGTATGAGTACTACCCACCTTGACATCTATAGGCTGTGTGACGTGTGGTATAAACTGGAGTAGCATGGATCCAAGAAAGAATATGGCTACATATAAAGGAATTAGTGCTACTTGTGTCAATTGCAACAATAAACTTGTAGCCAATGATGTGCACATGAGGGTGGATATGACATGGACCTATGATTGGCCCAAGTAGCGTAAGCCAACTGGGCATGGCATTCAGTGGTGGGCGCAGAGGGATCAGGTGGAAGGTCAAGTGGAGGGTTGCCATAACGGATCTGGAAATATACAGCAGAATTAGGAACATCATCAATAGCATCAGCCTCATGGAAATAAAGAGCAGTGGTAGTAGTATGAGTTTGACAACAATTGTGAGCAACATGATTTGGGCTCTTACAATTGAAACATAAAACCTCCTCATAAATCTCAGACATCTCAGTAGGTGAGTAGAATAAAAATTGGGCTAGGAGACGAAAGGAGCTCAGACCAAAAGATGAAGAAGGACTGGAAGTGGAAGAAGAGGCAATAAGAGGGTGTGAAAAAGGGCATGTCAGGCAAGTTGTAAAAGAAGATGTAAGAAGATCAGGGTATTGTGCTGCAGAGATTTGGCAAGGGACATATCCTGGGAAAGAGAGGTGGATGAAAAAGAAGAACATCATATCTGAGAGCACCTTGTAGACCAACAACATAGCATGAAAGGAGCTTCAATAGCTAAAGATATGGAAACAAGTTGAAAAGCTCAATAAAATGTGATGTATAAGTAGCCAAGTCACCAATGTGGGAGAGACTGCAAAAAGCATTGTGTTAGCAAAGCATCCACTAGGAATCAATCATGGCTAAGCAAAGGGCCTTTTTAAACACATGCCAAGAAGTGAGGCTAACATGAGGAGTCTAGGGAAGAAATGCCACCAAGTAGCAGCAGTTCATTTCCATCAGGAAAACCAGAGTGAATGGAAAGTTGTCCCTTATCCTTAAATTCCCGAGCCGTCAATGGTGCCAAGTGTTGTAAAAGGATCAAGAGGCCTGAGACCTGAGGTGGAGCTAGAAGATGCCAAAAGTGAGGTAGCCTGTGTAGATAGGGATGCCATTTGAGTGGTCAAGACACCAAGGGTAGAACAATATTTCGAGAGTCAGCAGACTACCATAAGAGAATGTACAAGATCAATCACATGATTTTGACATGGAGTTACTAAAAGTGAGATAGATGTTTAAAGAGCTTTATAATAGAAGGATCGACTCTTTTTGTCACCCCAATTTTGCTCGAGAAATGCAAATCATATTATATATAAACACAACAAAAATATCCAGCAAATGAAATGATAAGTGTGCTGCCAAATAATCGAAATATAGTGAAAGATAAGTACCAACTGGTTGCTGCCCTGAAAAACCAGCATGATAGTCTCCAAAGAAGATGCTACTGCAAAAAGAGCCTAAAAAACAGCAAGTGAAAGTGTGCAAAAATATGTCAATATCACCTCCAAGTAGGGCACTTGCCACCCGAAACATCATCAAGGTAACTCAAACTACGACAACAAAGAGGGCGATGTGGCTAGAATGTAGGCCAAAAAACCAGCAAATGACTGTTGATGAAATACGTGTCAAACTCATCTCCAAACAGGGCACTAGGAAAAATGGTAGGTACTTCCCTAAAAGACTAGCAAGTGAACTTGAAAATATCCTTAAAAATCGGGCAATAGAGCCTCCAAAAGATTGTAAGTGGTTCGCTAAAATAGCCACTGAAAACGATCTACAAAAAAAAAAAATTATGCCGCCAAGTTTAGGGACAACTTTCACTAACTATCCACTGAATTCTGTTCAATGTGGAGAAAAAGTAGTTGTTCCACCAAGGCAGGAAAGTGCTTTGATACCAAGTTTTTATCAAAATCATAGATTTTAGCATCAATGAAGCAAGGAATGACAATATGCGAAGCGAACCTAACAATCTCTCATAAAGAATGGCAAGCTGGCAACACAAATCATCATTAAGTACAGCCAAACAAGCAATTGTGAAGTCGAGTTTTTCCATGGAAAACTTAGGCGATACCACATCAATAGCTGAAAAATGAATGTACATAGGGTGTACTTATAATCCCTTGATGAAACCTAAAGTAAAATACAAAATTCAGGGAGGAAGGACTTCTGGATGGAAAATAGTGTGCCCTCCTAAAGGGCCCCCACCCGACATAATAACTCAATAAGAGTAGGGCCCTTGGCCAATCCTAATGTACATGAATAATGAAAAGGTTTATACATGAATAAAGTAATTGTGACTAAAAATACAAATATCCACTATGTGAATAAATGTAAAAGCCACAGTCCATGTCATAAATGTGCTGGCCCAGTAGGCCAGTAGTTTATTAGTCCATAACTATATCCCTTTCCAATACTTTACAATATAGATACTTTTTTTTTCCATCTCCTTAATTTTGCTCCAAATATTCCTCGTCCTTTGTCACGACCCATTGTTCATCTTCTCTTATTGTTAATTCTCCTGCCTCTTCTATTGCCAAACCTTCCACGGGCCTTGTCTCATTTTTGCTTGTCGCTATAGTACCATTGAGATGTTTGAAATTCGTGACAAGTGCTTTATGTTTTAACTACAAGATTACTAATCATGTTGTCCACAGTTGTCTTTAACCCCCTTTTGCCGTTGTTGTTTATTTTCATGACACTGACATTGTTGATGACCTTGCCAACGACTTTACCAAAGCAATCAGCTCCTACAATGATATCACAACATGTCATAGGAGTTATAAGGAAATTTGCTTGATCGATGAAATTTTTAATCCTATTCTCAACCCCCTAGAAATCAATAATGTATAGGATTATGATTTGTATAGAAATAGAATTCGACATTGTATAAATATTGTTGCCCCATCTTGAGCGCATGTATGATTGCATACAGTTCTTGCCCAAATATTGGGTAGTTTTGTTCTGTAGGAGTGAATTTCTTGGTCTCTGAGGCAACTAGCCTACCCTCTTGACTTAATGTTGCCCCAACAACTTTGCTACAAACTTCTATCTCAAGGATAAAAGGCTTTCAGCAATGCACAAATTTAAGCACTAGTGCACCAGCTATTGCCTCCTATGCTTCAAAACTCTTCTGAACAATTTATTGTGGTATTAGGGGAGCACCTACTAATCTGTTAGGGGAGCACCTACTTGGGAATAGTTCTCAATAATTTGCAATAAAAATTGCAATATCCCAAGAGGATCGCAACTCACCTGTGTCCATAGGTTTGGGTTGTTATGAATACATTCACATATATTGGTATCAAATGAAGCATAAGATAGCAAAAAGCATCCACAAAGCATTCTCCAACTAAGAAAACAGACTGAATATCAATGGTCATTGATAGCTCAAGCAGATCTCCAAATATATGTACCTCCCCTACAAGAAGCTCAAGACTCTAAATCATCAAAATTGCAAAAGGAATAGCCCCAGTGGCTATTTATGCTAAGTGAAAGCCACCTCCCTTCAATTTTGGAAAATATGAAATTCAAATATCAGGGAAGAAATTGGGAACCATGTTAAATAGCGCATTGGGGCCTATCAATATAATAAGAAATGTGTGTTCCTAATAATGGTAAAAATAGAGAAGTATGGGCTATGTGTGTCCGTAACATTGGCCAATTCCTTACTACAACTATTTTAGCTTGGTCTACAATAACTCGCTCTGCCATCACTACATGACTAAGAAACTTGATACAAGTATTACATAGCTCCATTTTCTTATCATTGTCATAGAACATTCTCTTGTAATACCCCCAAAGACATTTTGAAGATGTTCTTCATGCTGTGGTAATAACTTACTATACAGGAGAATGCAATCATAAAATCCAAGACAAAATTTCCCATGTAGTCCAAAAAATCATCCATAAGCATCATGAATGCCACTGGTGCATTAGTTAGCTCAAATGACATAACTAAATGTGTAGATTGTCCAAACCGAGTTTGAACAGTTGGTTTCTAAAGATCCTCTTTTCTAATCCAGTTATGACGATAGTCGCTCTTTGTGGCATCACTCCCTTCTCATAATTATTTGTTGCTAGCACTATCTCTTGATAAAAGAACTGAAGGGAAGAGAATTTTGCTGCCCTTCAACTTAGTTCTCTAGCAATACAAAGAATAAAATGAACGATTTGATGGTCCTTACTAAGTGGATTCAACTAAGTAGTAGCTCCTAGCGCTTTTCAAAAACCACCATCCATAACAATAAACACAAGTACTCAAAAGTGCTAATACTTGTGCTTGCACAAATACATTCGCCAAGAGAAATCATCGCATGTGAATCAACTTTTGTTTGCACTTTTGTTTCATCTTGCATGTGGAGGATATTGTATTCCAAGAGGAAACTTCATATGCCTGCCAATTTTCTCTCTAATTTTCCATTGAATGTGATCTTGCCTTTGTCATCATAAGCTTGGATCTAGCCAGAGCTTTACTTGCATGGTCTTGCTTTTGATATTACAAGCTTGGATTTAGTGGAATTTCTTTTTGGTTGCTACTTGGATCTAACTATGGTACCTAGCCATTCCTTTTCCTTTGATTTTACATGGCATATGCATTTGTCAAGTCACCTGTGAATCCAAACATTGGACATTGACATCAAGACCTAGGGTGCTCTCTACCAGAAAATTTCTGGAATTATAATTTTATTGAATCATTTAAAGAGTATCACATCTTGGCTAAGTGATTTGTAAGTGCATGTGATTGATGTTTTGATTAGTACGATTCATTTGCCATCCTTTTAAGTAAAGTTTTTGTTTCAACTAGTTTCATATGTTTTTCAAAGGAAAGACATTCTTTTATCCAAAACTAGATGGTGTGAGTTAGTTCTTTTAGTTTCAAGGTACTGGCCTACATAAAACGTGCATAGGTCATGTCAAGACGTTGTCCAATTTTAGGGGTTAAATTGTTAAAAGAAATCTTTTAGCCTCTATACAAAATGATCTAGTATAGGTTGTTATGCATTGATTAATAATTGATGAGCCTTCTCAGTTCTTGAGTAGACTAGAATCTAATGAGGATATTGTCATGCAGATGTGGTCGAGGGATTAGGTCCAGAAGCAAAAGACGGAGATGAAGTGGAGTTTAATTATGTTTGTAGACGTACTAATGGGTATTTTGTTTACAGGTACCTTTTACTGCTAGCAAACTCCCTGAAGATTTTGCTATGATAGGAAACACGTCGTGATATGTAGAAATAGTGTAAGACACTTTCATCTAAATGTATCGTTGACATATTGTGATTATAAATGTTTTTTTAGGTGTGCAAAGCTTTATTTCTGGAGAGAAAAGAGACAATGATATATTAACGTGGGATTACATGAGTTAATACATGAATTTTTGATACATCAATCTATGCATGTTCCTCATAGGAAAAATTTGCTAAGTCCTTACTTTCCTTATCTCTTTTCTAATGCCGTTAAAGATCAACCAACTATCTCAAATAGAGGCATAGTCTCTCAATTTTGGTTCCACAAAGGATAATGGTTGCATTGTGAATATAGAAACTCAAAAGGATTCAAAAAATGAAGCCATTAAACATGTACCTATTCAAGAGAAAGGAAATAACTACTTATTGCACCTTAGATGAGTTCCTGAAAATTGTCAAAATCTCTAAGGATTATAGAATATTTGAATTGGAACATATCAGAAAGCATAAGTAGATGCTCCTCCAAAAGAGATGATAGACGTAAGAAGAAATTACAAGGAAGCTGCTCTCTCTTGTAGAGTTATAACCAAAACCCACATGTTGAATGTAATACATAGATCAAATCAATGCAGAATAGATATAGAATGCTGATCTCCAAAAGTATGTCACTGCATCAAAGTTGAATCCAAGTCTAAGCTAAGCTGATTTAAATGATGCCAATTTTTTTTTAGTATCCTCTTGATTCATCACCACTAATCATGAGCTTGCAAGTGTATTTATAGTCCATATTCCCACAATGTGACTTTACTGGGGGTGCATGTTGTTGCCCTATTTTTGGGGCTCAATAAGTGCATTCTGATCAATAAATGTGCTGATAAATATTAGTAGTATGTGATGGTTCCGAAATGAGACCCAAGTGAGGATTAGTAGATCGTGGATTAGTCGATGGTTGTATTATTTGGTCTGAGATCCACAACAGATACTGCCAGCAGTGTTGGTGTTAGGAGGTGTAATGAAGTCACAAAATTGGAACTGTCAAAGGTCACTTTCTGGATGATGATGTGAATCACATTGCCTATGCATATGGACCGCAAAGTTCGGCATTGATAATTCTGGTATAAGGAAAATGATAAAGCTAAAAAATAAATATGATGATTTTGCCAAAATTATGCTGATGTTGCAAAAATTGAAGATATTGATTCTTCAACAAGGATGAAATTGATGCCACAGAGAGGAAGACCCAAATGCCTTAACTATGAAATTGCTAGTCCTGTAAAAAAGTCGCACAATTAAAGCTATGAAAATTTGTATTTTGAAAGATGATATGAAAAACATTACAATTTGTGTAGACCAAATTCCTCAATGCAACTTAACAATCTTGGTAATGCCAAAAAAAAACTAGTGAAGGAAATGATGGCGGTGGCCAAAATTAATTGTGGCATGTGCTTTCTTCATTTGAGTACATCTATTTGTGAGTCATCTTGGATGACCACGTGTCTCATTTGAGCACTTTTCTTATCTGCAAGAAACGTCTGTGAGCTATGTCTTCTCTTTTGGGTGTTTGAATTTTAGATAAAATTCTTATCAACATTCAGAGGTAGTTGACTTACCCATGCTTTGCATGATCTTCATTAACTCAACAACCCTCTTGCTGGCACATTTATCTTCTATAAACACATTGTTCTAGTAGCTCTTCCCATTGAATGCAGACTGTAACGGTATTTCTTTTGATTCTTTTTATCACTGTAAAAATAACTGGAGGATACTCAAGATTTGAGACTCTCGAAATTAGCTTAAGACTTTGCAAAGGATACTTTTTGACCTGATGGATATCCTGTTTTTTTTGGACATGTATCCAACTAGATTTTTCAATCAGGGAAATCACCAGGGGCTGGAGTGGATGTAGATGTCGTGAACAGGTTAGAGAATGAAGGTACAGTACCAAAGAATATGTTGACAAAGGAAGAGGAGACCAATGCAGACATACAGCAAATAGAGGAAGAACCATAAATGAACAGAAGTAGGAAGTTAATTTTGGTCTTTCAAGGCATGTGGGAAAATTGCTGGGATGGAGTGTCTGCTTTGATGGATGAACAGTTCGTGCAGCAGTCAATATAGATGTGGATCCAAAGATGTGGAAAATGTTGTGTAATGAAAGAGCAATAAATACAGGGATATCATGGTACATATGATTGATGAAAAATTAGATATATGGGAAATGTATTGGGCGTCGAAAGTAGGATGGATCGATGGGAATGCTTTGGAGTAATAGAAGCAAATAATTGCAAATTCTGTATATCAACATGGAAGTAAGAGTGTCGAACCTGAAATCAATGGCCTCTTTGTAGGGACGGAAGATGTTTGTGTTGGTCGTCTTCAAGATACTCAGATGAAGTTGCACCTTCACTTCTATGTGAATCATAGAATTAATGAACCGTTAACGGTTCAGTACGATTCTCAGAACCGTACTGTGAACCATACGGCTCACAGTATTTTTTAGGGGGAACCGTGTGAACCGTGGCATAATTAATTAATTAATTTTTTTTTGACAGAGAGAGGGGTCAAAAAACGAGATATGAGGGGTTTTGGGGGGGAAATTAGGATATTAATTAATTGATTAATTAATTTTTTAGGTGAACCGTACCACGGTTCAAGGAACCGTGGTACGGTCCCTGCCACGGTTCCCAGAACCCATGGTTCTGGGAACCGTGGGTTCTATGATGTGAATTTATAAAAGGCATGTTTAAAAACATTATAAATTGTGTCCTTTGGCCACAATATGAAGCACAAGAAAACTAGAATATGCTAAATTGAATTTTAGAATGCAAATTTGACTTTTGATACTTCTAAAACATAAACCAAAACGAAGTCCCGCAACTGGAAATATTGTTATAGTAGCATGAGTGACTTTATAGAACTCAAATCTTACCTACAAAATTTCATAGATGTTATTTCAAGCATTAGAATTGGCCAAGCTGTATCTTCATCCTTTACAACAAAATATAGAGGAACCAAAAAGCTCAATGTTATTCGGCTCCTGCTAGGATAGAGCTTTACAAAGAAAAATGTGACAACAAGCAGAGATATACACATGAAGAAGTTCTAGGAAACTTAAGGGTATTAGTCATGAGCTAGTAGCAGAATATGACTAAATGTTTTTGCAGCTAGGAACATATTAGAAGCTATCCCAAGGTTAAATAGCACGCACTCTTTGTTGGTGTGCCACTTCTTTCTTAGATAGACAATATACAAACTTAGTAAAAGGTCAAAAAGGATGAAGACGAAAGTGCACTCATACTAGACATAGATATGAAATGAGTTAGTCACTTGCATTTGAAAGCATGTGGTATGTCATAAATTTACTCAGCTTTTTTCTTGAAAGTCAAATCCCTGGCCACTTTACTCCTCTAAGCCACCTTGTGAAGCCATCAATTGCCTCTGATAGAGGTTGAGTTTCCTATTTCGGGTTTACTAGACTTTATATTCTTGTAAGAAATTGTTTACAAAAATGCAACAGTTGGTCATCCTACTTAGGCCCCTAGCTTCATGGATCATCAACCAAACCACCTACTTATGTTTGGAGCATATGAGATTAACGTCCAAATGTACTTCATCAACCACCGATCCAGAATGAGTAGCATCTGCGCATTATCCAATTATTGTTCCTGTGGTAGATGATTGTATCGAATAACCTTGCCATATTTTCTTTGGTATTGGATTTTGGTCTTTATATTTTCCAAACTCTGAAGGAGATGCCACCACTTCTTTCAAAGTAATCATTAAGTTAAGCTTTTCAATAGATATGTTATCGTCTGCAAAATGTAGATGAACTCCACAAACTTCAGTAATAGAATTACTGTATACTATTAACTTGACCTGGAGTGCAATGTATATATCACCTATTCCAAGAATGTAAAAATTACAGCAAATAAGGATCCTAAAACACTTGAAATGATGAGGGAAACAATAGATTATGATTTCATAAGATTAGCACAAGTTGAACCATCAAAATCCATCAAAAATTTATGCTTGAACCTCACTAAATGGCCCAAATCCTTGAAGAAGGCTTCACACGTGTGAAAGTACGGCCTCCCACAGTCTGAGTACTGTACACCAGACCTACATTCAATCCTATAATCATTAGTAATCACAAGTACTCAAACAATTATGAACATAGAGAGCAATTGCACCATTATGAGAGAAAAAACATGAAATTGCTTGATTGATTTTGGTGAGATATCATCACCTATATATACATGATCCATCACGGTTTTGGGCAGGTATGAGTAGCCCTAAACCTATCCCTAATTCTAATTTTGGTGGATCTTTCATCCCTACCAAGTTAGGGTTGGAATCTTGGAGATCCCTCAACAATGCAAAAATTACCAAAAATAGCTCCTATTTTTTCTCCCTTGTATCTAAGCATAATTTGGACTCATTCCAAAGGTTCTAACACTTAGGTCTACTTGAGAACATCCTTATGAATGGAATCCTATGCTATTTGGCACGTGTGACAAGCCACATCATGACCATCTAACTATTTACAAGTCATATGACCAAAACTAGTCAAGCTAGAATTGTGAATTTTTAACACTCCTCCTCACTATCTAGCTTGGTTCAATCATTGCTTTACTAATCACTCCAAGTGATGATCTGAACTTCATAAAAGGTGTCTTTTGAAGTGGTTTAGTAAGTAGATCAGCTACACGTTCATTGCTTGGAACATGCTCCAAAGCAATCTCCTTGGCTTGCACCATTTCTCTCACAAAGTGATGGCATATCTCAATGTGCTTAGATCTTGCATGGAAGATTGGGTTAGATGCAAGGTGTTGGGCTGATATATTGTCATTTTAGATGATTGGTGCCTCCTCTGAATCCATGATCTTTAGTTCCACCAATAATCTCTTGATCCAAAGTACCTCCTTTGTAGTGGTTGTCAAAGCTTTGTACTCGGCCTCGGTTGAAGATAGAGATATAGTTTCTTGCTTTTTTGAAAGCCATGAAACCACACCTTCTCCTATGAAAGTTGAATAGGCACTTGTTGATTTCCTATACCTCTTGTCCCCTGCAAAATCTGAATCACTAAATGCATGAAGGTTAATCACATCTCCTCTATATAGAATCCCAAAATCCAATGTACCCGAGATGTATCTTAGAATCCTCTTAGCCTTTTTCCAATGGATATTCAATGGCTTTTGCATGGATTGGCTCAACCTACATACACTAAAGCTAAGATCTAGTCTAGTTATAGTGATCCACATTAAGGAACCTATAAGTTGCCTAAACAAAGTGAAGTCCATGAAGGATCTTTCATCATCTTCATTTGGCACTTTTACATCTTGCTCCATTGGTGTGTCAACACTTTTGCATACTTCCATCTTAAACTTCTTCAAAAGACTTTGAGCATAGTTTACTTGACTTATAAAGATAAAATCAGACCGTCTAAGTACTTCTATGCCTAAGATGAAGTGAAGACACCCTAGATCTACCATCTTGAACTCTAAGGATAGATCTATCTTGATTTTTTCAATACCATCAACACTATTTCCACTAATGATGATGTCATCTACATAAATGAGTAAAAGTACAATACCAACACCATCAAACTTAATGTAAAGAGTAGGATCATATTCACTTTGAACAAAAGAAAGTGAAATAAGATAGCAATGTAGTCTTGAATTCCAAGATCTCGAGGCTTGCTTCAAGCCATAGATGCTTCTTTGGAGATGGCATACTTTGTTCTCCATTCCATGCTTGATGAACCCTTGTGGCTGCTCCATATAGATATCCTCTTCCAAAAAACCATTCAAGAAAGCATTAGAGACATCCATTTGACATAGAATCCATCCAAAATGTGATGCAAGTGCAATGATTAGTCTTATTGTGACCATCTTGGCCACGGGTGCAAAAATTTCCTCATAGTCTATCCCTCTCTCTTGAGCATAACCTTTTGCAACTAATCTTGCTTTATGTTTGTTAACACTCCCATTTGCATTCAACTTAAGCTTGAAGACCCACTTGCATCCTATTGCATTCCTTTGAGGTCTCTCAACAAGCAACCAAGTTTCATTCTCAATCAAGGCATCATACTCATCCAACATAGCTTTATACCATTCTTTGGAGTTCAATGCATCTTCAACATTAGACGGTTCTTCAAAACTAGATAAAGCATAAGAAGTGGATGAGATACCCTCAACTTGTTGTCCTTTGCCTTGATATGTGAGCCTTGATGGCTCCACTTTTGCCCTTGAAGATCTCCTTGGTGTGATAGGTGGGTTTGGTGCTTGCTCCTCCATGAGCTCCTCCTCAAAACCAAGATCTTGCTCCTCGGCCATCTTCTTCTTGATTGTTGGAGCACTTGAGCCTTCTTCAAGCATATGCATATTATGTTCATCAAAGATGACATCCCTTGAAACAACAAATTTGTTCAAGGATGGGAGATAGACTTTGTAGCCCTTGCTTGAGCTTGCATATCCAAGCATGATCCCTCTTGTGGAAGATGGATCCTCCTTGGTTCTTGTTTCCAATGGCACATGCACATAACATATACACCCAAAAACTTTCAAGTGATTAAGATTGGGTTTCTTTCCATACAACATCTCATAAGGAGTTTTGCCTTCAATTGCTTTGCAAGACACCCTATTCATCAAGTAGTTTGCACATACAAGAGACTCACCCCAAAAGGATTTGGGCAAACAAGCATCTAATCTTAAAGCCTTAGAACATTCACATAATGTTCTATTCCTTCTTTCAGCAACTCCATTTTGTTGAGGAGTGTAAGGACAAGAAGTCTCTTTCTTGATCCCTTCCTCCTCACAAAAGGCCTTGAACTCATTGGAGATGAATTCTCCACCATTGTCACTTCTAAGAATCTTGATGCTATGATTATGATGCTTTTCCACAAACAACTTGAACTTTACAAAAGTATCAAATACTTGAGACTTGAAGGAAAGTAAGAACACCCAACAATATCTTGAGTAGTCATCAATGAAGGTTAAAAACATGGATGAACCTCCATTAGATTTGGTGCTAGCAATGTGCACATCTGAGTGTATGAGTTCAAGAGGATGAGATGACTTTGTGATGGAGTTAGGAAACACCTTCTTATGTGCCTTGGATAAGGCACAAGCTTCACAAACCTTGTCTTCCTTCCCAATAGACCTTGGTAGGCCTAAAGCATACTCCTCCTTGATCATAGCCTCCATGGAACCCGAGTTGACATGTCCAAGTCTTTTGTGCCATAAAGTAAAGGTAGATATCTTGTTCTTCTCGGCCAACATGACAACATTAGTATCCACAAATGCATCCAACTTATAAAGTTTGCCAAGTCTAGTGCCCTTAGCCACTATCTTACCCTTCTTCTTGATGAAACATTCATTTGAAGCAAAGTCAACATTGAAACCATTGTCTACCATTTGGCCAACACTTAGTAGATTCTTTGTTATTGTAGGAATGTACAAAACACCTTCTATGTTGATCTTTTTGGAAGATCCTAAGCAAAGGGGAATGCTACCAACTCCTTCAATCTTACAAGCTTCATCATTTGCTGTATAGATAGACTTTATAGGTCCATCATAAGATAAGAGAGAAGAGAAAAACTCCCTTTTACTAGTCATGTGTAAACTAGCACCCGAGTCAATCCACCAAGGATCTTCTCCTTTGAAACTTGTTGAAGAAAATATGGACATCATGAGAGAGTCCTCATGTGAACTCTCCTCCTCCTCCTCTTTGCTCATGTTGGCTTGGCTTTGATCTTGCTTCCTCTTGAAGCATTCCGAGGCATAATGCCCCATCTTGCTACAATAGTAGCACTTCACCTTTGATTTGTCCTTCTTGACTTTGGTGGTTGATGGAGATGCCTTTGGGGGTCCTTCTTGATCCTCAAGCTTTGTAGACTTCTTGAATGTTGATCCTTTGCCTTTGGACTTGCCTTTGCCTTTGGTGAAGAGAGCTTGGTCATCTCCACCTTGGATGGAAAGCCTATCCATCCTCTCTTGCATTTGGCTCCTTCTTGATTCCTCGGCCATGAGTGTGCCTTGGAGTTCTTCAAGTATGGGTAGCTTACCCATAATTGCATATCCCTGAACCAAATTGTCAAATTCAAAGCTTAGTCCATTCAATATGAGTTGAACAAGCTCTTCATCCTTGATAGGGTCACCTATAAAGGCTAGCTCTTTGTTCAATTCCTTTACTCTTAGGACAAAAGTATGTGCACTCTCTCCTTTCTTTTGATAGCTTCTATAGATTTGATTCTTCAAAGCTAACATTCTAGTTTGGTTCTTGGATTCATAGACCTTTTGCAAAGTCTCCCAAGCATCTTGAGCTGAAGTGCAATCTCCTACCTCTCTTAAGAGTTCATTTGCAACATTCATTTTTATGCAATGTAGTGCAACATTGCACCTCTTGATGTATTTGGCTTTTTCTTGAGGATGAATAGGTTCACCCTCCTTACCATTTACAATTTCCATCAGATCTTGCATGATCATGATGGATTCCATTCTAACTTTCCATATGGAATAGTTAGTTTTGTTGAGCCTTTCATTAGTATCCAAAAGATATGCATTTATAGATGCCATCTAGTCTCCTAATCAAGGACTTGACACAAATGAAGGTTACTTCTATTGATTTGATTGAAGGTCTACCTTATCCCACTTCTTAGGGACCTGAAAAGATCAGTAATAGACTTCCTATAAAGGTCTAAGAATGATCTCTAACAAAATCAAATCATAGAATACTAGAAACAATGCACTTGCTTGATTGAAGTAGACAATACTAGTAGAATTGCCCCTCTTTCTATAAAGAACATTAAAACTTCCAAATGATCTGATCAAGAGTGAATTTCAGCAACCTAATATACTTCCAAAATCACTTGTAAAAGATCTAAATGGAACTTAATGAGGATGCAACACAATCTACTATCCAATCACAAGCAAAAAATGATCAAAATTGATGAAAAATTGATCTAATTTGGTGCATAAGTCAAGCAATGGTTGGACTGAACCTAAATCACTTTAGGAGGTGCCTACTACACCTTAGAACAGCCTTGAAGAGTCCCCAAAACTCTGATCTTCCCTCTCGTTGAATGCTAGAAAGCCTCCTCTATGAAATCACCTCCAAAACTCGCTTAGAAATCAATGCTTGGAGCAAGCAAATCTTGCTATCTTGGTAATGTGAATTGAATTCAACTTTGCCTCTGGTTTTAGACACCTAAACACCTGCAAATGAAGTCACACAACACCAATCTCCAATGTATTTGACTCACTTTGAGTTCTAGAATCAATACTAGATGCTAAGATCCAATCTACACAAGATTTAGATCAGAAATTGTGATCAAATTGAATGAAAACCAAGGATTTAGCTCATTTCAACCTTTAGGCTCTGATACCATGTAAAAATTACAGCAAATAAGGATCCTAAAACACTTGAAATGATGAGGGAAACAATAGATTATGATTTCATAAGATTAGCACAAGTTGAACCATCAAAATCCATCAAAAATTTATGCTTGAACCTCACTAAATGGCCCAAATCCTTGAAGAAGGCTTCACACGTGTGAAAGTACGGCCTCCCACAGTCTGAGTACTGTACACCAGACCTACATTCAATCCTATAATCATTAGTAATCACAAGTACTCAAACAATTATGAACATAGAGAGCAATTGCACCATTATGAAAGAAAAAACATGAAATTGCTTGATTGATTTTGGTGAGATATCATCACCTATATATACATGATCCATCACGGTTTTGGGAAGGTATGAGTAGCCCTAAACCTATCCCTAATTCTAATTTTGGTGGATCTTTCATCCCTACCAAGTTAGGGTTGGAATCTTGGAGATCCCTCAACAATGCAAAAATTACCAAAAATAGCTCCTATTTTTTCTCCCTTGTATCTAAGCATAATTTGGACTCATTCCAAAGGTTCTAACACTTAGGTCTACTTGAGAACATCCTTATGAATGGAATCCTATGCTATTTGGCACGTGTGACAAGCCACATCATGACCATCTAACTATTTACAAGTCATATGACCAAAACTAGTCAAGCTAGAATTGTGAATTTTTAACAAAGAAATCTTCCAAATTTCATTTAGGCACTTGTTTTATGTAAGTGGCTAAGGTCTCTTCATATTTAGTGCAGATATCTACACTTTAAAATTTGTGTACAACATTAAAAGCTTGCTTCTATATCCCTGTGAGCTTTTTCTTGATGCTCAGAGTATTCATGCACTTTGTCTCTATGGCATTTATGCAGTACAGTCAATCAATTTTCAGGAGAAAGTAGGCCAGTATCATTGACTCTTGGTAGTGGAAAGGTATGTTTAAGAAACGATATACTTTCAGATTTCAAAAAGAATTATTGAATGCCAAATGTGCTTAATTGTAGCAAATTGTGCTGACAGTTTCAATAATTGAGGCAAAGTATGTATGAGAATACATAACATACAATCATGTCATGTTAGTTTCAGGGAGAAAAATGATGGGATGCTGAACATTCGTAATCATAAAAAGACATGTTAAAACTTAAGGTTGATATCCTTTAAGAAGCATTTTGCCTCATGAGTACTTCAAACCTTTAAAATAGGCGTTGATATCTCTTATCTTTTGGCAAAGTTTTTGTCTTACAACTTAGCTCCACTGAATTGATCATTGATGTAGTGATACATTGGGACAATAAAGGCTTTAACATGTTTTATGAAGATGCTGAGTGATTTTAAACTCGTTTTATTGTATGTACTACTATGAACTATGCAATAAGTTTGGTTATTCATATTTATCAAATGTATACCTTTGAGCACTTTCTATGTATTTCATTCTAAGTAGGAGATTTTTTGTATTCACACATTGGCGTAGACGTAACAAATCTAAAAATACCCTTTTCAAATTTCCAAATATTATCTTTTGCTTGATTGGAGATTATGTACATGTAACTAAGTTTCTGTATGTACATGAGAGAGAGAGAGAGAGAGAGAGAGAGAGAGAGAGAGAGAGAGAGAGAGAGAGAGAGAGAGAGAGAGAAGAGAGAGAGAGAGAGAGAGAGAGAGAGAGAGAGAGAGAGAGAGAGAGAGAGAGAGAGAGAGAGAGAGAGCTTTATTAATTTCTTCTAATGCTAGAAGGCATATAAGGCAAAGCAGTACATGTCAAGTGTGTATGGTAAAAGGGAGCATAGGAATGTGTCCAAATAATGAACAAAGCGAAAATAATAGAGTCTAAAATTGATATGAAATGAAATTAAAATACTCAAACAGAGATATAGTGCCAGGACTGTGTGTAGCCAATCATATACATGCACTGCCAGTTGAGACGATTGAAAAAGGCTATGATATGGGTGTTGCTTAGGGTGTAGTTGAGATAGCTTTGTGAGATTTTGCAGGATTGTGTGGGGTTTGGCATCACGTTTACCTTGAGTTAGGGTTTTTGGTGAGCCAACACCCTATTGTAGGTGATTTTTGAGTGTTTTGGGAGCCCATTAATTCTATGGTGGATTGCTAGTCTTGGGGAAGCCTTTGAGCATCTTCTACTTTAGTTCGCTTTTTCTAGCTAGTCTTTTGCTATGGCATCCTCTAGTGACACTATTCATGATTCTCAAAAAATCGATGCACTTTCTACCAAAGTTGATGGCATGGAGCTGATGTTAAGTAGATCCTAGAGCAATTGAAACTTTGCCATACACCTAAAAGAGTCAGTGGTACGAGGAATTTGGGTGGTGAGCCTGGTTCAAGTGAAAGAGATGTGGATTTTGGCAGGAAGCACAAGTTGCCATCCATCAAGGACTTGAAACCTCCAAAGTTCATAGGTGCAACAATTGCAAGAACCACATATGTTACTAATAATTTAGAGATGATTGCTAAAGCTAACTATCGGCTAAGAAGAATGATGAATAGGTATATATTTTTACAGCAGGTTTATTGTAAACTTCTTGCTTCCCATTCTTCTTGAATTCCCTCAATGGCACGTTGAAGGGCCTCAAGCTCACGTGGGCACAGTCCCAACAAGATGGAAGTGTAACAACTTACCAAGTCTAGGTTGAGAATGATCATCCCTATTTGACCTAGGTCCTCGCATAATGTCATGAATTCAACTCCTGTTAAGAAGTTAAGAGTGAGCACAGAACTGTCCACGTACTAGAACACAGTCAAGATGGTTAATTAAAAAGGTACGAAGATTTCGGATGCAAGGGTTGTGAGCATGCCCTTAACTATTCATGAGTTCGATTTTGAGATGATGACTTGTTTGGTGTGTTTTGATGTTGCTTTGGGGATATGTTGGCACGCAATGTAGAAGCCTTACACAACCTGGGATACTCATGTGTATGAGTTTGAGTGTGGGGGTGACCTTCATCCCATCCTGGTGAGTGGGATGTGCCTCCAGGACCACTAGCCTCAACTACGTAGTTGCGTAAGGTAAGTTGTGAATGTATGTATCTTTGTTTTCTGCTGAATATGACTACTAGTACTTATGAGAGTAGCATTGTCGGAAAGTGGTATTGCAGAAGATAGATCTAGCTCAAAAAGAAAACCTTTCGTGCACGGCGGAATAAACTATTTTCATCTTTCCAATGCATGACTACGCCTATCAATTTCAAACAAGACAATAGTGATAGAAATCACGTTTGAACTTATAGTAACTAACTTTGAAATCGTCAGTACTACAGTGATTACGTAGCCAAACAATTAAGCATTGAAGATTATCAGACAAATAATTAGTCGCGAAGAAATACAGAAACGCATATAGTCTGAGACGAAACTGAATGCAATAAGGAATAGTATTGATTTAAAACGAAACAGAAGTAAATGAGTACAATAAGTTGCGGATCGAAGCCGTGTACTCTATGCTATCTCTGAGCGGCTAAAATGAAAGTCTGAATTAATGCGCAATGTTGATGAGCAGTAGCGCAATAACAATCTCTAAAACAATTCTAAAAAGTGAGCTAGAATGCTCAGGAGTGTTCAAGCTCGCAGGCTTGAGAGAGAGAGCTAACTATTTAAACGCTTTTGATAATTCTGATTTTCAATGAATTAATCTGTAAGAATATGAACAACTATTTATACTAAGAAATTAGGTCATCAATTGCGATCGCCAGTTGGCTGGTGATCCGCTGGCATCCATCCGGTCCTTGTCATTGATTGTTGATAAGCGGTGAAATTGGTCGTAATCGTTCTGTCTGCATAAATGAACCAAAACTGTAGCTTTGTAGAAATGAACTAAAACAGCCACAGGCGACACTGTCGAGTTTTTCGCAAAATGGCGAAAAAGTCGAAGGTGCCCTTAAATCTCATTTAGAGTTGCCCCACACTTTACCAGAGTTATTTCCTTAACATTTGAGGCTCTTTGAAAAAAGCGAAAAATGCGACTCTACATATTTGCACGAGATTCCTGACAGGCAAAAATTGCGAAAAAGACGACACTGCATTTTTACCCGAGATTTCTGTCAGGCGAAAAATGCGAAAAAGGCGACACTGCATTTTTACACGAGTGTCAGGTGAAAAATGCGACACTATCGTTAAACTCCGTGTAATTCTGCAGACTGTGAAAAACACTTGTAATTCTGCAGACTATGTAAACACACGGGAAAATCCGCAGAACTGGATAAATAATGGATGAAGATTAAAACCGATTAGACGATTGGTAAGAAGGAGAATAATCCAGCACTCCTCCTTAATTTGAATCCTTGAATGCCTTGAGCTTCAAACTCAGTTCTACACAAAATCTTCTGTGTGACTCCAAACTTAATGCTTTAGTAAAAACATCTACTGTCATATCTTGTGTTCTACAATACTGCAATCTGACCTCTTCATTGAGAACTTTGCTTCTCACAAAATGATACTTCAGTTCAATGTGCTTACTCCTGGAATGAAATCTAGGGTTGGCTGATAAAGCGATGGCACTTTGATTATCACAAAATAATGTCGTCGGAACATATTGATTCAGACCGATATCTGAGAGTAAGTTCCTCAACCAAATTGGTTCCTTTGTAGCTTGAGAGGCTGCGATATACTCTGATTCAGTGGAAGATAGAGCTATCGAAGATTGCTTGCGACTGTTCCAAGAAATTGGACCATTGTTGAGGAAGAATGTAAATCCGGAAGTAGATTTACGAGTGTCTACATCTCCTGCCCAACTCGCATCTGTGTAACCACTGAGATAATTGAGTTTGTCGTTGCCGACTGCTCCATAACAAATGCAAAAGTTCATAGTAGCTCGAAGATATCTCATGACTCTGATAAGAGCCTTCCAATGTGTTATACCAGGATTAGTCATAAACTGACTGAGAGAGCTGACTGCAAAAGCTATGTTTGGCCTGGTACAGATCATGGCGTACATAAGAGATCCTATAATAGAATGGTAAATTGATCAGATTATATCTGACTAAAATGTTGTAGATGTACCTCTGTTGTGTAATGTAGATTAACGTTTGTTTTCTGTCTCTATGGATTTGTATACCAAGGCAGAAATGAGCTTTGCCCAGATCGGTCATGTGGAATTTGGAAGATAGCATTGTCTTCTCCTCTTTTATCAGATCGGTACTGTTGCTGAAAAGCAATGTATAATCCACGTATAATGTGATAATGATAAAAGACAGCTGCACTACTTTGAAGTAAACGTTTGAATCTGAAGAGCTAGGTGTATAGCTGTGATCAATGAGAAAAGTATTTATCCTTTGAAACCATGCTCGAGCAAATTGCTTCAAGCCATAAAGTGCCTTATGAAGTTTACAAACATGATTGTGCTTACCCTCGATAATATAACCTTCGGGTTGCAACATGTAAATGTCTTCTTCGATAACTCCATTGAGATATGTTGTCTGTACATCCATTTGATGCATTTCCAAATCTGCTACAGTGGCAAATGATACTAAAAGTCGAATAAAAGAATGCTTGACTACTGGACTGAAGGTCTCAGTGTAATCGACGTTGTATACCTGAGGCTACTAGTCGTGCCTTTCTTCTGTTGATGCTTCCATCTGCATTGTACTTGACTATGAAAATCCATTTGCAATCAACTATGTTTCTGCTAACAGGTAATTCGACAATTGTCCACGTCTGGTTCTTGATAAGAGATGAATACTCTTTATTTATAGCTTCTTTCTAGAGATCTAAGTCAGTGCCAATCTATATAAGTAACCCTGCCTCTTGCCGAGTGCAAGGATCTTATCACTCCTATCAATAATTCTGCATTGATCAGATTCGGATTCTACCTTATGACCTAAATCTATAATTCTACTCACTGATAACAGATTTGTAGAGAGTTTAGGAACATATAAAACCTTTGATAGTAATTTAAATTGATCATGTTGGAATCGCAATCTTACAGGTCTTCACCTTCAATAGTGTGAGTACTATTGTCACCAAGATGAACAAATTTCTTCGTGCTGTAAGGAGTGTAGGAGTTGAAGATCTCACGTTGATTGGTCATATGTTGAGTTGCTCCAGAATCCAAAAACCTTGAATCATCCAAAAATGTGCTTTGATCTTTGACCATGAATGCACCTTCGTCCGCTTCGACCTGGGGAGATGATGAGACTGTGTTTGCTTGTTGATCAGGTTGCTTGGCTGCGTTCTTCACTTGGAGAATTTGGCAATCCTTGATCTCAGTGATTATTGCGCTTGCAATACCTGCAAAACATCTTCTTCTTCGACTGTGGATTCGATGATTGCTCTTGACCTTGAGTCTGTTTCTGATTCCAGCCTTCTTGGAGCTTTTCTGCTGCTTCAAGCCTTTGTTGACAAATAGAGCCTGAGAGGAGGAAGTAGACAAAGTGTCTTGACTTCTTCTATTGTCTTCTTGCAGCAACATAGTGATAACTTTAGTAAGAGCTGAGTGTGTCGATATGATCATCACCCAGTTCTCATATGTAGAGGACAAGCTTGAAAGCAATGTTATAATTGCGTCTTGATCGTCTATGACTAATCCGACAGCGACCATCTGTTGCAAAAGATTCTTAAACTGATTAATGTGACTCTGACAACATCCCATAGTTCGCTGGCGATTAACAAGGTCTTTATCTTAAATTTCCACAAATGATAATTGGATCCATTCAGCTTGTCTGCGATAAGACCAGCTTTACTTTGAGAATCCATCTGGAACTTAGTCTGTCGATTGTATCGATGACGCTAAGATGTAGTAATCCCAACAATAAGAAATCAATTCTCTGATACTGAAAGGTTGAAAAGAACTGAAGAGTATGATATCAACTTGATATCACGAAAGATATGAAGTATTAGAGCTTTCGCTCTGATATCATATTGGAATCATATAAAGAATAATGATTTCGCTCTGATACCATGTCGGAAAGTGGTATTGCAGAAGATAGATCTAGCTCGAAAAGAAAACCTTTTGTGCATGGCAGAATAAACTATCTTCATCTTTCCAATGCATGACTACGCCTATCAATTTCAAACAAGACAATAGTGATAGAAATCATGTTTAAACTTATAGTAACTAACTTTGAAATCGTCAGTACTACAGTGATTACGTAGCCAAACAATTAAGCATTGAAGATTATCAAACAAATAATTAGTCGCGAAGAAATATAGAAACGCATATAGTCTGAGACGAAACTGAACGCAATAAGGAATAGTATCGATTCAAAACGAAACAGAAGTAAATGAGTACAACAACAACTCAATGAATGGATCTAGATTAACAGAGAATGGGGATGGAGATGATAGAAATCCAACAGACTTATATACAAGTCCAGCAGGTCTTCACACATGTGGGGAGTGCCACATCATGTAGATCTACCAATAGGAGCAAGATATGTCCATAGATCAAAGTTGACTTATCCTACTAGCTAGAATCCAAATGCCAATATCCAACATTCCTAGACTGAATCAAGTGTATGAACCTCAGATCATGTCGATCAGTTCCCTCCACATCAACCACTATCCATCCATCATTCTTCTGTCAATATCATATGCCCCATTTTCTGATGACATGCTTTTGCTCTTCATGATGCTACTGGGTTTAGTAAGATAGACTTGACGAGTGGGTATCATCAGATTAGAGTTCATGAAGAGGATGTTCATAAAATTGCCTTCCGAACTTGGTTTGGTAACTATGAGTACATTGTGATGCCCTTTGGTTTAACTAACGCCTTGGCTATATTCATGATGTGCTCAAACCTATATGTGTAAGTTTGTTGTAAACTTTATTGATGATATTTTGACTTACAATGCAGGTGAGACCAAGCGTGCAACTCACCTTAGGACTGTGTTTCTACTTTGAGGGAAAACAAATTGTTTGCTAATGCAAAAAAAAGGCAAACTTTTTAAAGAGGAAATTGAGTATCTGGGTCATATTGTGACCGTTGATGGAGTAAGACCAGGTCCTAAGAAAGTCGTCATAATCATTGTGTGGCCTGTGCCAGTTGATTAGACAACATTGCAATCCTTCCTAGGATTGGCGGAGTTAGACCCTACACATTTCTTGTGAATGTAACACTCTCTTACATATGTAATACTTTCTAGAAAATATATTAAGGATTCCTCCCGAATCACAACCCATTAGACTTATCAACTCAAAAAAACAAGTTTGGTGAGTGGGTTGAACTGTAGCAAGCAAGATTTGATCAGTTAAAGCAAGCTATTGCTAAGTGCATCACTCTAAAAATTGTTGACCCTCTAAAACCCTATATCCTTGATATGGGTGTCAGTGACATTTTTGTAGGGGCGGTGCTGATGCAAGAGGGAATGCCTATAGCCTTCAAGACTAAGAAGCTCACCTTGGCATAGTGGAATTATCCAACTCATGAGAAAGAGTTGTTTGCCATCATCCATGCATTAAAGATATAGAGGCATTATTTGTATGAATCTGAGTTTTATGTACATAATCATGATACCTTGAGGTATTTCTACAAGCCGGATCTCAGAGGCCGACAAGCGAGATGGTTTGAACTTGTGCATGGATTTCAGATGGAAATTTGGTATAAGAAAGAGGTAGAAAATCGAGTGGTTGATGCATTGTCTTAGATAGTGTATCGAATGTCATTTGTAGTCATTGAAAATGACCTATTAGTTGAGATGAAGAAGGCTCAACTAGAGGATCCTCAATGTAAGAAAGTGAAGCTCAAAGTGTCATGGCCATGCAGAGTCTCAAGAGGAGAGCTCCATTCCCTTTGCTCTCACTTATTTTAAGTATATTATAGAGAATGGCTTTGTTAAGAGGAACGATAAATTTCTCATTCCAGCTTGTGAGGAGCTGCTTAAGAAAATATTGCATTCCTGTCATGATAGTCCTAGTACACGTCATCTTGGTGTCGATAAAACTTTTGAGTTGATCTGACATAATTTTTGGTGGTTCAAGATAACAAAGATGTCCATAGTTATGTGACACGTTTAAAATGTCAAGCTAACTAAGTCAAAAGGATTAAAGTTTCTGAATCATTGCTTATTTCAGAGGGAAGATGGGAGAGTGTTTCAATGGACTTTATTACACACTTTCCTTGTACACAACTTCAACATGATGTCATAATGGTTGTGGTTTACAGACTCACAAAAATGGCTCATTTCATACCAATACATTGAAAAGATAGACACACTTGGGGTAGCTGGTCTATTCATACAACATGTATTCGGACTTCATGGGTTACCATCATCCATACGAGTACATTGCACTATTTTAAGATGTCTGACTTTTAAAACTAGTAGTCTTGTTTGAATTTGTATGCACTTTTCCAGATGCGGCAATGCTTTTATTTTAATTGCCGTAAAATTTGGTTGTGAGGCCCCGGCTTGTTTTTCCGTCGACGCTCAGTAGTGTCGGAGCTCGTGATTCCGCAATTGATTTAGGTCTTCTCGTATAATTGGCAATAGCTGGAAACCTAATAGAAGATTGTTGTAGGAATTTTATAAAATGCTCTCTTTATGAATTGGTGACATGGTACAGATGCTTGAGTTAGCCAAGACAAATGTGAATCAGACGATGAATCGCGCAAAGACATTTGCTGATCGGGATCACACACCAAGAGAGTTTGAGGAAGGAGACATGGTTTTTCTCCTAATTCCAAAGGACTCACCTCTTAAGATAGGGAAGTGATATAATCCACGTTATTGTGGATCTTGGAAACTAGTTAAGAAGCTTAATGATGTTTCTTGTAAACTAGCATTGCCTCAGGATTGTAAAGTTCATCATGTTCTTCATGTTTCACGTGTAAAGAGGGCTTTACATGAGGGTGATAACTTGTTGATTGACGAACTTGTATTTTTCAGGAGCACAAGGAGGTGATGCATGAACCTGATAGAGTATTGGACCGGAGAGAGAGACGACTTAGAGACCGTCTGATCCGTGAGTACTGGTTGTGTGGCACCGTAGAGCTCTCACTAATGCTACTTGGGAGACCGCGCACACTTTGCTTGCTCAATACCCTTATTTTACAATCATGAACAATGTTCCTTGATGCGCAATGAATGTCATGTACTTATATTCTTGCCTTAGTGTGAAAACGTTGGACTTGTAAATTGTAAATATTGAAATGGCTCACATTGGCCTATGGTGTTTTGTAAGAAAATGTTATAGTAGGTTTTGATTAACTCATTGACCTGCTTGTATTTGGTATGAGGTACTGGCTCCTAATCTAGGGGCTGTTGGACTGACCTCCTAAAAAGTAAGAGAGTTGATTGGTCAAGAAAACACATATGCTCACTGGGTCACTTTGTCCAGTGTATGAGTGACACATGTTGGATGGTCATACTCACTTTCCTATGTGTCAGGGTATTACAAAGTAGTGAGTGTCAACTATGCATGGAGTATGTCGTGTTGATGATAGGACAAGTTAGGGTCAAGTGGGTGCTTGAGGTAGGAGGGCGTCAGAGCTTAAAGGGGGGAGCCTTGTAAGGATGCCTCATTTTTGAATTTGTTCATCTGAATATGAAGTGATCCTCAGACACTCCACCTCACCTAAGGCACATAACCAACAAATCCTCTCTTCTCTTGGAGTACCTAGGAAGTGTCCAGCCTCAACTACAAGTTGGTGTGATGAAACTTGAAGCTGTGCCATTAGCAACCTGAGGCCATGAGATAAATCCGAAGCTAGATAACAGGGTAGGACCAAGAACCTTGTTGCGTCCAACTCAAGAAAGTGAGTCTGATAGTAGGTGGTTCTGGCCTTGCCATGCTCGACCAAGATATGCTCTGTAAATAGACTGCCTGATGTAATCATGGTACGTGATTGAAGATCTATAATAGAGATGCCGAGGGTATCCAGAAAGTGGGAGGCTTGGGAAAACCATGACGGTTGATGACCCCGATTATGAGGATGTTGAGATGAGCTAAGTGTTGTCTGTGTGTATCTATGCTTAGAAACTGGAAACATCCTAACTTACTAAATGTATATGATAATCCAAAATATGGCATCAAGTTGTCAAGATGAAGCTGCAAAATTTGCCAAAATAATCTGATGTGGGATAGAGGGCTTAGCTCGTATCATGTGTGATAACATAGTAATCTACAACCAAGAGATACTGGACCAATCAGATGAGATGAGACTTCTACATATAGGGTTGTGGGGGTGATGATGGCATCTTCTCTCTTGGCTCTCATGCGTCTCCATAGAAAATAACAAGTCCCTCCTTGTAATGAAGTCAAAAAAGTCTCTAGCCATAGATGACGAATATATACCATTATAACTCCACACCCCAATCCTCAACTAGTGTGGATGGGGCCCCCAGATGCTCACATGCCCGAGGGCCCCAATTCTGTACGTTCTGAACCGCTAGGCACATCATCAAGGTATTGAAGCTGGCGATCCCTATGAATCATGATCCCTTCACGACCCAAGTTTTGTACCAAGTAGATCAAGAAGGTGCCAAGTAGGGGTGTATTGCTCCATGGGTTTGGAAGAGTTGTAAAGATCAATGATAGAAGTAGGAAGTAAAGATTATTAGCAACATGTGGAGCGATAGAGGGGGTTTGGGATGGAGAGTGAGGAGTTCTAGAGGGTGAAATGGAGAGGAGGGGGTCTTCCTATGAACTATGGCAAGAGAGAGCGAGAGAGGATAAGGTAAAAAGTAGTCTATCTGAAAAATCAGAAACTCAATGAGGTTAGACAACCAAGAAAGAGAAGAAAATGTATATACTCATAAGAAAGGAGACACAATGCATGGAGAAATGGACATACTGAAGGAGAGGACTTAAGTCGTCACAACAACTAAGACAAAAGAACACACAAAGGATTCAATCAAGACATGATTATGAGGCGAAAAAGAAAACTAGAAAATACGACATAAGACAGAGAAAGAAATAATGTCGTAAACAGTGATAACACAACGTTGGAAAAATACCTCTGAATGTGTGAGTAAGGCATGATAATGATGGCTGAATAGAAGTGTCCACGCCGCCAATAAAAGCTTGTAGAAATGCTGAAAACTATCACCGAAGTAGAAGAGGTAAGGATTTGGAAAATACGGCCAGAAGTAGGCACCAAAAGAAGATGTAGTTGGGTGCTGGAAATGGCTGTAGATGGGCACTGGAAATGGGAGGAAATGGGCACTGGAAATGGTCGAAAAACTGGCTGCAAATGGGCGACGGGCTGGCTGCAAATGGGTGCTAGAAATGGCTGAAAATGGGCGATGGGCTCACTGAAGATGGGCATTGAACCTCCTCCAATCGATGACAAAAACCTACAAAAATGTAGATCTGTGGGCTGAAGATGTAAGCTGAAGATGGGCGCCCTACTGGAGAAAATCAGATCTAAAATATGCACCAGCCTTTTGCCAAGGAAAGTGCTAAGATACCAAATTATGAATTGATTCACAAAAGATCTATGGTTAAGCTAGAAAAGCAGCACATAAGCATGAAACTAGTCTAGAAAGCAAGAAAGAGTATGCTTAAAGAGACTAGAGAGAGAGATCAATATCATAAGCTGAATAATGAATGACAATGTATCGTTCTTATACCCACATAGAAGCCCTAAAAGAGAGCCCTCAATGGATAAGACCGACGAAACCAATCTCTAAGAGGAGTAATAGTGCGCCATCCAGTTAGGGTCTGTGAACCCCTAGATGGCCCCCCTCATCAGTACATGACCAAATAACAAATAAAGTAATAAAATGGAATCAAGGCCAGTACATAACTAAAGTATGAACTAGACTACTAAAAAGGGCTCCAAGGCTTGCGTGTGCATAAAGTAAAGAAGGACGCGATGAATGTAATGAACTGATTCCATAACTCACATACTCTAATATTGAGAGCTTTACCTTCTCAAAGTCTCTCCTCAGAAAGTGTGTCAAAAATAACCGAGGGGTGCAATGGGTTTACTTTCTTTTTTGAGCATTGTTGCCCAAGACATGGCTTCCTCTTTTTGCTTCTCAATTTTGTCTTCCAACTTTTTGAATCTGTTTGATAGTTTCAGCATAGCAAGAATAGGTTGGGCTCTGAGTTCTTGCTTAAGCATATCAACTTCTATTTGTAGCTTCTTGTTAGCCTCCTTGAGATGAGACATTTCGAGTGTAACCCTGTGTAGTTTCACATTTACATTCAGCCCTTGGAAGTGTTGCAATACACTCATGCTAGTTGCAACATAGGATTCAACAACCTTGGTGGGTGTATAGGGCTCTCCAGAGCAGGGTATGTGGTAGTAGGAGCATGTGAAGGAGTTAGATCTCAGAGAGAGAGAGAGAGAGAGAGAGAGAGAGAGAGAGAGAGAGAGAGAGAGAGAGAGAGAGAGAGAGAGAGAGAGAGAGAGAGAGAGAGAGAGAGAGAGAGAGAGAGAGAGAGAGAGAGAGAGAGAGAGAGAGAGAGAGAGAGAGATGTTACTTGCAAGATGCATCATGGGCTTATCGTAATTTTTGTACCTTTGTAATAGATCATTCGTGGACTTGAGGAGGTTCTTCAAGGTATGAAGTCGGGAGGTATGTATGATTTAGAGCTATATCTTCAAGTCATTTTGCTATTTCTTGCTTAATTAAATAGTGACGCCAAGTTTTCTTCATTTTAAGATATGTCAAATAAACTCTTTGTTTCTTATCTAACATACACTTTCAGTTTGAATTTTGTACAAGATATAAGAGCCATTATGATTATTTTCATGCAAGTTAATCATTTATGTTGACCAATTCAGGGAAGAGGAGGGCACTTATACCACCCGAGCTTGGTTATATAGAATTGGATCTAGAACCTCAACCTCAAGAGGTCTCTCTCTCTCTCTCTCTCTCTCTCTCTCTCTCTCTCTCTCTCTCTCTCTCTCTCTCTCTCTCTCTCTCTCTCTCTCTCTCTCTCTCTCTCTCTCTCTCTCTCTCTCTCTCTCTCTCTCTCTCTCTCTCTCTCTCTCTCTCTCTCTCTCTCTCTCTCTCTCTCTCTCTCTCTCTCTAAGCTAGACAGTGTCGGGGTCCCAATTTTGCCTCATTACTTGGATAGCGGACTTTACCTCTTTTTTTCTCTCGGAGACGTTCTAGATCAGACCTTGATGCCGATACTTTATTAGAGGATGAGTCAGATATTTTATCTCGGGTTTCTCATTTCGATCGCCGACAACGTATTGCCTCTAGACCACATGATAGGGCTACCAGGAGACTTCACAGATCTAGAGCTCATGTGCGTAGACTTGCTTCTTCAGCTCCAACATCTTCCTCTATCCTCGCTTTCTTCAGTAGTGGTCCTGTGGTGACATGAGCTATCCTACAGTTTGGACAACTATTGTGTTGTATTGTAATATTGTGACATGACACCCCATTGTACCATATTTCAAACTTCCAAGTGTGGAGGGCAAATTAGAGATTAGAGACTTTGTCTGAACATGGCATGAGTCCCTTTACTCTAGCACCCTACCACTTTCCCCATGTTTTGACTTAGCCTAGCCTTATGCACTTTGAAAAAATAGGGAACTACGTTGGATAAATGACCATATACTTGATAATTTTTCATAGGCTCAAATAATTAAGGCCCCTACTAATGGATGACGAAGGTCCTAATTATATGTCCATAACTCTACCCTAGTGAGAAAAACATTGTCATTAATGTGGGACACGTGAGGAAGATGCCAAGTGCATGTAAGTTATAATCAAAACATTACAACACAAGATAAAAGCACAAAAGAACAATCGTATAGAAAATTAACAACATTTTATGCAAGGATCCATTGATATTGAGTGGAGTAAGCATATCTATATGATGCCCTTAGTGTTTGCATATCAAGGTTGTAATGACCATACAATTTATTAATGACCCCAAGATAAATTAATTCCAATTTAAGGAATGAAATGGCCCAAGATACCAAAAAGTTATATGTTCAAATAACTTATTACAAGTGTTAGAAAGTGTTAAATACTTATAGTTATCCTTATAGAAAGTGTCAAGGCTATAGCCCTTGCACAACACTCTTGGAACAAAAATGGATGGGTAGCTCAGTGGTAGAGCACCCCACCTGAATGGGGGAGGTCCTAGGTCCGACCACACACACCAAGTGTAAAAGCTTTTCACATGGTATCTATGGTCGGGGGCTAGGGACCTCCCCCATTTTGGTGGGGTGCTCTACCACTGAGCTACCCGTCCATTTGTGTTCCTAGAGTGTTGTGCAAGGGCTATAGCCTTGACACTTTCTCTCACTCCCCCTCAAGGCATACCCTCCAAGAATAGCCCTTTTTCGCTACCGCCCGCCTAGACCACACCCACAACCATGGCTCTGATACCATGTGAAAGTACTGTACTTTTGGACCATAAATGGATCTACAAAAGATCCACAAGGGTGATTGGATGCTTGCTTAACAATCTATCAAAAAACTAGACACAAAAAAGTTTTGGCAATTTGACAAACAACAAGCAAGAACAATCAAAAGCATTGATCATAGATGTGAATCCGAGTCCACACATGTGAACCATAGCCTGTTGTACGGCCTGTAGATAGAGAATGAAGGTTGAATCACTTTGGTTGCATTTGGATCACAAAATCACAATACAATAGTGGAGTAGTTTGAGATTGCCAATCAACCTTAAAAAATAATCTATCCTCGGAGCTCATTGGCAATCTCGAGCTACTCCATTATTTTATTGTGATCCAAATGCAACCAAAGTGATTCAGCCTTCATTCTCTGTCTGTAGGTCGTACAACAGGCTATGGTTCTCGGATTTACATCTATGATTAATGCTTTTGATTGTTCTTGATTGTTGTTTGTCAAATTGCCAATCTAGATCAACTTTTTTGTGTCTAGTTTTTTGATAGATTGTTAAGCAAGCATCCCATCACTCTTGTGGATCTTTTGTTGATCCATTTATGGTCCAAAAGTATAGTACTTTCACAATGGCATTAGTGAAATATCAAGGAACATGTAGCCTTATATACATCCATTCACTCTTGTGGTTTATCAAAGCAAGCACTTAAGGATATGAGGATGGTAGCTAATACATTGACAAGGAATGAGAATTGATTGAGAAAACTCAACTAGTGTAAAAGTGTCACAACTAGTTATGTTATGGTTTTCTATTGTGCCAAGTATTCTTATTTTTTAGAAACTTGTGATTAATAGATGTTGTTGGCTTCTCTTGTTGATCTGTTTGTGGATATGGGTTTGTTGTGGATAGTTTGGGCCACAAAGGAGCCTCATATCACACGCGAAAGAGCCTTTAGTATTTGAAGTACAACTTTTGAGAGTGAGTTGAATTATTATCAAGGTATGAGCACTTACACTTTGTCTTTCTTAGTAAACATTCATGCAAAAAAGCAAGTATAATCTTCCAAAGTATTGATATTTCTCTAAGGTAAAAAATGTTTGTGATAAGAAATAGAGCTTTTCATTGTGAGCATCATTGTGAGCCTACTTTTGGCATCAGTTTAGCTTTGCGAGCAAATTAGTTGACCATTGAATGGCAAATCTCTTGTAATAGTTGGAGTTATATATAGTCATATAGGCATGTTGTAATCACATGATATGAACTCACATTGTATAAGTACATTAGGCAATAAAATTGAAACAACATGTAAGTTAGCATTTGATTCTAACTTGATTAAAGTGCTCCTATGTTCCCGTGTGCCATCACCATGAAACATTAGAGGAGTTTTGAGCACCAAAAGGGCCTTTTGTTAAGATGCTGTTTTTGACTTTTCAACTATTCGACGTACACTTGGCCCAATTATATATTTACACATGTGAAAGACCGTAACATTGTTGCCAGTCGATTTTTTTTTTTGGAACTTTCCGGTCATAGTTTTATACAATTCAAAACTCCTGCCGGGCAGGTCCTAACTTGTGATTGGACCGTAATTGCTGCCCGTGAGTTTCCTAAGTGCCTGGGACCTAACACTGGTGGTTAAAGTAGGTCTATTTTGATCTCACCGTAGTTAGACTAACATATATGATTTATGAAAGACCGCCAACATTTATTACAAATTTGGTTATTTATTTTCATACTGATTCAACTACATTTTGTTTCAGACTTTGTTGTTCATCTTCTTTTAGCTTTGCAATGGCTTTCGGAAGCCATAGACCGCGAAGCAATATTGTCTCAGTTTCTGTTTGTAATGAAAAAGACTCTGATGGCTCTTGGATACCACGTATCTATAGAAAATTTCATTGGGTTCTCATGCATCTCTCCTCAAGAGGTGTTTTTGGTAAAAAGAGAAAATCAAATATGGATTATAAAATTTTTTGGAAAGGTAGAATTTTAGACTTCAAAGTTTCACCCGATGGTCGATCCATTTCAGAGGTCTTGATTCAACATGTCTACATGCATAAGGAAATTAGAGTGGAAGGCGTAAATTCAAATGACAGACTCAAATGCAATTGTAAGTTTTGGAGAATTTTTTGCTATAAACTTTGCATTAATCATTTAGACGTGTATCTGAGTATTTAAATGACATATAGTTTTATGGATTTGTGAGATTTGTATCCATCAAGCATAATTGAATGACAACCTATACAATCTCTTGTCGGCATCATGGACATTATTCATTCTGATATTGGTCTTCTGCAATACAAGAACCGCTCCACGAGATCACTTTTGGATTCTTGTATTTTCTTCTATGATTCATTTTACACACCATCCAGTTTAGGTGGAAAATTAGAGGCAATATCATTACCCTCTTTCTCAAGCGAAGAATAGATTCCTCCAGATTCCACCATAGCAGAGAGCTTCCGTTCAAGGTTTTTTATGGACATTCAAAACTGTATGAAATGTAGCACAGGTTCAAAAAACAATAGATTGCACTGATTTTTGCCTATTGCAATTTTTGTTGATTTTTTTGTTGAATGTAATATTTGTAAAATAGTGACAATGTTTATTTGTAGTGATTTAACAGACAATATGTTATCAAGCCTCCTTGATGATCATTGGGATAAAAAGAGTAATGGCAATATCGAGTGCATAGTTAATAGATCGCCAATGAAATTTAGATATCTTATAAAAAAACAAGTGTTTTCTTTAACAATTTATTATAGAAGATGGTCCAAAGTTGGCAATGGATGGAAAGCATTGGATCAAGATTTTACAGTGAATCATCAAGATCAAATAGAAATTCAAGTGAGAAAAAATAATTCTACTCTTACAACAATTGAGGTGGAAGAAGATTGGACACTCGATCACATTCGATCAGAGCTTACATTGCTGCAATATGATATTCCTAAACACTTCTATTTTTGAGTCAACAAGAGATTGGTAGGTGTATGTGTATCTATTCCAGTACACATTTGAAATGACTTTCAATAATTTTATTTAAACATGTTTCAGTGTTTTCGGTATTGCAATATTTCATTTGACATAATCTCAATGTTGATATTGTTTAACAAGTTTCTTTGATGTACAGGTAAGACCAAGACAAGAAAGTCGCCTGAGAGTGCAAGGACTTAAATAAAAGCGTAGAAATTGTTGAAACCGCATAAACATTGGAATGATAGACGAGCAACATCAATGTACTTTTAAAAAAAAAAAGGAATACAAAAAAGTCTCAAATGACTTTAAGATTTCATCAAGCGATTTGTATTTAGTATTTTGAAAAATGTACATTGTTTTTGAAATCGATATAATATATTTGTGGCATTCAGTAATAGCCCACTTTCTATTTGCCTATCTATTGTTCTATGGATCATCATGTGATGATATATTTCTGTGTCGGTTGGAACTATATTTACATTTCAATCAAAGGTGCCTGAGGCATATCCTCGAGCACTGTAACCTCATCCACGGATCCCCTGACAGGTTCATCTGAGGCACCTTCATGCTTGTGGGCCTTGCACATGATAGTAAAATTTCCAACATTTCATGCCGATACTGATGAATTGCATTTGTTGATACCTCAGGACATTGGAACTGCAAAAAAAATATCGAGTGTATGTATGTATTAGCCAATGTTTTAAAATATATAAATTCACAAAGTTAACAATATATCATCAGGATACTGGAACATTGAAAAAAATACCTCACGGATACTAGCATTTGGAGGTTGCACCATATACCAATTTAAGAACGATTTAACATTCCAGATTGAATATCATCCGCAGCTGAAAGCATCGTCTTGTTGCGAAGACTGAGAAATCACAACGAAAAATTGCTAAATTATAATTCAATATAATTTTAAACTACATGCTATCATGCAAATAAAATACGTAAAAAAATTTCTTTTACCTTTGCATCAACAACCTCTATGTTGGTATTGACAACCAGCTCATCCGGCCTGGGCAATAGCTCCACCATCCTTTTGTACATGGATTTAATCATGGAATTGTTGGCATGCAGCCAGAAAGAGACAAGCAATGAATTACTAGAATCTATAAGAGTTTCCAAAAGAAAAATCTTACAGAAAACAGATTTTACAAAAAGAAACTATCTTACTTTGAACAGTATGGGATGATGAACATTGATGCCTCTTTGCTGGTGTGCCTGAAGAGCCTTCTGGCTTTCCTCTATTTATTCAAGAGATGCCCAAAGAATGGAGATACAACAAAAATCTCCTTCGTGACTATATATTTATGTACATAGTATGCACAATCAGATTCAACTACTGTGTCTGAGATATGTGAGGTCTTCTCTTTTAGCTCCTTACAATGCGGGTCTTTGATATGCATTGCAAAATTAATATCGTCTATACAAAACATAAACCCCCTTCCGAGATCATCTATTTTCTTGGCTATATACAAGTCAAAATCAATGTACCTCTCAGAATCAAAAAATGTGTCTTTAGGTTCATTCAGAAGTCTGATGTGCAAATCTTTATCAGTTGCATCAACATCAGAAACAATCATGTCTACCACTGTATTTAGGTCATCCTCATGTATAGAAGCAGAATCGTGCAGTTGAAGATCAAGGGTTACGGGAGGACTCTCAACCAGTGGAATTGCAGACGTACTAGCCAGATCTTTTCTAATGGGAAGAGGTGAGGGTGAAGAGCTGAGAGACCTGGGCTTGGGTTGCGAACGCTTGGGCTGTGCCTGCTTTCTCTTTTTGCGGGGTGGGACAGGCCCCCTTTCAAGAGGAACTTGCCTCTGTGTGAATCCAGACTTAAAAATGTTGTCATAGGTGTTTCGAAGCCTCATGACAAGAAGCATGTCCTTGGGCATCAATGTCACCCTCTTGCCATGAATGGAGCACAACATCGAATCCTCAAACAATTTTGTCTGGAAATCCTCGTATGCAGTATAGAGGGCCTCCAATGCAGTGATATTCCACCTCACTGCATAGGGCAAATGGGTGGTCATGTCTTGTGTAACCTCTCTCACAGCCCGGTAGAAGGCTGCTTTCGGGATCAGAAGTTTGGTGTGTCTCTGCAAGGCCCTGATGTCCCTCAACCATGGACGACTAGGTCTACCGCGTCTTTATGGACGTACAGGTTCAGATGTCTGGAGACGGGACGGTTGAACGAAACTGGTAAGCCTAGCGGTTTGCTTCGTCCGAGCCATTGAGGCCGAATATCTATACTACGCGAGGACAGAGACACAGTAGAAGAGACACTGAGAACTCTAACCGTGATATCGCTACGACGCGAGAGAGTGGCAGAGTCAGGCGGGGAGAGGCAGGGGCTCGCGTGATGGCGATACTGGGGAAGTCAAGCTGATATCGCTACGACCCGAGAGGGTGTAAGGAACAGAGATGGGGAGGAGGTCGCTCGCGTGATGGCGATATCACGAATGTATTTCTTATGGATGCAATCAAACATGCCAGCAAATTATGCGAAAACCTGTACAATCCCCGAGAATGGACTTATATAGGGGAGAAAAATTGGCACGTGTGAATACCAGCGACACGTGGCCCAGTCAATAGCTGACATGTGGAACCACACGTCTATATACGCACGTGTGAAACTGCACTTCTAGATCCCACGTGGGGACACGTGGCCGAATGGATCAGCGACATGTGTTCTCGCATGTATAGGCTCGCACGTGTGGTCACGTGGCCCAATCAGTACCTGACGTGTGGGACCTACACCTCTATATCCGCACGTGTGAAACTTGCACGTGTGTCCACGTGGTCCAATGGTTTAGTGACGTGTGTTCTGGCACGTGTGATCTTGCATGTGTGGGCACGTGGGCGAATGGCAGATTGACGCGTATTGTAGCATGTGTGGTCTCGCACGTGTGAACGGTTGTACTACATGCCATAGATCTGATCCGCTGTTGGATCGACGAGTGTACGGCTTGGATTTTATTGGTTTTAGCTATATAAATGTTGTTTGATCAATTAAAACATTTTGCTAAGTTTTGGATTTTCACTCCCTGTATCTCGCAGTGTGTGAACAGTTCTATTTCTTTGCAATATCGCTACCACGCAAGAATCTTTCAGAGATTCTAGACGATCTAAGATCCCTCGGCCATATTGGTCATACTTTTGAGATGGCCGCGTCATCCTCTAATACTTTTGATTCTGCTTTGCACACCTTCCTCGTTGAATCCGGTGTTGGTAACATAGGTCACTATAAGACGTATTTCAATATGTCTTTTGATATTGAGAGGTTTGGATCAGAACATAAATCATATTATCCAGTGTTGTATAAGGAGTATTATGATAGTCTAAATCAGTCTATGTTGATCATGGATAATCTACGATTCATCCATTTCCATGACCTAGTACTTGCCCAACCATCTTCAAAGCAAAGCCACAACCGACAATTCACAAAAATTGTGAGTGATTTTAAACGTGTGGTCCATTGTGACCAGCACAATCGATCATGTCGTTTCTTGCAGGAAGGCATGGGCTTTGTGTTTTATCTTTCTGCTCTTATTCCTGATGAGGCAAGAACTTCGAGGCTTAGCATTGAGAGTGCCTCATCATCAACTAATTCTGTGATATCAGAGTCAGCTATTGTTGATGACGCCTTGGGTGCTGACGAGGAGGCAAGATTGGCTTCAATGTACGACCTAGCCGAGTCTCGTGCATTGTCAATTTCTTCCTTATCTGACATGAATCCATATGACAAAATCAAGACTCTCCTCAATTTGCCAGTGTATTACATGAATAGTGTCGCATATCTCTCACTGAATGATGTTGGAGATGTTCTTGATTTGAGGGAGGACGAAATATTATCAATTTTGTCTATTTTCATCAAAGAATTCGAGGACTTCATAGATCTCGACGGTGATGATGATCTACGTGCTTCTATTGATTACAAAGAAGGAGATGAATGGATGGATGGGACTGAAGCACTGCAGTCAATCATGTCTAAAAGCAGGACATACCATACAAATTTGCCCGGTGAGGAGGAATTTCTGAAAATCCAGAGCAGATATGTGTCACAGTCTTCCAAAACTAGTCCATCCAGTGCTTCGACGACCAATGTTGCTGGTCATGATCTACACACTACTGCACTTATTGAAGCTGATGAGCGTGATCTGGTAGGTAAATCTGGCTTTATCTTGATGAGATTTTTATTCAAATATAGTCATTTTGTTTTACAAGGCATGTGACCTTTGCTCGTATTTTACAGGCTACTATTGAGGTGGATGCCTTTGCAACAAGGCAGGGATATTTGAGGGAAGTCCAGGGATCACGACAAAGGGATTCATCCATGTCCAGTTATTTGAAGTGCTTAGCAAATTTTCTTCAGATGCTGCGACAATAATAATGGCAATCAAACCGTTATCCTATTTCTCGAACGGGCATAAATACCCTCCGAATACATATAATTATTTTTGTGAAGAGAGACATTGCCATAGAAGTATTTGGCTATGTAGCTGAGGAAGTTCCGAAAAGGTTTTCCTCCTTAGTTATTTTTTTTGGATACATTGACTTGAGCAAAAGAAAATCGATTGATTTTTCTAGATCCATATGATAGAAATTTTTTCTCTTCATGACCACACAACAAAGCTGATCATTAAAGACAAAGAGAAACAATGATTTTGCCTTGCATTGTACTACAGATGTTCCATCGTGTTGTGTATTTCGATGAAATGCTGCTCTGGCTTGCCAATGCGATTTCTCCATTCCTTGTGATGACCAAATAATTAGAATGTCGTAAGCTTTTGCAAAAAATGATGCATGATGTTGTAAAATGTGTTGCAATATCATGTAAAAATTACAGCAAATAAGGATCCTAAAACACTTGAAATGATGAGGGAAACAATAGCTTATGATTTCATAAGATTAGCACAAGTTGAACCATCAAAATCCATCAAAAATCTATGCTTGAACCTCACTAAATGGCCCAAATTCTTGAAGAAGGCTTCACACGTGTGAAAGTACGGCCTCCCACAGTCTGAGTACTGTACACCAGACCTACATTCAATCCTATAATCATTAGTAATCACAAGTACTCAAACAATTATGAACATAGAGAGCAATTGCACCATTATGAGAGAAAAAACATGAAATTGCTTGATTGATTTTGGTGAGATATCATCACCTATATATACATGATCCATCACGGTTTTGGGCAGGTATGAGTAGCCCTAAACCTATCCCTAATGCTAATTTTGGTGGATCTTTCATCCCTACCAAGTTAGGGTTGGAATCTTGGAGATCCCTCAACAATGCAAAAATTACCAAAAATAGCTCCTATTTTTTCTCCCTTGTATCTAAGCATAATTTGGACTCATTCCAAAGGTTCTAACACTTAGGTCTACTTGAGAACATCCTTATGAATGGAATCCTATGCTATTTGGCACGTGTGACAAGCCACATCATGACCATCTAACTATTTACAAGTCATATGACCAAAACTAGTCAAGCTAGAATTGTGAATTTTTAACACTCCTCCTCACTATCTAGCTTGGTTCAATCATTGCTTTACTAATCACTCCAAGTGATGATCTGAACTTCATAAAAGGTGTCTTTTGAAGTGGTTTAGTAAGTAGATCAGCTACACATTCATTGCTTGGAACATGCTCCAAAGCAATCTCCTTGGCTTGCACCATTTCTCTCACAAAGTGATGGCATATCTCAATGTGCTTAGATCTTGCATGGAAGATTGGGTTAGATGCAAGGTGTTGGGCTGATATATTGTCATTGTAGATGATTGGTGCCTCCTCTGAATCCATGATCTTTAGTTCCACCAATAATCTCTTGATCCAAAGTACCTCCTTTGTAGTGGTTGTCAAAGCTTTGTACTCGGCCTCGGTTGAAGATAGAGATATAGTTTCTTGCTTTTTTGAAAGCCATGAAACCACACCTTCTCCTATGAAAGTTGAATAGGCACTTGTTGATTTCCTATCCCTCTTGTCCCCTGCAAAATCTGAATCACTAAATGCATGAAGGTTAATCACATCTCCTCTATATAGAATCCCAAAATCCAATTTACCCGAGATGTATCTTAGAATCCTCTTAGCCTTTTTCCAATGGATATTCAATGGATTTTGCATGGATTGGCTCAACCTACATACACTAAAGCTAAGATCTAGTCTAGTTATAGTGATCCACATTAAGGAACCTATAAGTTGCCTAAACAAAGTGATGTCCATGAAGGATCTTTCATCATCTTCATTTGGCACTTTTACATCTTGCTCCATTGGTGTGTCAACACTTTTGCATACTTCCATCTTAAACTTCTTCAAAAGACTTTGAGCATAGTTTACTTGACTTATAAAGATAAAATCAGACCCTCTAAGTACTTCTATGCCTAAGATGAAGTGAAGACACCCTAGATCTACCATCTTGAACTCTAAGGATAGATCTATCTTGATTTTTTCAATACCATCAACACTATTTCCACTAATGATGATGTCATCTACATAAATGAGTAAAAGTACAATACCAACATCATCAAACTTAATGTAAAGAGTGGGATCATATTCACTTTGAACAAAAGAAAGTGAAATAAGATAGCAATGTAGTCTTGAATTCCAAGATCTCGAGGCTTGCTTCAAGCCATAGATGCTTCTTTGGAGATGGCATACTTTGTTCTCCATTCCATGCTTGATGAACCCTTGTGGCTGCTCCATATAGATATCCTCTTCCAAAAAACCATTCAAGAAAGCATTAGAGACATCCATTTGACATAGAATCCATCCAAAATGTGATGCAAGTGCAATGATTAGTCTTATTGTGACCATCTTGGCCACGGGTGCAAAAGTTTCCTCATAGTCTATCCCTCTCTCTTGAGCATAACCTTTTGCAACTAATCTTGCTTTATGTTTGTTAACACTCCCATTTGCATTCAACTTAAGCTTGAAGACCCACTTGCATCCTACTACATTCCTTTGAGGTCTCTCAACAAGCAACCAAGTTTCATTCTCAATCAAGGCATCATACTCATCCAACATAGCTTTATACCATTCTTTGGAGTTCACTGCATCTTCAACATTAGACAGTTCTTCAAAACTAGATAAAGCATAAGAAGTGGATGATATACCCTCAACGTGCTGTCCTTTGCCTTGATATGTGAGCCTTGATGGCTCCACTTTTGCCCTTGAAGATCTCCTTGGTGTGATAGGTGGGTTTGGTGCTTGCTCCTCCATGAGCTCCTCCTCAAAACCAAGATCTTGCTCCTCGGCCATCTTCTTCTTGATTGTTGGAGCACTTGAGCCTTCTTCAAGCATATGCATATGATGTTCATCAAAGATGACATCCCTTGAAACAACAAATTTGTTCAAGGATGGGAGATAGACTTTGTAGCCCTTGCTTGAGCTTGCATATCCAAGCATGATCCCTCTTGTGGAAGATGGATCCTCCTTGGTTCTTGTTTCCAATGGCACATGCACATAACATATACACCCAAAAACTTTCAAGTGATTAAGATTGGGTTTCTTTCCATACAACATCTCATATGGAGTTTTGCCTTCAATTGCTTTTCAAGACACCCTATTCATCAAGTAGTTTGCACATACAAGAGACTCACCCCAAAAGGATTTGGGCAAACAAGCATCTAATCTTAAAGCCTTAGAACATTCACATAATGTTCTATTCCTTCTTTCAGCAACTCCATTTTGTTGAGGAGTGTAAGGACAAGAAGTCTCTTTCTTGATCCCTTCCTCCTCACAAAAGGCCTTGAACTCATTGGAGATGAATTCTCCACCATTGTCACTTCTAAGAATCTTGATGCTATGATTATGATGCTTTTTCACAAACAACTTGAACTTTACAAAAGTATCAAATACTTGAGACTTGAAGGAAAGTAAGAACACCCAACAATATCTTGAGTAGTCATCAATGAAGGTTAAAAACATGGATGAACCTCCATTAGATTTGGTGCTAGCAATGTGCACATCCGAGTGTATGAGTTCAAGAGGATGAGATGACTTTGTGATGGATTTAGGAAACACCTTCTTATGTGCCTTGGATAAGGCACAAGCTTCACAAACCTTGTCTTCCTTCCCAATAGACCTTGGTAGGCCTAAAGCATACTCCTCCTTGATCATAGCCTCCATGGAACCCGAGTTGACATGTCCAAGTCTTTTGTGCCATAAAGTAAAGGTAGATATCTTGCTCTTCTCGGCCAACATGACAACATTAGTATCCACAAATGCATCCAGCTTATAAAGTTTGCCAAGTCTAGTGCCCTTAGCCACTATCTTATCCTTCTTCTTGATGAAACATTCATTTGAAGCAAAGTCAACATTGAAACCATTGTCTACCATTTGGCCAACACTTAGTAGATTCTTTGTTATTGTAGGAATGTACAAAACACCTTCTATGTTGATCTTTTTGGAAGATCCTAAGCAAAGGAGAATGCTACCAACTCCTTCAATCTTACAAGCTTCATCATTTGCTGTATAGATAGACTTTATAGGTCCATCATAAGATAAGAGAGAAGAGAAAAACTCCCTTTTACTAGTCATGTGTGAACTAGCACCCGAGTCAATCCACCAAGGATCTTCTCCTTTGAAGCTTGTTGAAGAAAATATGGACATCATGAGAGAGTCCTCATGTGAACTCTCCTCCTCCTCCTCTTTGCTCATGTTGGCTTGGCTTTGATCTTGCTTCCTCTTGAAGCATTCCGAGGCATAATGCCCCATCTTGCTACAATAGTAGCACTTCACCTTTGATTTGTCCTTCTTGACTTTGGTGGTTGATGGAGATGCCTTTGGGGGTCCTTCTTGATCCTCAAGCTTTGTAGACTTCTTGAATGTTGATCCTTTGCCTTTGGACTTGCCTTTGCCTTTGGTGAAGAGAGCTTGGTCATATCCACCTTGGATGGAAAGCCTATCCATCCTCTCTTGCATTTGGCTCCTTCTTGATTCCTCGGCCATGAGTGTGCCTTGGAGTTCTTCAAGTATGGGTAGCTTACCCATAATTGCATATCCCTGAACCAAATTGTCAAATTCAAAGCTTAGTCCATTCAATATGAGTTGAACAAGCTCTTCATCTTTGATAGGGTCACCTATAAAGGCTAGCTCTTTGTTCAATTCCTTTACTCTTAGGACAAAAGTATGTGCACTCTCTCCTTTCTTTTGATAGCTTCTATAGATTTGATTCTTCAAAGCTAACATTCTAGTTTGGTTCTTGGATTCATAGACCTTTTGCAAAGTCTCCCAAGCATCTTGAGCTGAAGTGCAATCTCCTACCTCTCTTAAGAGTTCATTTGCAACATTCATTTTTATGCAATGTAGTGCAACATTGCACCTCTTGATGTATTTGGCTTTTTCTTGAGGATGAATAGGTTCACCCTCCTTACCATTTACAATTTCCATCAGATCTTGCATGATCATGATAGATTCCATTCTAACTTTCCATATGGAATAGTTAGTTTTGTTGAGCCTTTCATTAGTATCCAAAAGATATGCATTTATAGATGCCATCTAGTCTCCTAATCAAGGACTTGACACAAATGAAGGTTACTTCTATTGATTTGATTGGAGGTCTACCTTATCCCACTTCTTAGGGACCTGAAAAGATCAGTAATAGACTTCCTATAAAGATCTAGGAATGATCTCTAACAAAATCAAATCATAGAATACTAGAAACAATGCACTTGCTTGAATGAAGTAGACAATACTAGTAGAATTGCCCCTCTTTCTATAAAGAACATTAAAGCTTCCAAATGATCTGATAAAGAGTGAATTTCAGCAACCTAATATACTTCCAAAATCACTTGTAAAATATCTAAATGGAACTTAATGAGGATGCAACACAATCTACTATCCAATCACAAGCAAAAAATGATCAAAATTGATGAAAAATTGATCTAATTTGGTGCATAAGTCAAGCAATGGTTGGACTGAACCTAAATCACTTTAGGAGGTGCCTACTACACCTTAGAACAGCCTTGAAGAGTCCCCAAAACTCTGATCTTCCCTCTCGTTGAATGCTAGAAAGCCTCCTCTATGAAATCACCTCCAAAACTCGCTTAGAAATCAATGCTTGGAGCAAACAAAACTTGCTATCTTGGTAATGTGAATTGAATTCAACTTTGCCTCTGGTTTTAGACACCTAAACACCTGCAAATGAAGTCACACAACACCAATCTCCAATGTATTTGACTCACTTTGAGTTCTAGAATCAATACTAGATGCTAAGATCCAATCTACACAAGATTTAGATCAAAACTTGTGATCAAATTGAATGAAAACCAAGGATTTAGCTCATTTCAGCCTTTAGGCTCTGATACCATGTAAAAATTACAGCAAATAAGGATCCTAAAACACTTGAAATGATGAGGGAAACAATAGCTTATGATTTCATAAGATTAGCACAAGTTGAACCATCAAAATCCATCAAAAATCTATGCTTGAACCTCACTAAATGGCCCAAATTCTTGAAGAAGGCTTCACACGTGTGAACGTACGGCCTCCCACAGTCTGAGTACTGTACACCAGACCTACATTCAATCCTATAATCATTAGTAATCACAAGTACTCAAACAATTATGAACATAGAGAGCAATTGCACCATTATGAGAGAAAAAACATGAAATTGCTTGATTGATTTTGGTGAGATATCATCACCTATATATACATGATCCATCACGGTTTTGGGCAGGTATGAGTAGCCCTAAACCTATCCCTAATGCTAATTTTGGTGGATCTTTCATCCCTACCAAGTTAGGGTTGGAATCTTGGAGATCCCTCAACAATGCAAAAATTACCAAAAATAGCTCCTATTTTTTCTCCCTTGTATCTAAGCATAATTTGGACTCATTCCAAAGGTTCTAACACTTAGGTCTACTTGAGAACATCCTTATGAATGGAATCCTATGCTATTTGGCACGTGTGACAAGCCACATCATGACCATCTAACTATTTACAAGTCATATGACCAAAACTAGTCAAGCTAGAATTGTGAATTTTTAACATATCAGAGATACAAATATTGTCATATTAATCATTTTAAATTTAGCATATGTGCAATGAGATTATAAATCGAAGCGTTAGTTACATTGAAAAGAGATTTACCATATAATGCGTAATATGATCTTCACCCCAGGCGTCTTTAACTGCATCCACAAACTCAATTGTTGATTTCTCAATTAGTAGGACATCAATATCAGATAGTTTATCTTTTCTGAGCAATTTGACCATGTTGTCAAGCTTTGTCCAGACTTCAACTTTTTTAATCCTCGTTGTTCCTTTTTCTTCAAAATCCTTTGTGGCATTGAGTACATCTATCCAAATTGAGTACTGGATTTTAGTTGGTTTTCCGGAATGATTTAATAAGAAACGACGAGCTTTGGATCCTCCTATACTTGGTTTGCATAGGATGTTTCTCGTTTTCCCTGAAAGCTTCTCATCCTTTTGTATTTTAACGTGTCCTTTATGAAGTCCCGCTTTTGATAAAACTTGTTCCAATCGAGCTATTGCCTTTTTGGCTAATGACTCTGACTTAGTATTCCAAACAAACCAAATATGAAGGTATATCAATTTTTCGATAATTCTAACCTCTCCATGTAGTGTACAAATGTGAACATTTTTTAGCGGAATCGGTAATACTGGTTTCCAAGTCGGATCTTCTATATCCTTTGAAACTCTCGTGCTCTTCGACATGTCATGTGTAGTTTTCATGCAATAGAGGCATGGATGTTTTGAATTTGCTCCATGTGAGACGTTGAACATGCACTTCAACGACTTCAGGTCTCCAGCCAAATGTCATTCCACCTTAAAATCACCTATTCCAGGAACATTGAGTGGTGTGTCGCTCATATGATTCTTAATTATCTCTAGATATTCTGTTTTACTAAAAATCCAAAATAGAATGTCATGATCTTTTTTTAAAATCTGTTTGAAACACAAAATCATGAACTATTTTAGGAGAATTGAACTCAGACCTATAATAACAGAACAATATTAGCTTAAAACACAAAACCATTAATTCTTGAAATGAATTATTTGCTAGTACTCAATAGAATAGATTTAAACCTGGAAAGCTGCCAACCACCAAATATTATTTTTGGACTGCACTCTGAAATCAAGACTCTCCGAGTTTATCGCATTGCTTAATGCTCCATTCATAATCGTAACACTAACCCTTTCCAGCTTTTGTCCCTTTATTACTTCTGATTCATCTAACTTGAGAACTAATATCAATTTTTCAACACTTTCATTTGTGATTCCATAAAACTTTACAATAAATCTCTGTAAATGATTTAGATCTACAAACATATTGTTGGCCTGTTTAACACATCCCTCTCTAATTTGATTTGAAAGGGCCGGGGAATAGGAAATTTTTTTATATGTACTTGTCCAAATGCCTCTTTGATAATTTTAAACATTGTGTCATATGCATCCCTGCTAATACCAGAATAATCACATGCCCCTTGTATCAATTTTCGGTCAATAATCTTGCCGACTTCGCCTATAAGGGCATCTGCAATCTTGGACTTGATTCGAGAATATCTTTGATTTCCAAGTAGACTCGTTGTTGACTTGGCTGTAAGTACTGCACTCAAAGACTTTCCAATCATGTCCTTGTCTTTCAGATTTTCATTGGTGACTAAAGCTGATCTGCAAAAGAAAAATAAGATTTAGAAAAAAAACAATTCACAACCATTGAGTGCTAAATGAAACAAAACACATGAATAGTTCAAAACATAATCTTACTTGAAAGCATTTTTTTTTTTCCGTTGACTCCCACTTTTGAAAGCTCGTCAATACTTTTTAAAATAACTCTTTTTCGCTTATTGTTCAGTATTTTCTTCCGTAATGTGTTTATTTCTACATTTATTTGACAATATGAGGTACGCAATGTTTGTACAATTAGTTTCATATTGTCAGTTTCTTGGTTAAGGTTTAATATAATATCTTGCAAACGAGAATTATCTATCTTCAAGATTTCATTCTCTTCTTTTGTTTGCAAAAAAATAGTTTCTCTTTCTCGGTAGTCAGTAAGCAAACCATTCAACATATTCTCCAAACAATGGATTTTTTTCATTGAATTACTAATGCCATAACTTTTCAATCTTTCACAATAACCCAATAGACCATTGTGTCCTTCACACAAAAACAGTATGAGTAGTGTGACCGATCTAAAATTTGGATGTTGCATTGAGCTTGAATCGATTGGATACAAACTTCCATCAACCCATAGATCACAATGTTTCCCGTCTTCCGTCCTTTGATGAGCTGGTAAGGTGGATCCTTTCAGATTTTTTCTCGACAGTGGAGCATATTCTGTGGGAAGATCAATATGGAGATGATATTTAGACATCTTAATAATCGATAGATTAATCTAGTAGAAAACCAACTTGTTATATATCTTGTAAGCTATTAAAACTCGTCTTAATTAAAAAAAAAATTAATTGAAAAAGTTTGAAATGACCTTGGCGCTCTTTTTGATCCATCACACTCCATGTTTCTTGCTTGATATGCAAAATCAATGCTTCGCAGTTATGAGCAAAATAAGCAAAATATTTTTTCAATAGATGTGTGTTGAAATCGCAAATTTTTGAATTGCAAAAGTTTGAAATAACCTTACCGCTCAATTTGATCCAACACACTTCGTATTTTCAGAATTGCAGAAATTCAGATTCACGTTGGCGCTCATTGTGATCCAAAATATTCAAAGTTTCTTGCCATGATTTTCAGATCGATAAGACTATTTTTCATTGATGTGAACGCTTTGAGTAGATGGAAAGAAAACTTTGATGTGCAATACGATTTGCATTTACATGAGAAGTTATGTTAGTTAATGGTAGAAAATAGAATCTTGAAGTATGGACCCCACGCATTGCGGCTACCCAACTTCCAGTTAACTACATACGTTACTAGTGAGTTCAAGTCATCGGAGTTGTGCGGGCAGACCAAAAACTCGGTCGGAGTTTTAAAATCTGACGATTTTCTCTCTCTTACGTGGCATTTCTTAGACAGCCCTTTTGGGCCTTGGAACTCCTGTAATGCAACATGCAAGCGCCAAAACACTATAACAATCAATAGCAAGCTCTCGACCCATCTATAAGCTCTCCATCATAGAGCTACATTCTGAGTCCAAAAATTTCCATCTTTTAGCCTGTCGATCCCATGCTATTTTATGTCCCATATCCTAGCTTGCGGGCAAGGCAACATTAGCTCTATGGGCTATAACATAGCTCTTAATCTTCTTTAAGGTGCTTCTTTAAGAATAAATTCTATATCTACACTTACAATGGTTTTATAGCCTAAATTCAATGACAATAAAGGCACATATCCTCAATGGTAGGTGAGCTAAGGCCCCATCCTTGCTCGCATGGGCATTAGAAATTAATGTTTATTTGCACTTCTAATGCTAGTTTGGCCATTCCTACGAGCTATTTTAGGGGCCATTTCTATTTTTAGTATATCAAAGTCAAAGTTCTAAAGTCAAGCTAATTAGTGTTTTCCATGGAAGAGGGTGCCCTAGTTCTAGAATAGAACATGATTTTTCACTTAAAAATTTAATAAGGATTTTTTTACCCAAACTAGAGAGCAACTATCATAATTAGCTTTTTACTTTTTGCCTTTTGCTTTATGCTTTTAGCTTTTGCAAAGGACTAGAGAAATTATATAAGGTTCTCCTCCAAGTTAGATCCAAAATCTATGCTAGATAGCTTGTTAGAAAGCTAGAAACGTCTAGTTTCTGATGCAATTTGTTTCAAACCATTTGGATAAGCCAATCAAAATTTATAGCCTTTTGAATGAGGGTAGGTAGGGCACCTAGACCTGTATGGACACCTTTGGTTTGATCCATATCTTGCTTGTTTGATCCAAAAACTTAGAAAAAAGCTTGCCAATCTTGTCTATTTAAGATCTAGACAATTTTTTGAGGTCATAGCCACATAGTTTCATGCAATTGAATTGTATTTGCGTCATTTGTGGATGTTTTTGAGTGCTTTTGTGTGCTTAAGTTAAGTTGACCCAAACTTTGTCCTTGCTCCATCTTGGGATGAGACTTTGATTTAGTTTGAGAGAGATTGGTAGAGCTAGTGAGATAGGTCTCACACCAAGTTGCAAAATCTCACATTGGAGTTGATAGTACACCGTTTAAGGATCCATTATTGAGAGAAGCAACCTTTTGATCCATTACAAGACATCTTTTCACTTTTCATGGCTTCCATAGATTTCTTCCTATTGGAATCAAGTGAGAGATTGAACACCTCCAATTATGCCATTTGGAAGGTGAGAATGGAGTCCATTTTGGTGCTCCAAGATGTGATGGAGATTGTGCTAGGAATTGAGGAGGAGCCTCAAGCGCTCCAAGAGGTCCAAAAGTACAAGAAGAGGGCAAGGATTTCCGTACATATCATAAAGATGAATGTTTCCAATGAAGTGTTCATGCTTGATGAAAATTGCTTTTAAAAACAAGGTTTTTAGAGCTAATTTGACATAGTTTGCAATCAAGTGGACTTTGAGATCAAAAGGAATCAAAATCATGTTGAATTGATCCAGCCTAAGTATTGTACGGACAACCATGCTCAAACACATGTGAGATCACCTAACTTTGGGTTGATGGTGTTTCTCCAAGGTAGATCCAAATTTAGTGCTTGATAGCTTGTTGGAAAGCTAGTGAAGAATAGTTTGTGATGCAATTGATTTCAAGTCAAATGGACGTGTTTTGAAAAAATTATAGGCATTCAAAGGAAGGTGGGTAGGCACAACCTGGTTGGACATGCCAAGAAATCTTCACATCTAGCTTAGATCATCAAAAACTCATGATTTTGCATTGCCAATCTTGTCCAGGATTGATCTAGATGAAATTTTGATGCCATAGCCACATAATTTCACACAAATCTATTGTGTTTGAGTAGTTTGTGGAGTCCTTGAGTGTTTCCAAGTGTCTTGAAGCTTGTGGAGGGAGTTGGCTCAAAATCTTGGTGTGCTTCATCTTTGAATAGAGGCAAGATCTAGATTGAAGGAGATTGACATTGCTTGTGAGATTGGTCTCACAAAGAGGTTGCAAGATCTCAAATTGGATTTGAATTGACATCTGTGTTAGGTTCTTGATTTGAGAGAGAAGCAACACCACTTTTTGTTTTTGGATCCATTGCAATTCAATTTCTCAAGGGAAGATGGCTTCCATGGGTTCCATACTATTGGAGCAAGGTGAGAGATTGAACACCTCCAATTATGCCATTTGGAAGGTGAGGATGGAGTCAATTTTGGTACTCCAAGATGTGATGGATATTGTGCTAGGACTTGAGGAGGAGCTACAAGTGTTTCAAGAAGTTGAAAAGTATAAGAAGAAGGCAAGGATGGCTCACATGTCATCAAAATGAATGTGTCAAATGAAGTGTTAAGGGAAATTAGCTCATGCACCTCGTCCAAGGAGGTTTTGGATACACTAAAATGCATTTATGAGGCAAAGAACACATCTAGATTGCTCACTCTAAGAAACCAAATCTCTCAAAGCTACCAAAAGAGTGATGAGAGTGCCTCAAACTTTGTTATGAGAGTGAAAGATCTTCAACTTGCTTACATAGGAGACATCTCAATCAAAGTGAATTAGTGCAAGTAATTCTTTATGGATTAAGAGATGAATTTGACGATATTGTTCAATCTTACGCAATCAAAGAAGATCTTCCAGGCTTGGAGGCATTACAAGAAGTTCTCATTGCCAAGGACTATAGGCAAGAGAATAAACTATTCAGGATCAATCAACGTTCTAAAGGATGGTGGAGAGGAGAAAGCATTCTTTTCAAAGGACAAGCCACGAGGAAGGCGCAAAGAGCAACATCAACATTTCAAGAAGGACAAATCGAAGGAGGAGAGTGATGAGGGTTCATCACAAATATCAAGAAGTTGCAAACACAATAAGAAATGCTTCTATTGTGATAAGAAAGGGCATTATGCTTCTGATTGTTTCAAGAAAAAAAAAGTTTCTCAAGCAAGCTAACTTCACTAAAGAGAGTGAAGGTGAGGGAGAGGTGAGTTATGAATGAAGAATCTCTCATGATGTCAATGTACTCTTCTTCTAGTTTTGAAGATGAAAATGCATGCTGGATAGATAGTGGACTCTAGTTCCCATTTGACTATTTTAAGAAAATCTTTCACTCATTTTGCATCTTATAGTGGATCTAGAAAGTTCCTTTCCATTCCTAATGATAGTAAAGACAAGATAGAAGAAATTAGTAGTGTACCAATTGGTGTTGGATCCACTATGTTGCTTAAGCTCTCAGTGATGCGCTTTTTGTGCCTAATCTCACCATGAATCTCATTAGTGTTGGTCAAATGATGATGGCTTTCAAGTTGACTTTGGGAAGGATGCGTCCTTGATCGAGAGGGATGGTAAAGTGGGAGCACGAGGGATTAGATGTGGAAAGCTTTTCAAGTTGGAAGCTAATCCTTGTGGAAGAATGATCTAGAGGAGCTTGGATCATCTCAAGGAGGAGAAGGCAATTGGATCGCCTCAATCTATGTTCCATGACGGTAAGGCTCTTGAGGATTGTGCTTTGGAAAAAGCACATGGAAAGTCATTGCCAGGGTGTTCTACTTATAATCAATTTTTTCATCTTGTTCATTTGGATAATCATGTTTCATCAAGTAGAAGCAAAGATGGTCCTTTCATATGCATCTTCTTCATTTATGACTTCAATTGGATGTATCTCTTATCAAATGTGCTTGATAGGAAGATGACAATAGTTGATAATTTGGAGATCTTGAGATCCATATGCTATGTCTATATTCCTTTGCATGTAAGAAGTAAGTGTACATACTATTGGAATCAATGTAATCAAGTTTTGATGAGAGTTGGCTTCCAACACTTAGTTTTTTTTGTCTATGTTCTCTCTCTACCCAAGAGCAAGGGCTCCATTTTCTCTCTCTACTCGAGAGCAAGCTATTTCAGGACTTAGTTTTTTCATCAAGTGCTTCTATGCAAGTGAATGATAAAGTTATGGTGGGTGGATGCATGCTTGTGTGCTCTTGCCTTGACATTGTCAAGTAGATTGTTTGCATCAATCAAGAAATAGTTTCATGTGCAATCACACACTCCTTAGAAGATCAATCACGTGCTTTTTGTTGTCTTCACACATGAGGAATGTTGACAGTAGCTTTATCTTCAAACAAAGTAACTATACTGAGATCATGATTGTTCATGAAAAAAAGCTAATAAAGGTACACTATTAACTATTTTCAGTTGTGGAATAGATGGGCTATCACATAAGTAGTTGCCTTTATCAACATTGCAGGCCCACAGAGAGAATGCATTAGTGCCTTTGAGACATGTGATATCTGTTATGTGCATGACCAGTACATAGGATTCAATATACTCCTAGTTTTGGATGCACGACACTCCAATGAATCAAACAGTTAGTTATGCCACGTCATACTGGACGTGACCCGAAAGTAATTAATATCCTTGTGAGGCCCAGAACACACTAAATGGAGTTGGTACAAGGTATGAGACAGTGTATGCATGTGTAGAGTTATCAATAGCAATTCTATGAATAGAGGATCCATGCATAGAGACTCTATTCTAGATTAATCTATGTATAGGGGATTATCTTGCATGTCTATGTTCAATTAGTCTATTATCACACAAATAGAACGGTTTTTGATTTGTTGACTAAACTTTTGTCAAAAGAAGAACATACTACATTAGCATGTACATTTCTTAAGCTCCTACCAGTAAGCTTAAGGGGGACTGTTGGAGTTAATTTTCACTCTAAGAGAATGAGTGAAATGAGAAGTTGTATAGATGTGCTTGGAGGATTTGTAAGTTGGGCACTCAATATGGTATTTCATCTAGTGACTTATTAGAGTTTGATCAATCACTAAAAACCTCAAAAGGTTGTTATTTAAATTTATATGTTGATTAAGAAACGAGAATTCAATGTGCTATTTGATAAGTACCACTATATTCTATGTTGGTTGTAATTTTCTATTTGAAGTTTCTTATGGTTGAGCCTATTTGAGAGAAGGTTGACAAATCATCTTTGCAACATATAAGTTATGTAGCTATTCAGAACTGGATATTTTTGGTATGGTCATTTTGCTCCATTACTAACTAATGAAGGGGATAGTTAGTTGTTGGTTCACTAGATTTGTTCATGATTGATTACCTTGATTTCCTAGCTAGGTATTTGCATAATTAGCCTAGTATTTTAGTTGTTCCATTTTCTAGATCATAATTTTTTTTTAGTGTTGTGTGACTTGAAATTAATTATGATTGGGGCTAGTGTCATGGCACATATGAATCAAAGCATTGGCATGTTGTTACTAGAGATCTGAGGTAATGAAGGTGAGTGAAATTCTCATCAAGATTTTGTTAGATGAGAGAACTTTTTTACAAATGGAATAAGAAAATTTAGTCTTATTGTTGGAAGTATGACGTGCACTTGGACAACATCTAGATCATGCAACATGTGTCAATGGTAAGTAGGGTTTCTATGGTTAGTAGTTAGTCTCATATGTGCATAATTAATCACATTTATGTAGGTTACTTAGGTATTGGCACTTACTAGACATACTCACAATGTACTCAACTACAAAAACTAAAAGGCCCAAAGTGCTAGTAATGAAATTTGGAATAGTGACTAGTGGATCAATGTGCATGGAGACAAGTAGGACGTCATTGCATTTTTTCTTATAATTTCTCTAATTTTTTACTGTGCATATTGTTGAAAATTCCAGAATTCACACGTGTGAGAAATGTCCACAAGAGTGACTGATCTTGATTAAGCTTTGTGATTGGCACAGTACCCTGATTCTAGATTGTTCAACAAGATCTAGTTCAGAAGATATGGCTAATTCACAATCTAGCATGCTAATCAATAGACTATGATAGCAATGAATCAAAGAATGATTAAAAGTACAAGATTACAATGCATAAGCATTAGCCTCAACACGAGTTAGAGAGAGAGAGCTAGAGAGATAACAAAAAAAACAATTTAGATCCAACCAAGCATGAGATAGCTACAAAACTTTGGTTCTTCATTACTTTGTGAATGAGAATGATATGCACATATATAGGAGAGCCAAAATTTGTGGTACTCCTTGCATTCAATGCACATCCTACACCTATTCAAGTGCAAACAACTATTAACTTGACACCTAACTGCTAGCATGCACAGGTTGCACCTAACTTCTTCCTACTTTCTCCAAATGGCAATTTCTCAACTAGCCATGTACAAATCTACATGCATGTGTCCATTAGAGTGATTGAATGCTTTGCATGTCACAATGGAAACTTAGAACATTATGCATTTACTGTGGCTCGAGTTTCTACAAGGTCATAATTGACCAATTCCATGTGAATCTCTATATGCATGTCAAACTAGACATTGTCAACATTATTGCATATCATACTAGACCAACTAGACTTTATGCATGTCACTGGAATTTGATCTACCTAACCCAAACTCGCCCTATTCTACAAGGATATGTGCTCAATTCACATACCTTGAATATGTACAAAATATTTATATGGGTAGGATCCCCCAAACATTAACAACAGATGATAGATATGTTTTACAATTCTTAAGACTCCTCCTTAAAATATATCTATTTGATGTTGGTGAATATCCTTTGAGTTCGGATTCTTTGCTTTGCATTGCAGTGAAGATGAACAAAGAATCCATCATAGCAGTATGCCTACCAAATCCATGATAAGTTCTCTTTGATAGAAATCTTTTCCAAATGCCTTTGAAAAATATTCCACCAACCTGCTACTATGCCAATGTACCTCCTACATGTTTGATGTCGATCCTGGGTATGCAAAGTCCACATGCATGAAGTTGGCTGCAAGAAAGACTGAAAAAATCGAGGCTTCCATGCCTCATCATGACCACAAAGATCATACAGATCAAGATTGTACCATGAGCAATATTCAAGATTAAGCATACTAGCTTCACTAGTCCAAAAAATATGAACTCTATAAAAAATGGATCTAATCTTGAAACCATACTCAAACTTGATCAAATTAAGGCTAAATACTTTCTTGAGGGTGTGAGTGTCCTCAATGGATGCTTCACTTAACCTCACAAGAAGTTTACAATATGCCTCAATACATGAAAAAACTTCTTTTTTCAAACTATGAGTACTAAACTCATACTTGCTCTTACTCAATTTAAGAGCATACAAATGATGGTACAACATCTTGCTTTCTAGATGTTTTGAAAACATAATCAAGTCACGAAAGACAAGAAGTAATTCCAAACTAAAGACTTCATTCAAAAACAGAATAGTCTTATTTGATCTTTGAGATAAGCAAATCTCAATTAAGCAAGATACATCATTAATCAAAGAAAAAGAACAATAGGTGAGTAAAACAAAATGAATACCACCTTTACTTTTCTTTTCTTTTCCATGAAATAAGATCAACAAGGACTCGACCTTGTACAATTGGAGCAACTCATATGAGTTGTTGCTCCACTATCAATATACCATGATACATCATTAAAAGGTAAAGAAGAAAAACTAGACATCAGAAGAGATGCCTCTCCACAACTTGCATGTGAGTCTTCTATGATACAACTGGTTTGAACTTCTTGTGTCTTCTTCTTGAAGTTAGAAGGATGAGCTGACTCATCTTCTACTCCACCATAGTCTTTGTTCTTTGCTTTTTTCTTGGTGAAGGCACAAGAATACTGGTTCTTACTCCTCTTTCTTGACTTGATCTCGGCTTCTTGAAGATTCTTCAGAGTCTCCCAAGTCTCCTTTGCTGAGGTGCATGAACTAAGCTCTCTCAACATCTCATCAGAGATGTTCAATTTGATGATATGTAGAGCTCTCTTCTTGAATCTCTGAGCCCCATCAAAAGCTGCAGGTTCAACTTCAGTTCCAGTTACAATATCCATTACACCATAGAGAATCAACAAGGATTCTATCCTATCCTTCCAAACTGAATAGTTAAAGGTGTATAGTCTTTCACTAGCTTGAAAGAGACAATCTCCTACATATGCCATAAATGTGAAGACTCTTGTAATTGGACTGCAATATGTTTGAGCTTGTTCCTATCTGACTTAGAGTTGCTGCTCTCTTTCACTATAGGTATTTTCAAAAAATGTACTACCTTCCTATGTGAAACACATGCAATTGTATTTGAGACAGATCTCAAATATTCCACAAGACAAGCTAACTAGATCAGATACACAAAGTGGATTGAGACACTTTGGTTAGTTTGAATCCTACTTTTGGCACGTGTGAAATGCAACAAAAGAAAACACTATTGACACTCAGAAGGCTCAAAGGGTGTTCAATTACTTCAAACTCAGTCTTGATCTTTAGCTTCTTGTGTAGGATGCTCAAAACCATGAATTCAAAACAAAGTAAAAATTGATTCAAATCAAAATGTTGTCACTCAGATTTTGGACCTATCCTAATCCACTTTAAGAGCTTATAACTCTTGCTAGACACTTCAGATTGATTTGGTTTCAATTTCTATGGAAAGTGCAGATCATAAGCTTTCATCAAGCTATAACACTGCTATCTTTGGATCTATCAGCAAGGAAAACAAAGGGATTGAAAATCTTTGATTTTCACACGTGCGGAATTCCAAAATTCCGTACTACCTCAATTCAGGTCTGAAAATTTAGTTCAGGTCCGATTTGATCCAATTACACTTCAGAGAAATGTTAGAAAAGGTGAAAAACTGCTTTTTTGGTTGTTTATCTCTCAATTTCTTGTACTATCAGGGAAATTAGCATGCAAAGCTTAATGAGGCTCTGATACCATGTTCAAAATTCTAGAATTCACACGTGTGGGAAATGTCCACAAGAGTGACTGATCTTGATTAAGCTTTGTGATTGGCACAATACCTTGATTCTAGATTGTTCAACAAGATCTAGTTCAGAAGATATGGCTAATTCACAATCTAGCATGCTAATCAATAGACTATGATAGCAATGAATCAAAGAATGATTAAAAGTACAAGATTACAATGCATAAGCATTAGCCTCAACACGACTTAGAGAGAGAGAGAGATCTAGAGAGATAACAAGAAAAAACAGTTTAGATCCAACCAAGCATGAGATAGCTACAAAACTTTGGTTCTTCATTACTTTGTGAATGAGAATGATATGTACATATATAGGAGAGCCAAAATTCGTGGTACTCCTTGCATTCAATGCACATCCTACACCTATTCAAGTGCAAACAACTATTAACTTGACACCTAAATTCCATGTGAACCTCTATATGCATGTCAAACTAGACATTGTCAACATTATTGCATATCATACTAGACCAACTAAACTTTATGCATGTCACTGGAATTTGATCTACCTAACCCAAACTCGCCCTATTCTACAAGGATATGTGCTCAATTCACATACCTTGAATATGTACAAAATATTTATATGGGTAGGATCCCCCAAACATTAGCAACAGATGATAGATATGTTTTACAATTCTTAACACATATTTTTATTACAAGCAATGTATGTGCTCTCTCAATTTCTGCATTCTATGTGTTGATTTGCTATACATAAGTGCTAAAGAGAATTGAGAGGTTCCATATCTTTGTGATTTCTTTTTGGAAACATTTGTTGTATTTCTAAAGAGTGCTTTATTCATTGGAACATGTTTAAAGAGAAGGATCAGGTCATTGCAACATGACTACATCAAGTGGATACATGTTGGAAGGCAATGATATACTTACCTCAAGCAACTATTCATTGTGGAAAGTGAGGATGGAATCACTTCTTGAGATGAATGATGTTTTGGATATTGTTGTAGGTTTGGAGGAGAGTTATCGTCAATTTATGTCGAGTAACTTCCAGTAAAGCTTTCATTTCTATGGTGCATCATCAAGGGCTTCATAGGCAACGATTTTAGCTATCCACATACTTGTTAATTTTGGTGACTTAAGTTAAAGGTTTTTGTTTCCATTTCATTAGCAGCATTTAGAAGCAATGTTTGAAAGTTCACACTTGCAAGGTAGCTATTTAGGTAGTTAGTTATTGACTCTTGCAAATCATTAGCTACAGTTATAAGTTCACACTTGCAAGATAGCTATTTGATGAATCTCCAATTTCTGATGGTACTAGTATCTTTTAACTGTGATCAATTATGGAATAAGAAGCTTCTTTATTCATCTATTGTGCCCTAGCACCACTAGCAGACTAAGGTTGGGACTATTTTTCGAGATAATCAAAGACTTGGAAGCTTGCTTGTCCTCTTTGTATGGCGCCCCGTAGATTAGTTTTGGAAAAGGCAGAAGCTTTTCTATTGCACAACTTAAAACCCGCTTTGATAACTTAATGATGGGAAGTTCCAAGAAGAAGCTAATGCAACAAAAGTACAATTCAAGCAAGGAGTGCTCCACTTTGAGAGGAGCAGATTGTTGATGGTTTAAAACCACACTTGGAGTTCGACATGCTAGATCATGACAGATCCGAGGAAGATGTAGAGATCTTATTCATAAGATTAGAATCATTAGATTCAGAACAACTTGAAATAACATTCATAATGATGAAGAATATGTTAAGTATATTTCATTAGACTTAGAAGAAGGAGAGGTTCTTGCCAAAGATTAGCATTTTCGAAGTGTTCAGACAACTACAATTGAAAGAGAACTTGTACCGAAACTTGTACCTTTATGAATTCCTCTGCAAATGGGTGATATCAGTCGTATTCAATTCCTCTTTTACAACTTCATCAAGATGATCGGCAGTTGTTGTAAGTTTTACAAGTTCCTTGAGGAGCTCTGAAACATATGACTAAAAGTTGCAACAAAATGGAAAAACGTTGTTAGAAAGCACTCAATTACAACAAAATTGTTCGCCAGACCAAAACTTTACCTTGTCTAAGAGAAATGGCACTTGTCTACCTGTTAGGACTTCTGCTGAGGGAGAGAGACAATCATATTATTGGGGTGAAGCTCTTTGAAACATAGGACGTTTCTATGGGGAGAGAGGCTCTTGACGCAGAAGCCCTACAGGCTACAACTTGAGCATTTGAGAGGGGCTACATCAGCCTTGACAGTCGATAAGGGCTACAACATTCAAGAAGGGCTATATCAGTGATTGTGGGCTATCAATGGCTGCAACAGAGGCCATAGGAGAGCTTTTATGGGCATCAATTCAATATTCCCATATAAAATATATATTGTCTATTAATGATGATCTCATTAGAGGCTAATGAATGAGTATTGTCTTGACCCATCTAGATCTGAGCAAAAATCTATCTACATTTCAGCGCTCCTTTGATCCATTCCTCAACGATGGAACATTATTTCTCTTGAGTCACTGACATTTCTAGTTAGCAGAAGTCCAAAACTATTTCTCTTGAGGCACTAGCATTTCCAGTTAGTAGAAGTCCAACGCATTCCTAGCTGAATCTGAGACAGAACACAATTGCTACTTCTACCTTACTTGAGCGCACTCTCAAAGCAAGCCAAGCGCACTTCTGCTATTACAAATCATTGATGGCAAAGACAGTTTTGTAGCTCGCACTGGCCCGGCGGAGGAGGATGGAGGGGGGGAGAGAGAGAGAGAGAATTCGATCGAGAGAGAGAGAGAGAGAGAGAGAGAGAGAGAGAGAGAGAGAGAGAGAGAGAGAGAGAGAGAGAGAGAGAGAGAGAGAGAGAGAGAGAGAGAGAGAGAGAGAGAGAGAGAGAGAGAGAGAGAGAGAGAGAGAGAGAAATATAGGATTTGAATTGGGGAGATGAGACAATAAAAAATAATTTCTTATAGGTGTATATTCTTAAAACTACATAGTTTTTGTGTGACATTTTTTATGGAAAATGGTGACATTTTTTACGGCAAACAAGACATTTTTTTCGGCAATGTATACATTCTTGTCGAGCAATGTATACACATATATTTTTATATATATAATGTGTATGTATGTGTGTGTATGTGTATGTATATGTGTGCATATGTTCATGTGTGTATGTGTGTGTGTGCTTGTGTATGTGTATGTGTGTGTGTGTAGGTGTATGTGTGATAAAAAAATAAGCCTGTATGTGTGTACATGTATATTGTATGTATGAATAAGCAAAGAGTAGGGTCTAGGTGTGACATAGGGAGAATAGAGTGGGTTAACAACACCCTTACTATAAAGACCCTAAGGGATAACCCCTAAGATGAGGATAGGAGAACACAATAAGAGAGACTATGGAGCCAAATCGCCCATCCAAACCTAGATCAAACCTGGATCTAGCCCCCAAGCCATGCCATGTGAAGCAAGAGGAGAAGAGAGAAATTGAAACCTAAACCCAATATGTCGACGACGGGAGAAATCCTACCTCAATATAAAGAGAGTAGATTCTTGTGCATGAACTCATGCAATCCCTATGCAAGTCAACTATAAATAGGTCACATCTCTTCATGTAGTCCTCCTGCCTATATTCGTCACACATGCATGCAATACTCCATATGTCTCAATTAGAGTGTTTGGGTCATCTCAAGGTAATTAGTCACAAATAGGCCTTGACTTGGAATTAAATCTCGGCGTGGCCAATAATCTTGGACACTAGAGGGCCGGTCTACCATATTAGAACTATTCCATGTCCTTAGCTAAATATGGCCATAATATTTTTTCCTCCTTAAACTGCTTCTATCCTCAGAGGCTCCTCAAAGCAGGAAAGAATTATAGGAACAGTTCCTTTAACTTTCAATATTAACCTAGAAAATCATTATTCTTAATCAAACTATTTTCAATCGTTAATCTCTACTCTGGAGTACAAACTCTGGTTTGAAAAGTACTATAAGGGATATATTTTCTCAACTGGGTTACACTCAACACAAGTTAGTAACATTAATTTCATGTAAAGCACTTACATGAACCATTGAGTGAGTTCTCCACAAATAAAATACTTATCTTGTGAGAATGTTTGTGAGATTCATAGGTTCTCAATTAAAATATTGGAGTAAAGAGATTCAAAACACTGATATAAATTCTTACTCAATTAATAGATCAAGACTTAATCGTCACACTTACCATAAATATCTAGATTCGTACAATTCGTCAATCATAATTTTCTGGAATCCAAAACCATACTTAATCATCTACATGATAATGGAGTATATGTTCAACATAACTCAGGAAAAATAAGAATCATTCCAGAAATCTTCCTCAACAGGAAAATACTGGATTTTAGGAATACTCTCCAAACATGATTCTTTAACTGAAGTGCAAGATTCAAGTTCTATAAACCATTGGTAGTTAAAGACAAGAAGCATACCAAAATGATAATGACAATCATCTTCAACTACAGAAAAAACTTTAGATAACAGTCTAGAACTAAATCTAGATATCCAAAGTTCTTCTAAAAAATCAAACCAGTTATTATTCTCGGATTCATTATGATTTGTTATCCAATTGAGCGCTCTGGGATACAATCACTATTGCGCTGAGTCTATTCCTTAACTAAGGAATACTCTATACCAAGAATATTGTATATTCAATGCACATAATTTTAACTGATGAACCCAAATGATTTACTAATCATGTGTCTTACAAGCAATATAATTCAAAACTATCAGTTTCTGGTGAATCCTTATCACACTAATCGTTTTACCAATTAACTTCATCTTGGAGTAATCAACTACTCAAGTTAATTGCCAAAGATTCAGAAATTTTCAATGTCAAGGTGCAAATCTTAATTATACATGTATAATACCACATTCAGATTTTTATTCAAATCTTTTTTTTTCATTTACCAATAAGTCTTTCACAGAAAAATTCATTAACTCTGCAAGTATCAGTCTCCACAATACCTGATCATATGTCTATGTTCACCGACTAGGTTAAGTGCACCAAATAACCCCAGTAACCAGGAATACATAGTTGATCCATACAAGATTAATTGTGCACATATGTGAATAATCTCACTATGACCCAGTACATAAACACATTCATATCTGGTAGATTCCTCCAAAATCCACATATGTTACTCACATATTTCACCGAGAATCTTGTAACTCAGCTACTAAAAAATTTACTATTTCTCATAAGTAAATAACATATCCGAAAAATCTCTGAAACAAATAACATTCACTCTCAACAATTTTTTAACTTCCTCTAATAACATAATTTCTTCCACTCAATCAACCCCTCTCTGATCCTAGTACTTAAAGTAAGATTAGGCTGATCTAATACAAACATTTAAGACTTAAATCCTGATCAAACCTACTCCTATTCCAATCAAAATGAAGTTAGTAACTTTTGACCTTTCATTGTAATACTTATAGATAATGATTCAAATTTCAAACATGTTTTAGTTCTAGATTGTCCACACAAGCTCTAGAGAATTTCTTTTATTCGAAAACTACATTACATTCTGATCCTTTCTGGTTATTTCAGCAAGACCGATCAATCCAAATTAATCTACTAATAACTTACTAGTCTGTGACATGAATCTAAATCCATAGAATATTATGGTCCTATGCATGTTACTCCATCTAGCATATTTAGGCTATAAACAAGCAACAAGATCCTCCAAAGTAGATCCTTCTACATCAATTGGAAGTTTCTACAAGAAAATAGGAAATTACAAATGAATTCACACTAATTCCAAGCATCTTTAACAAAATCGAACTTGTAGAAGAGCACTCTACCACCTATTTCCCAACCAACCGGAATTAGTGAAACTCAAATTCAAACTTCTCTTGAGAAATCAACACTCCAAACCAGGATGCAAATCCAAGTGCTTTCTTTTTTCCAATTCGATGTAGAGCTTGTCTTCAATCTCATCCAAGATCGCGTCTTAGCCAAGCTTTGATACCAATATAAAGACCCTAAGGGATAACCCTTAAGATGAGGATAGGAGAACACAATAAGAGAGATTATGGAGCCAAACCGCCCATCCAAACCTAGATCAAACGTGGATCTGCCCCCAAGCCATGCCATGTGAAACAAGAGGAGAAGAGAGAAACTGGTAACCTAAACCCAATATGTTGACGGGAGAAATCCTACCTCAATATATAGAGAGTAGATTCATGTGCATGAATCCATGCAATCCCCACGTGAGAGAGAGAGAGAGAGAGAGAGAGAGAGAGAGAGAGAGAGAGAGAGAGAGAGAGAGAGAGAGAGAGAGACAGAGAGAGAGAGAGAGAGAGAGAGACTCCTTCGAATTTTTTGAGTCCTTCGAAAAATTTTGAGTCGTTTTTAAAAATTCGCATCCTAGAGAGAGAGAGAGAGAGAGAGAGAGAGAGAGAGAGAGAGAGAGAGAGAGAGAGAGAGAGAGAGAGAGAGAGAGAGAGAGAGGCAAAGAGACTCGAATTTTTTGAGACTCGAAAAAATTTGGGTCATTTTTAAAAATTCACATCCGAGAGAGAGAGAGAGAGAGAGAGAGAGAGAGAGAGAGAGAGAGAGAGAGAGAGAGAGAGAGAGAGAGAGAGAGAGAGAGAGAGAGAGAGAGAGAGAGAGAGAGAGAGAGAGAGAGAGAGAGAGAGAGAGAGAGAGAGAGAGAGAGAGAGAGAATGCCTAGGTTGAGAGAGGCTTTGGGGGCTCGAGCACCTTCCCAAAGCTATTCACACCCAACCAAAGAAGAGAGAGAGAGAGAGAGAGAGAGAGAGAGAGAGAGAGAGAGAGAGAGAGAGAGAGAGAGAGAGAGAGAGCGAGAGCATCATCAAAAAATGTTTAAAATAGAACAATCATAACCAAACTGTGGAACTCTTCCAGAACCATATTACAGTCTGAACGTTTTATTCTATCATGTGGATTCTTCTCCTCTCCTAAAACACAACAGCGATGGAGAGGAGAGGGCGCAACGATCCATGGAGGGCAGCAATCGAGAGAGAGAGAGAGAGAGAGAGAGAGAGAGAGAGAGAGAGAGAGAGAGAGAGAGAGAGAGAGAGAGAGAGAGAGAGAGAGAGAGAGAGAGAGAGAGAGAGAGAGAGAGAGAGAGAGAGAGAGAGAGAGAGAGAGAGTGTTGGTGCGGGATAAAAATAATTGAATTCTATGTGTGTGTGCGTGCCCAAAAGACAAAAAAAAAGGATTCTAGTGTTGTTTTCTTACCATTTTTTTTCAAACGATTTTTAGCTTTTTCCTTTGCTAAAATGTGACATTTTTTGCGGGCAGTGCGTGACATTTTTGGCGGCACAACGTGACATTTTTTGTGGCAAAAACACGCACACTCTCTCTCTCAAATAGTTTATACTATATATATATATATATATATATATATATATATATATATATATAGAGAGAGAGAGAGAGAGAGAGAGAGAGAGAGAGAGAGAGAGAGAGAGAGAGAGAGAGAGAGAGAGAGAGAGAGAGAGAGAGAGAGAGAGAGAGAGAGAGAGAGAGAGCTCTGTAATGGAGAGGGTCATTTTTTAGGGTTTTTTTTTAACCCTCAAACTTGTGCAATTGTTTGTGAGATCTTTTAGAGAGAGCTCTCGAACATTATAGAAAGAGAACATTTGAGACATTATAATGTCAAGAAGAGGAGAGAATAGAAGTTGCTTGAGTTTGATGCACAACGTAGTTAGGGTTGTTCAAGTTAGGATTTAGGGAGATAAACTAGCAATAAAGTATCTAGAAAGCCTCCATGGTTTGCCAAGCACTAGAAATCTCAACTAACATTTAGCCTTTGATTCAATGTAGAGAAAGTATTTTCTTGTTGGCAACCTTCAATCTAGGCTACATTTGTTGTGCGAGCCATTTGTAGAAGTCTTGCACCTTTTAGCCTCATTTCTACTCACAAATTAGCCTAATCATCTCCAAAGTCCACGCAAATAAGCATGTTGCCTCTGCCATGTGAAGCAAAATGCATAGAAGTTGTTGTCCGATTATGGGTATGACATGGAATATTCTAGAACATGGCAAGAGGCTTCTGCAATAAGCCCAAACACTACATAACTGAAGTAGAGATTCGGAAATATTAGAAACATGCGACCAATCGGCATCCTGCGTGTGTGAGTCCAACATTGGGCCTTAGGCTAATAAGTGCCAAGGAGCACAATTATTTAATAAAGTATTTCAAACTTAGCTTTTATAAAGTTCCTAAGTTGGGAAACACAACTTGTCCTCAAGAAATACAAAGTGATCTTGATGGTCAAGATCGTGATCATGATGGAACTTTAATAGCTAATCAGAGTGAAGGGGTCTGACATTCTTCCAAGCAACTGAGAGAATGTTTGGTCTCTGATCTGTTCACAGAATCACACTGCTAATGAATGTCCTCAACTGAGAAATCATTTTCCATCAGCACCCAGACCCATGTATCAAGCATACCGCCCCTACCCTCCACAATAGTCCATGCCACGACCAGGGGTGTACCAACCACGACCAACTTCATGAACCATGTCAACAGTTTGTCGTTAACCAACCCGCTTCACAACAAGCTATGTACTTCATTGATCCCAACACCATGATCTAGCAACTTATTATGTGGACGATACTGCTCAACCAACATACTCCTCTGACCACAATTCCCAAACCTATGATCCTAATCAAGCTAGGGTTGTCTCAGCATTGATCTTCCATAAATTTGCCTCTTCGGCCTATCTTTTGTAAATAACATTGCCTCACTTCAGCATCTCTGAGGAATTCGGGATAGAATCTTCTACAGTGAGCTTCGGGTGTGTCGCTCCTGCTGCAGCAATCCTTGAAGGGTTTGAACCTACTGTTTGAGAAGCAAATTCTCCTTTTCAAATTGATCTGACTACTCCTGCATCTCCTCCAATGCTTCCAGAGTTGCGTCAAATCTGCCATTTGCTTCTTCTAGGGCTTGATTCTTTTGTGTCAGCTCGGTGTGAGCTTCATCCAACTCCTTTCTCTTTTGTAGTAGCTTAACAATAGTTTCCTTCAACTCCTCATCTTTCTACAATAGCTCAGATCGAGCTGTTGTAATAGTCTTATAAAGTGTGTGGAACTTTTTCGTAGAGCAGATCATTCCCAATGTTTCTTGTTTTGTGTCTAAATAGTTTCGTTCAGATGCTGCTAACTATCTTGTTGCAAAATAAATGGAGTAAATCCTTCTTGGTGTCATTATTTTGGCTTAGGACCACTCCAATCACAAAGGAAGAAGTATCAACATGAATGTGTAACTTTCTTACCCAATCAAATATGTGCAAAATGGGTGTTTGTGTGTCTTAATTCGAATTCATTAAAGCCCTTTTGGTGTTCCACAATATTGAATTTCACTTTTCTAAAATTGTGTAAGAGGAACGACTAATACTACATAAGATTGTTCACATTGTTGCACTATCTACAAAAATACACGAGAATTGCAAACAGGTATCTACTTGACAGTCAAACTCTCAAATGAGTCTCATCGGTCAAACTATCGAGGAGTATCATAGTATCGAATATCGACAGAAGCCCGAATGTTCGATTCGAACATCTATCGAATCGAACATTCAAATCTTTATCAACCTCAACTCCAGTCGACTCAACTCTAGCTCTATTGGCCATTTACAATACATGCCCTGCACACGATGTAAATAAATATTGAGGGCTCTCATAGCGTCAATTTTGTAAGCAATGTAATGAAATAAAAGTCAGACACCGCTAGCAGCTAATTTTAGTTAAGTGCCTCAAAGCAAAGAAAAGAATTATGTGGCGTGGTTCGAGTAGAAATGATAAAAATCATTATAAAGTCAACTTACTTGCAAATAAATAAAAGCAAGTTAACTTAGACCCTCAAGTCCAATAAGGAAGTGCTAAGGAAGTGCCACTTCAGCTCTTTTGGACCCAACTATATAAGGACCAAATCCTTTGTATTTTATGTTCACAACTTTCATTTGATCAATCAAAGAGTTGAGTTCCCTCCTATTTTTGTCTTGTGAATGCTTTGAGAGAGAGAAAGAGAGCTGTGAGGTGAATGTTTATGCTTCATGCTTGCTACATAGATCAAAACAAGCCAAGCTATGCATCTGCACATAGGAAGAACGACTTCCATGCTCTTTCATAGTTAGTCTCCCCTTCCTTCCTCTTCTCCTTGCTGCAGCATACTTCGTAGGTATTAGATCCAAACCAAGGTAGATAGATTTTCCTTGTGAGAAGCCTTGGAACCCCATAGAGGCCAAGAGCCATGAAGGGTACGACATCAAACAACCAAGGAGTAGGAATAGAGATAGATTTACACTCCCCATGGATTTTCTAGGATTTATAGTAGAATTTATCCTTCTATTGGATGTAGCTTAGGCCTTGAAAGAGGCAACCAATGACAAATTTAAGATAAAGACTATGGTAATGGCCAAGGAGCTATATGGGATGTTGTCGTAGGTTTCGAAGACAAAAATGGAAACTGAAGGATGGTAGAGCTTTCACGCTAATCATTCTTAATAGAACAAATACTCAAACATGCCATGTATTTGAAGCTCAAACTTTGAAAGAAGTACAAGATATTTTAAGTACATTATATGAGGTGAGGGACATAACTTCCAAGTTACATCTTAGAAAAAACTTCTTCTCACTCAAAACGACTAATGGTGATTCAGATAATTATATCAACACACTTAGATCTAACTCTTTCTAGAGTGATCACAATGTTGTTGCAGGAATACAATCAAAGAAATGATACCTCCCCCTCTTTGAACGCAAATTTGCACATTCTATATGCAAATAAAGGCTCGAAAAGTCAGAAGAAAACAGGCCTAAAACAATTCACATTGAATTAGAAGATTATTCAGAATCAAGAACATCCATCAAATCTGCAGCCGGAGAGAATGATGTTTTGCAAGTATTGCAAGTGCACTAATCATGACGTCCAGGATTGCAGAATATTAAAGTTTAAAAACAACATCAAGAAGCAATCGCGTCAACAAGACAATGCAGTTGCTGAGACATCTCAAACCCCTGTGCAAAACGTGGACGAAGATATATTTATGATTAATCTCAGAAGGTACAAGATGCTTGGTTTCTTGATTCCGAAGCCACTCAAATGACCAATCATCTCGAATGTTTTCAGTCCTATGAGCCTTACAGTACCAAGGAGTTCATATACCTTGGTGACAACAACACACACACACAATCTAAGAGAAAGACATTGTAAGATTAAGTTGTTAGAATGATCAGTTCAAACTACTCTCTAAAGTTCTTTATGTACCTAATGTTTCTATAAATCTGCTATATGTCAACAAAATTATTGATATAGGACATAGAGTAGAATTTGAATCCGATCAATGCAGAATTGTCGATAGGATGAACAAGATCCTTCACTCGGTAAGAAACATGGCAATATAGGCTTGGTCACTTGCATCATAAACTCCATAAAGCACTTTATGGCTTGAAGAAATCTACTAGAGCTTAGTTTCAGGAGATAAATATCTTTCTCATCCAACAAGATTACAACCCAAGCACTGAAGATTCTAATTTACTTCAAATCCGTACAACAATATTTTTATTATTACTTTATACGTTGAGGACACATTTTTATTTAGGAATAGTGTTGATCTTATAAAAGATGCTAAGAATATGATGTCCTTAGAATTCGACATGACAAATCTGGGTGTCTCGTAATTCAAATTCACAGAGACAAAGAAAAGACTGATATATATCACTCAATAGAGGTATATCTTCAATATACTTATCAAATATAATCTGATGAATTGCAAGTTAGCTCACTCACCAATCGATCCATGACTAAAATTGTCAAAGGATCAATGTTCTCAAACATAGATAAGAGACTATCCTTATCATTCTATCTTAGGTACTCTCATGTATGCAATGGTCTGTACCAGACCAAATATAGCTTTTGCAATCAGCTCTCTAAGTCAGTACATGGCTAATCCGGATATGATCCATTGGAAGGCTCTCATGAGAGTCGTGAGATATATTCAAGCTAAGATGGATTGGAACATCTACTATGAAGGAGTTGACACCAACAAAATCCACATACTAAGTGGATATATAGATGCAAACTGGGCAGGAGATGTAGATACTCACAAATTCACATGTGAATTTACATTCTTCCTCAACAATGGTCCAATCTCTTGGATCAGTTGTAAGCAAATCTCTATAGCTCTTTAATCTACATAATCATAGTATATCGCTACCGCTCAAGCTACTAAGGAGGCAGTGTGATTGAGAAACTTATTATCAGACATTTGTCTGAAATAGCACGCTCCGACAATTGTCTTATGTGATAATCAAAGTGCAATTGCTTTATCATCTAATCCTAGATTTCAATAGAAAGGGATTTTAATCTTTCAATCTTTTGAATTTTTGAAGGACTTATTATCCTCCAATTTCTTTAATGCTTGTTGGTATTACCAACCTATAGGATCACAAAGAATTAAAGCCAGGTCAAGCATGAAACATCAACTCTAGTCTCATTGCAATGAATTTTTTGGGTCATAATATTCTTTTGAAAATTTGTACGAATTTCAAGACAAAATATGTTGATGTCATTTTCAGAAGTTGTAATATTATTTATATTTATTTTAAGTTCACATATTGAAAGTTTTAAAAGTATGAATCTTGAAATATGAACATCCTATTTGCAACTAGCAAATCTTTGAGAAAAGCTAGTTTTCACACTATTTGATGCATTTTGGGCATGAATGCAAATATGATGCACATATGGTTTACAACTTGATACATGAGTTAAGGCCTTAATCCACAACACATACATGGATGTTTGTGGTTTAGTTGTAGCCAAGTTCTATGTTAAGGTCAAGAATTTTTCCAAGCTCCGGGCTTCAAGACCATGGAGTCGAGACTCCATGGTCCATATATATACCATTTTATGAGTAATAGCCTTCAAAAAAAATAGAAAAGCTTAAAAAAATGAAGGTTTTTTAGAGTAACTTAAAAGACGTTTCTCGAGCACTCGGCAAGGCACAATAAATGACCTTAGTTAGAAGTATACCTCCAGGCTCCAAGGAGTCAGCACCATGGAGTCCATGGTCCATATATATCCATTTATAGTCTGATCGTACAAGTAAGTGTCAAATGTCCATTCTAGTATTAAATGCAATGCACCTGGACTCTCGTCATTGACGGTTGCTTTGGCTGTCAAGAGGCAATTAAAGCCGTCAAATACCATAGAACAAACCTCTATTGGGATTGTCAAATTGGCACTCGTATCTTAATGTCACGCGATCGAAAGTTTAGCACCGTTCGATCTTGTCATTTACGTTCTTATTTTGCCATGCACCCGACAAAATTCCACGTGTCAAAGATCCGAGTGTTTAAATCTCTCCAGGCCCCTTCCCCTCTTTTGCAATAGCTGAAGGCTTTGACGTTTGAAGAGCGCACCCTGAAGGGAACGTTTCAGGCTTGGAATCAAACACTCGGGTCAGCTCCTCGTTTGTCAATGGCACAAAACCATCAAAAAAATTTCCACCGTTGAATCTTATCACAGTCGTTGAGATTCTGCCACGTCTGGTGCGATCAACCATTGAAATGAGGCCAGCTGTCATCATGCCACGTGGTTTACGGCGTAACGTGCTCGATGCTCCTTGCTTCAGCTGCTGCTACTCTTGTCTGTGCAAAAGAGATGGATCGCGATCGAGGGCACAGCATCACTGCAACTGATCTCAACAAAAATCCATGGCTGCATAGGCGATGACGAATAATTCAATGATTTTGGCAGTGGCAGCTTCTGTTTTGGGAATCAGGCTGCAGCTATGAAGCCATTCATGCTGAGGCGCCAGCAAGAAAGGGGCACTCTGATGCCTGCAGATAGCAGAAAATCTGCAGCATTCTTATAGGTTTGTTTTCATAAAGATTACGGGAAGTTTCCGGATCCAAGCTTCTGTACAGACAGGGAATTTGGAGTAAAAGATGGGATTATTAGTGCAGGCATCATGGCATTCTATCTACTTGGAGGTGGTTTATTTGGCGCTAGGCTGGTTTGCTTTTGCGGTTTGGTCAACCAGCTTCTACCCTCAAGTGATTCTTAACTATCGCCGCAAAAGGTTAGGATCTATTCAGGTGAAATGGCTATGATATCTTTCTGACAACTTTTTGGTGTTGAGACGAAGACGAGTCAAAGTGCAAATTTAATTTACGAGCGCTTGCTTGTGCAGTGTTGTCGGCTTGAATTTTGACTTTTTGGTGTTTAATCTCACAAAGCATTCCTCGTATTTGATCTACAATGCCGCACTCTATTTCAGCCCAGCTGTTCAGCGACAATATCGTGAAAAGTATGGCCAAACAGAGGTATGACAGTAGGGGAGGTTCTGTTTTTTGGGTTCTTTGTAAGGCAAGATGGAGAGGATTTTGAAGTGAAAGTGGCGTTGACAAGACTTCTTAATGTTGCGATGTCTTTCATGGCAAGGGGATGAAAAATGTTTGATATCTGATAAGGTTCCTTTAGATGAATAGCAATCCTGTTCGATACTTTTGTAGTCAAAGCATACGCAATATTTTATCACGCTCAATATCATGAAAGGCTAGTTGTCATCATATTCACCACAGAACCTGCTTTCATTATTAGAAATCCATGTTCGCAGATTCATTGAATACTTTTGTCGTGGGGTAGTTCAGGATAGATATGCACAGGTAGTGTAAATTTTCTAAAAATAAGTTGGTCAGTATTAGAAAACATTTTGCAGTATCATTGCGTTCCAAAGTATATTGCGCAGCTCTTTATGAAGTTGCACTCTGGACATCTTTCGGATTTACCTGGTGAACATTAGTGTTGGGATAAGCCTCACAAATTAAAGAATTTTTTCTGAATTTTTCTCGAGGCTCATAGTCAAGTCATGTAGAAATATCTTCCTGAAACGTATCTGCTTATTACAGAAGTTCACACTCGTAGATAAATCTCATTTGGATAAAGAGAGAGAAAATCAGTTAAGGTGACTCAAGATGTCTCATAAAAAGTGGAAGCCTTGAGCTGGAAGATCGTAGTCAGGAGAGTTCATTCTTGAAGTTCAATAATCTGATGCTGCACGTCTTGTATTTGCAGCTGATTCCTGTTGCTCCTAGTGATGTTGCATTTTCGATACATGCAGTGCTCCTCACAGCTTTCACAATCTACCAAGTTTTCATATATGAAGTGAGTAATCACATGGACATTTTATTGAAATGAACATCAATGATAATCCAGAATGCAGTTTTGTGTTTGTTAGCAAAATACCCTTTCACTTGATTACTGGGTACTTGCATACACCAGATTTATCTTACAACCCTTGGCATGCAGAGAGGAACCCAAAGAGTGTCGAAAACGTGCGTTGGAATTACGATTGCTGCTTGGGGAGCAGCTGTTATAAGCTTGATCATAGCAATTCCTACTGCTGCTTGGCTTTGGCTTGTCTCAGTTTTCAAGTATTGTTCCCTTCACAGAATTTCCCTTAAGCACCTTACTTTAGATACTGTTTCAATGACTGTAGCTTGTTTCAACCTGATTATAGTGTTTAAGACAACATTGGATTCTTGGTCATCCCAGTAAAGGTGTTGCAAGAAATCAAACCCATTCGATGACAAAGAAAACGAGAATGGTAGAAATTATTAAATAATTAGAAGATACAAACACATGTACAAGCCATTATAGCCAATTGAGTAGATCAACATCAAAACGCCTTACGATCTCAAGGATTCATGATTACATTCTCAAGATATTGCATGCACTTGAATCAATCGAGCATTGAACTATGTTAGATAGTAGTCCTTCTTTGAAGATATCAAGAACAAATCACAGTGGGATGCCTTGTGGCCTTCCTACAAACTATTCGGTTTCCCTTGAAGGAGCTGACAATCAATCTCAATAAGTATCAACTAGCAAGGGCAGACCCACACTAGTTAAGAACACATCCAAAGAAGATACACAAGGTCAAGTATGAATGGTAGACTATCAGTCTCCAACTAAAATATTAACACAATAATAAACAAACTGGTTTGCATCCCCTTTTACACAGGAACACTTCCTCATAGTTCTCTTTCAAAGAAACTCTCAGTTGCTCTAATTGCCTATTACCAAAATGAAAGGATGCAATGCCTATTTTGTTCCCAGAAGTCTGAATCGTGAACACTTCTAGAAGGTCGAGGCCCTGCTTTTGTGCCTTGTCCCTGCCAAATGAAAAAGTAGACCTAATGTAATCAATTAGGTGCTCAGGATCTATTTCCGTTATTCTTTCTTGCTACAAAAGCATTGTCTTCAATGCTTGACAAGAATCTGAAATTGACAGATGGTGCAAAAATGCATATGCTGAAAAAAATGACAAAAATGGTAGAGATTGTTTGAAGGGCTGCGAAGAGTTTACATTGAAGAAGACACCACAAATTTGTAGACACTCATAGAAGTTGCAGAAAGATTCATGGCTTAGGTCTATGACACATGACAAGGAAGAATGGCGTTTGATACCATCAGTATAAGTGGGCCATAATTATCAAATCATACCATTTCAAAATGACATTGCATCATGTGTGAAAGTAATGGGGCATAAAGTGCATATCATACATTTTTGGCTCCAGCAACAATTGCATTAGATGTATATACAATTATGATGATACGACACTTATATTTATGGCTAGTTTTAGGGTAATCATAACCAATGGAAATGGAAACTTTCAACTTTGAATATTTAAGTTAAGATTTTATGAAATTTGACAACTTTGATGACTTGGCATATTCATTGGTACACATTCAAAATTGTCATACATGTTTTAATTTTCTCGGTGTAGTATTGAAAATTTTACCATATTATGGTAACTACTATTAAGTGCTACAATTGTATGAGAAGATCTTACTAATCCATTCTCTATTGTAGTTAATTGCCTATAGAATAATAGATGAAGAGATTGGAGACCTGGTCACTACCAATGCTCTCCCTTTGAGTTAAATGAAGTGCAATTCCCTCCCTTCTAGCCAATATATCAAATAAGCTTTCGCACTTCACCTCAAGTCTCCTTGGGTCCAATCAACCTGACACTTGCTTTCCCTTGCTTGTTGACTCCCTAGTTTGAAGTTATTAGGACTTTGACAGGCTAAAACAATGTTTCATAACCTATCGTTATGACCTATTAGCCCAAAAGTCTAACATGGCCTTCCTCCCATACGATGTAGTTTTTCTCAGTGATGAAATGAGGTTAATTCTTATTTAAAGAATCGATTGGCTTCCAAGTAGTGTCTTCTAAAGGCAACCGCTTCTTGCTACCAAGTATTATGACATCACCCAATATCTGAAATTATGTTTCCTATTTTGAGGTACTTTTGCCAGTCCATGATCCTCAAGCTTTACCCCCTCCAACCCGACCTAAACATGTACAAGCTCGTCCCCGTCATGTAACCAATGTTTAAGTTTATTGACATAAAAACTCGAAAATTGTAACTCTATTGCAAAGTTCAACCTTATAAGCAGCCTTTTCAACCATTTGAATTCTGCTAAATAATCCATGGTCCACAAAATCTAGCGACAACATTGGACACTTACTAGTGCTTAGGGTCTTAGAGTCCTTGAAAACTCAAAGGAAAATTTGTTCCCTCGAATTTTATAAGTGTCTTATGCTGGTGCACATGGGCCTCAGCTCAATCATGGGCTCGTTTCATGTTATTCTTGGGAAGGAACCAAGCTTTCAGCATATTCATAAGACATTCCTTTGCACTCTCTACTACCTTACAATTGGCGAAACCACTTGGATTAGAGCATGCAACTTGTATTGATACATTGCCATAAAAGGATTCTTATCATTGATTGAGTGCTTGGTACTATCATAGACAAACTCCAATAATGGGAGGTACTTCCCTAATCAACCTGTTCTTAGCAGTAAAAACATGAATAGACCTCCCTAATTAACCTTGTCTTAACAATAAAAATGTGAAGTGTATCCTCAACTGCTTGGTTCATCAACTCAATTTGGCCATTTGATTAAGGGTGGTCCCACTACACATGGCTAGTTTTGTCTCCAATAACTCAACATAAACAATCTAAAAATCCCTGGTACCTGTTAATTTAGGAGTCTTGAGCTTAATCTTTGTTGAAATAAACATTCTAGTAATCATCACCCAAAGTTCCAAGTGCCGTACCACGCCACCTAGTACAGCACGGGTTCCGTAGGTGCCGTACAGGTGCCGTGAAACTGAAGTTTCACGGCACCCACAGCACCTGTTTTTTTTTTTTTTTTCAAGTCATTTTTTGGTTTATAAACCAAAAAAAAATTTAGAAAAAAAAAAAAAACCAGGTGCCATACCACGGCACGTGTGCGGCACCTGGACCCCACGGCACCTGTGCCGTGGGGTACTTTGTCACCACCTATAAGGTATCGTTTTTCTGTCTCGTCCTTGGGAGATGAGTAAAAAAACTATGGCCATATTCTGCGACTTCCCAGATGGGAATTTAAGTAGATTCAACAGTCTTTCCTGCTTGCCTCTGTCAACCTTGACCACTTGACATTTAAGACATTTTATGCAGCAATCTTGCACTTTTTTTTCATGCTTGGCCAAAAGTATGATTTTGAAACTAGTGCAAATGTTCACAATGTTTGTATAAGATGTCATTTGGGTGCTCATCAGCGGTCACAAAAGACTACCTCCATGTGATAATAATTAGTCTCGTATGTTGTTCATACATTTTTAGACCTTGGCCCTTTCCATCATGATCCCAAGCAGACAGGGATGGCCTGTAGCTAGGTTTTATTTTATTTCCATATGAAAGTCCTTACGAAGCTGTGTCCAACAAGCTTTTTGGTGGTCATAGATGCTTTAAAGTAAGATGATTTGTGTAAACAATACAGTTAGCACAATGTATGTAGTGATGCCATGCCCTTAGAGAATAGACAATGGCATATAGTTCCTTATAATGAGTTGGCCAATTCATTTGAGGTTTCTCAAATTTCGTTCTAAAAAATGCTGCAAGTCAACCATCTTGGCTCAACATTACATTGATGACCATGTTCCGTCTTTCAGTTTCTAGAACAAGCAATGCACTGGGATGGCATGATTTGTAGCTCCAACTGGAAATTTGCACTTTTGGCACTACCTTATAATAGAAAATGAGTTTTTTTATGCTAGTAGACCTAAAATAGGTTACTATTTTTGCACTTTATATATTAGCAGTGGATATATTGAAGATCCACCTTTCTGGCATTTTTGGCATTGATGAATGAGATATTTGTAAGATTGTCAAAGCTTCAATTACAAATTGTTCACAAACATGAACCTATCATTGAGGGACATATATCTATACATGAGACTCAAGCAGAAGTATCCATAGATGAGACGCAAGCATGTGTTTATATACATGCATTACACTGTACAGCTATATATGATGGCGTCTTGAACTCTCTATCCTACAGCCCTCTCCTCTGCCTCAAGTGTCCTTTTCGAGGATGGGCACAAGGGTTACATGTAACTCTTTAGCTTCTTTTGATTTGATGGTTTTTTCTATTAACGTTTCTCGAAGCTCCGGTTCACTAAAATTTGAGGCACAGTTTTGATTTGAATATAATCATCCACTTCGATCTAGATTAAGCATTCGCCATTTAGGTTGTTTAATAAAGAACCAATACCTATATCATCCTAAATCCTATTGTATCTCATTATAAATGACTGAAATTGGTTGTAAATAAGAGAGTAGTCTATACACTAGAGAGTGCTTGATTTATCTATAAGTAATCTTCTTGGAACTAAAAAAAAACATAGATTTTATCAAATCTTAACTCTGATTCTTTTTGGGAGGGCTCAATTTCAAATTGACCAAAAACTTGATTTGATTTTGAAAAGTTGAGGGAAACATTTTTCTTTGTACACATTACTTTGTGTAACTTATATACAGGTTATTCCATTGATTTTTCAACTTCTACACTTGAAGATGAAAATCGATTTTTTATTTTCTTTCCTTTTATCTACCGTTCCTAAGATATTTGGATAGGAACGGGTACGATGCTGTTCCTAAAGAATGGCCCTTCCATTCCTTAGAAACGAATATTTAACCAGTACGGTTCTGTTCCTATTGAGCAAAACTGTTCCTAAATAGGAACGGTTCTGTTCCCCCCAAAACAAAATTCTTGGAGAAAAGGAACACTTTTATACCTGTTCATGTTCTTGTTCTGAGGTTCCTAGGGTTTTCTATCCTTGTTCCTAAGCAGCTTCCCGTGACTATGACTGTTCCTGTTCCTATTCATATTCCTAGGTTCTGTTCCTATTATTTTTCATGTTCCTGTTACTAAGAGCATCTTTAACTGAGGTTTCAACTTAGGAACATGAACCTCATAACAGATTAAAAACAACAAATTAAACCGTTTTTTTATGCACAAAAGCCTTTTTAAGGAACTCTAAAAAAACAATGATTTAATCATTTTTCTAAATGAATTTACGTATGCCAAAGTTATTTTTCAAATACTAGGTCTCTTTTTTGTTATGTTTTCTAGGAACCGTAAGGTACCTTAGGAACAGTACAAATTCATTCCTAGGGATGGTTCCATACCGTTCTTGGGAACTATGCCAACATCCACTCCTAAAGTACCTTCCATCGCCAATTTTATGCCACTCTTTATTTCCATTTCCTGCTATCTCTGTCGCTAATAGTATTCCACATCCTAGTGCTGCAATTTTTCATTCAACATGTGATTTTGAAGCTACTTCTCCAGCATGTGCAATTTTTCAATCTCTAGTATACGGATGTATTAGGGCATGTTATGCCCTGAGTTAGTACTTGGAGTCGGTGCCCTAACTTGCTCCACAAGCTAGTCATGAGATGCATACATAGTGGTATCTCCACTCGTTTGGTAGATATATATTTTCAAGATTTTTCTAGGTTCTTAGTTTGAGAACTTCTTGCCCATCCTAGTTTGGGATCAGCTGATACTATGTGTTGTTCATTCAGCAATCTTAGTTGAAGAGTGCTATTTGCTCACATTATGCAGTCTTTTGTTCTTAATGTTATTAGCATAGTGCTTTGAAACATCTTAAGAGCCATTGAAGTTGGTAGATATGTGTGCTAATGCTTCATCAGTTCATAACTCTGCTCTAAGTTGAATACAAGTCTAAGCTGCAAAATAATGAACATTGTCACATAAGAGTATGTATGTACCTCATAACACTAATCTTGTGTCTGTACCCCACACACAGTTGTGGCAGCTGGAAATGTATCCATTTCATGATAGAAATTTTGTGCCTCATCTATGGCGCCTGGAACAAAAGCAAAATTGTAGGTTGTAGATTAATGTAATGGCCCACCTAAATATATTCTATCTGGAATCAGGGAATCATCAAGAAAATTTAGAAGTACTACATAATACTATGCATGTGCCACGACTACACATGCATGAGCCTCATGGCATATTTGTTAATCTCCCATCTCATTTTCATGTATGCTGTGACCGATTATATATATGTTGATTCTTTATCTCATTTGGAGCATCTCGTGTCCCATGGCACACATGTCGAATGAAACATATACACAAACTTATACCAATATAACTGAAAATAAACTAATAAAGCTCAAAACGGCCATAAAGACCAACCACGTGATGTAGAAGCAACAACAAACTGCTCGATATATAGAAAGAGCCTCAATGTGGCAGTGTTGAAAATGAAGGAAATCTCTTACTAAAACTATGGGATCCATTTTGAAAGCTATCTCTGGGTTGCAAGAAGTTGTACAGAGCTGGGTTTAACTGTATAGATTCTGCTACTTATCCTTAGTCTTCAAAAGTGATCATTGTCAAAAAGCAACTGTTTACATGTTTACATTGCCGTGGTAAATACAGTACTAGGACTCACTAACATATGGGTACTAAAGCTGTACTACTGTCTAGTGCTGCTGACTCAAGCACAGTTCAGTCATAAGAACAAGTTTTGTCAAACCTTTTTTACTAAAATTCACAATTTTTAAAAGTGTTTGATTTGTGTATTTATAATCATTTTGCTGGTCTCAACTACCTACAATTGTTGTCTTTTGCTGGCAGTATTATACAAGTTGTCATGACAGCAATCAAATATTTTCCTCAGGTATCTCCTGTACCTTGCTAATGATGTACAAGCTACAGTTAACAGAAATATTTTATAGGTTAGTCAATGAACATACAATTTTCTCCTTTAGTGGTTTGCTGGGATTTTGATTCAGATCCCCAAAAACACTCCAATTTGAGGTCAGCTAGGCAAGAGCACATTGAAATTTGAAATACATTATTATGACTTTCAATGTCTTACATGCAATTTTGTTTCTTACATCACACTTCTTACTTTCTTGCTAGTATACTGACCTTGTTGGTAGGTAAGACTTGGCTTCACTATTTGCATCATGAGGTACATGTAGATTTTAAAGAGTAAATTGGAAGAGCTACTGTCCAGTAATGTGCTGAAGGCAACTTCAAGACGTTTTTCTATTCTCATGGCAGGCATGGATGAATTTCAAAAGAAAGAGTACAGTTGGTTGGAGCATTGGCAACATTTTACTTGACTTGTCTGGTGGAGTAGCAAATTTATTACAGATGGTGGTACAGTCCATCGATCAAAGTATTCCTTTTTATCCCTAGTTTCTTCAATACAAAATTCAAGCATTATTAACTGAAAAGTGCAAGTTCTTTATCCTGGTAGGCCTGTATTTACTTAAGATGCCTAATTTGAAGAGCTAAGCATTGGTCACGCGTGATTTATTGTCATTCAGCAATCATTATCATGTTGCATCTTACATGTGTTTAATAATTTTTCATTTTGGAGGTTTTGGGATAGTCACATGCATATAGCTGCTATCAAACAATATTTTTGTGATCTCGGACAAGTTTTTAAGCATTCCTTTTTTCTATGAATATCTGTTCATGTGTTAAACTTCATTGGAGAGAGAGAGAGAGAGAGAGAGAGAGAGAGAGAGAGAGAGAGAGAGAGAGAGAGAGAGAGAGAGAGGTTATCACCACATTTTGGCTCCTGTGACAATTTTTGAAACAGAGTCAACTGCAAACTTTTCCGGAAATCTTGGCAAGCTTGGCCTGTCGTTGGTAAGCGTTTTGCTGATATAGAGAAGGAAATTATTCCTGAATGCAACGATCACCTAAATTTTGCAAGAAAGGAGTAGTTATTTCTTGTCAATGGGTCATAAAGGCATGCCACATTTTCATGATTAGGTTGGGCATTTTGTTTGCGTTGGCATTGTTATCAAAAGAGACATTTTATACAGCCTAGCTGTGAGCTTCAAGAACGATGTTTCTTACAAGTCTATTGTTTTTTTGGGGTGTCCGCTTGTACAGGAAGTCATCGTGTTTGATGTCTTTTTCATTATCCAGCATTATGGGCTGTACCCAGACAGATTGTCTGCAGTGGAAGAGTCTCAGCCTTTTCTCCAAGGAGACATGGAGGATCAACAAAAAGTTATATCTGCAGATCATAAAGACTGAATTGTTTATACTTGTATCAACATTATTGCCTAGTTCATACTCGATAGCACTTAGTAAGCTTGATGTGGGCATCAATTATGCCTTCGAGTTTCACGGTAAATTTGTACTAGCATGCTCGATCTGATAGTTATCAACAAGTACTTTGTTTTCCTATGCAATGGCATCGATCAATGTTGATATGACAAAAAATATGCATTAACCAATCGTTGTGGCATGTTCTTGCCTTTCATCTTTCATCTTGGAGGTAATAGCACAAGGAAGTTTTTTTAGGTTTAAGTATTGTCTTTGGCTTTTCTGATGTATGCATTGTCTAAAGTAACTTTTGTATAGTGTTTATTTTGGCATTTCTAAGTTGGTGTTCATGTTTTTTATGGGTTATGTCTATGTTGCTCCAATATTAGCTCTTGATCTCCCTTTCCTTTTTGTTAGTACAAATACTAATAAAAAAGAGAACTTTTCCTTCTAGTTTGCAAATTTTTATTTTCCTTCTTGTGTTTTCCTTCATTCCCTCTGTATCATAGTGTTCATGCTCACATACTTGACACTCGCATGCGAATCAAAATTGAGGCCCTCATGTTCCATGTTGCTGGACCCTGGTTACTCGACAATGTGCTCATACACACATGATTTTCTGTGTGATTTTCTTAAAATAAATCTACATAAGATAATGCATAAAAGAGAGCATGGCTAGCAAATTGTATGTGAATCAATATCTAATTAGGATCTCAAAAAAATCAAACCTGAACATCATGTGGATTCTCCTTCAAAGGAACATCACTTATAGACATTGAAGGTGCTAGTTGAGAGCCAAATTCTTCTCTTTATACTATGAGAATTGCCCTTTCTATTTGTACCCTATAGAAAGTGATGGCCATGATAGCATGTCCATGCAAATTAAGAAATCAAGACAAAATGATTAAGACATAGACCCAATATACTAGTACAATAGGGTACTATTATAAGCCCTATTTTACCTATCCAAAATTCTCTCATGGTTCGAAAAAAATTGTCAATTTCCAAAGCCATGAAGTCTTGAGCTATCATGGTCATTGCAAGAGCTCATGTTTGGCCTTGAAATGAAGTTGTGAAAGCCAATTGATATTGTGGTCATTGTTTGGCCTTGAAACAAAGGCATACTAAGCGAACAAACCAATGAGAGCTTTAACATAGCCTTGTCAAGAGATCATATTTCCTATTGGATCTCACATTGACATCAACCCTAGGTTCATTGGGACACCATTCGCAAACTTAAAATTTTGAACACTTTGTTATGTATTCGAAGGTTGCATTACAAGAACAATAGTTCAATATTCTCCTTAGAGCTATGTAGGAACTCCACCAAATTTTGACCATATTATTGTCAAAATGTGCTCCAAATTCATAAAAGAATTATTTTCTAAGTGATATTTTGGAGAAAAGCACAAATTGGGGGAACCAATGCAAATTGTTGAGTTTGCACAATGGTTTATGATGTGGTTTGGGGTATTTTAGTCTAGCTAGCTAGTTCTATTGTATTTGTGTCATGCACAATTTGGCTAGCCAACATAATTACACATGTTTGTTGATTGATTTGATCTTTTTTCTTTTGATAAAGACTAGTATATTTCATTAAAATTTACAGTACATAAAGGAAAGGCTATACAAGTCAAACTATTAACTCCCCGAAGGGGTGAAACTGGAAATGAAAGCTACAATGAAGTGGACCCTATGTGTTGAAGTACAACTTTGGACCATAAATGAGCCTACAAAAGACTCCAAGAGTGAGTGATTGATTAATATATAGTACCTATTGCAAAAGTAGACTCAATTACTTGATCTAGATTGACAATTTAGATCATACAATCAAGAGCAATCAAAAGAATGATCAAATCAAGCAAACCCGACTCCACACGTGTGTGGTATGGCCTGCTAGTTGAGAATGATTCTAATGAAGTATCGTTTAGATCAACACACAAATGAGGGAAAAACTTGAGATAGTCAAAAAGCTCTCAAATCTTGAACTTGCATCAATGGAATGATAGATCGAAAGTGAATAGGGATCTTTTCCTCGGCTGGTTGGTGAAAATCTAGCATGTTTTCAAGTGTCTAATTGACATTTGGTTGACCTAAAATATGTCAATCTTACCTTACCTTTAGGTTTGCCAACTTGGTGGTTAGGTTAATCATCTACCTCCTTGATTTGAGGAGTTTAGTCCTATAATTTAGGAACTTGACCAAACAACCTAATTAATCCCTATGATCATGACCTAACCTATCTAGACTTATCTACACATGGCAAATTGGTTTCACACTTGTGATTTACAATGTACATAAAAAATTTACATACAAACCAAGCTAGAATTTGTCGTTTTTTACACTCCTCAAATCTAGCTTGGGAAACTATGGTACATTTGTCAATTACTCCAAGTAATTATCTTAGCTTAATGAAAGAATCCTTAGGCAAGGATTAAGTTAGCAAATCAGCTAAGCAATCATATGATGGCACATGATGGAGTTTGATCTCTTCAGCTTGCACCTTCTATAGACCTCACAAAATGATGAGCAATCTCGATATGCTTGCTCCTTGCATGGAATGTAGGATTCCTATCAAGCAATTGGGTTGATTGTTTGTCACCTCAGATTCAACTGATGATAATGAGATATTATCTTGCTTTTTGAAAAGCCATGATACTACTCCATCACAAAGTAATGTAGCAAATGCACTTGTATACTGTCAATCCACTTTGTCACTGACAAAATCCGAGTCCGAGTAGGCTCTTAAGCCAAGATTAGTCCCTTTGTAGAGTATGCTAAAGTTCCTAGTTGATGTACCTTAGGAGCCTTTTGGCCATTTTCCAATGTGACACAAGAGGACTTTACATATATTGGCTTAATTTACCAACATTATAACTAAGATCAGGTTTAGTTATAGTTAAGTAGATCAAGGAGACTATAAGCCTTCTATAGAGAGTGATGTCCTCAAAGGATGCTTTATCATCTCTTATAGATACTTTTACACTTTGCTCCATTGGTGTTTCAATGCCTTTACCATTTTTCATTCCAAACCTATCGAGGATGGATGTAGCATATTTAGATTGACATATGAAGCTAAAATCCTCTTATAACTTCTATTCCTAGAATGAAGTGCCATTGGCCAAGATCAACCATCCTAAACTCTTTAGATAAAGAAATCTTGACAACTCTTATTCCATCTAGATCATTTTCACTTAAGATTACGTCATTTACATACAAAACAAGTACAATGATCTTTCATCATTAAACCTCATGTATAATGAAAGATCATAAGAGCTCAATACAAATACCAAGCTCTAGATGCTTGCTTGAGTCCATAAAGTCTCCTCTTCAAAACATATGTTCTACTCAAGTCCTTTCTTGGTGAAGCCCTCAAGTTGCCTCATGTAGATTTCTTCCTCCAAGTAGCCATTGAGGAAGGCATTTGTAACATCGAGTTGGAAGAGCATCCAATTGAAAGTAGTAGCAAGACTAATGATCAACCTTATTGTATCTAGCTTAGCGATAGGAGCAAAAAGTTTCATCATAGTCAATGTCTTTAGTTTGAAAAAATTCTTTTGCTACAAGCCTTGCTTTATACTTACTTATTGATCCATCTTGGTTATACTTCAATCTATACACCCATTTGCAATCAAGTGGCTTCTTCCCTTGAGGAAGGTCAAGAAGTTCCCAACTTGAACATACTCCACTAGCATGGCATGGATGGTAATGATGTACAATAAGTCTTCTATGACAGATAAGGCCCCTATAAGAGCCCAAATTCTTCACAGAGTATGATGCTAATTTATGGCGTGGTGTATGTATCTATATCCTTTGAGGTTTTGGGAAACTATGGCAATTGAATCTTTTTACCTATGGGTATCACACCATAATGGTCCAGCAAAAGATGTTCCTTATCGTCAACAACTCTAGAAAGTGTGTCTCTCATACTAACGAGTTATTGGATGTGGTCCCTAGGTGATAAGGGCATACAATATGGCCATGCTCTAACAATGGTCTATGTAGGGTCTAATGATATCTTCTTTGAGCTGGACATGGCACAGCTACAGGACTTTTCTTCTGAATTTATGTTTCTCTTGAAATTCAATCGTAACTCATCAATAGGTCAAACGTGATCATTCTAAGGTGATCTTTGAGCTTTTAAAACATTCTATTCCCTCCAAAGTATGCTCTTTTTGGGTCTTAGTATGATGGTCCTATCAATATCCTCCAAAACGAGCTGTAAGATGCAAGTTATATTTCATCAATATATTTCAGCCTAGGTTTCCCTTGGTTATTGTGTCATATCATATCCTTGTTGGAAGTGCTACTTACCCCGGTTATAAGAATTAGTGCATGTATTAGTCCTTGACTATCCTCCAGTCAAAGACTTGACTATTGGGCATATCTTATATCTGTCGTAAAACGTGGGGACAGGTAGCAGAAGCTTGAGCGTGGTCGTGTAGGAATGAAAACACAACAGTTAGCAGCAAAAATATTCAGGATGAATCATTCATACAAAATTGCGCAAATGAACAATACAGTAGTGAGACGGAAAATTGCACTCTAATTAATATCAAACAATGAGTACAATGCATGAAGTGATCACTTCAGTTTGATTGTTGAGCGTGATTATGCTGGCTACAGAAGAACTTTGATTATTATGTTAAAACAACACTTACATTTCTTGATTTAGCTAGTAGTATATATTTACAAGTGTCTTCAAAAATATCTTACAAGCCTCTAATGCTATTTACGCCAGTCTTTGTATAGAAAAACCCGAAAAACGCGAAGGTGCCCTTGAACAGAGAAAGCATGTAAATCCTAAAGGTGCCTTTAAAGCGAAGGTAGAGAAAATGCAAAAAACCCGACAATGCCTTTAAATTAGATTTTAGTCACAGTGTCGCATTTTTTCCGAAGGTGCAAAAAATGCGAAAAACCCAACAATGCCTTTAAATTGGATTTTGTCACAGTGTCGCTTTTTTTCCGAAGGTGCGAAAAATGCGAAAAACTTGACAGTGCCTTTAAAATGAATTTTGGCCACAATGTCGCATTTTTTTTTAAGGTGAGAAAAATGCGAAGAAGGTGAAGGTGTCTTAAAATGAGAATCTTTTAAGGGAAAAAATGAAGTTTTGAAAAAATACGAAGGTCCGAAATATGTTGTCGGCCTTCGGCTGTTTTTAGGATGCTCATTACTTGAACAATTTGTTAAGGCTGAGCATAAGAAATCTAACACTCCCCCTTAATGTGGATCCTGAAAAACTTTGATCTTCAAATTTAACATTTCGTTAAATTTGAGATGTTGCTCCTTTGATAGAGCCTTTGTGAAGTAATCGGCTGCCATGTAGTTTGTTCTTCAGAAAACCAATGCTACTTTCTTGCTATGCACTTTCTCTCTAAGGTAATGGTACTTGATTTTGATATGTTTGCTTCAAAAGTGAAATCTCGGATTAAGAGGTAATGCTATTGTGCTTTGATTGTCACAATAGATTGTTGTAGGAAGTGTTTGTGCAAGGTTGAGGTATGCAAGCAGCTGCCTTAGCCAGATCGCCTCTTTGGTTACATTTATGACAGCTATGTATTCGAAATCTGTTGATGATAATGCAACCAAGGTCTGCTTCCGGTTGTTACATGAGATTGGGCATTGGTTGTATAAAAATACAAATCTAGAAGTTGATTTTCTGGTATCGATATGCTCAATCCGCATCTGTGTAGGCTTCAAGTATATTGGCAATTTGGCTGCCTCCGCATCTGAGAGTTTTCGTTGCTTGGATGTACTTCATGACCTTTGTTGGCACTTTCCAGTGAGTTAAGCCTAGATTTGATAGGAATTGGCTAAGTGTATTGATTGAATATGCAAGTTCCGGTCGCATGCAGATCATTGCGTATATCAGTGAGCCGATGATGGGTGAAACGGGTAGCGCTTCATTTCCTCCTTTTCTGCCTCAGTTTGAGGAGGCTGTTCCTTTGAAAATTTTAGTCCAAGGTCGAGTGGAAAGTGACTTGGTTTGCAGTTGGCCATACCATACTTTTCTAGCACGTTGTTGAGATATCGTTGCTGACTAATAAAAATCAGTCTGTTGGGTTGATCTCGTTGGATTTGGATTTTGAGACAATAGTGGGCTGGACTCATGTCAGTCATCTTCTATTCTTGGGCCAGCATGCATTTCATATCCTTCATCAGATTCAAATCATTACTGAATAGTAGTGTATCATCTACATAGAGAGTGATGATGATGAACTAATCTGATACAGACTTGAAGTAGACATTTGAGTCTGCTGAGTTTGGAATAAAACCATTCTCTATCAGAAATGCGTTGATCTTCTAGAACTAGGCTCTGGGTGATTTTTCAGCCCGTAGAAAGCCTTGTGGATTCTGCATACAGGGTGCTTTTAATTGCCCTTGAGTTCATATCCCTCTGGCTGCGACATATAGATTTCCTCTTCGATGGTTCCATTGAGAAAAGTTGTTTGGACATCTGGTGGACTTCAAGGTCTGCTGCAGCTGCAAAGGAGAGGAGTAGACGGATCGAAGCATGTTTGACAACTGGATTGAAGGTTTCAGAATAGTTCAGATATGGAATCTGGGAAAAGTCTTTGGCCACTAGCCTAGCCTTGTAATGATTTAGCCTTCCTTCAGCGTTGTACTTCACCTTGAATATCCATTTGCATGGAATTAGGTCTCGGTCCTTTGGCAGTTCAGTGACTGTCCATGTTTGATTCTCTTTTAGATAATCGAATTCGGTGTCCATCGCTGCTTTTCACTGGTCAGCATCAGGAGTAGACATTGCCTCAAAAATAGTGGTTGGTTCCTGCACAAAGTAATAGATAGGCAATTGTTGTAATAGCTTCTGCCCAGAATTTTTTTGGAAGAGAGGCATGGGCCAGCATGCTCTTGGCACTTTCGATGAGTGTTCAATTCTTCCATTCAGCTACACCATTGGACTGAGGTGAGTAGCTGGTTGTAAACTGTTGATGTATCTCATTGGCCTTGCAGAACTCCTTGAATTCTGTGGAGATATACTCTCCCTCTCCATTTGTGCGTAGAGACTTGATCCTCCTCTACGTCTGGTTTTCTATAGACACCTTGAACTACTTGAAGAACTTAAATGCTTCAATTTGTTTTTCATAAAGTAGGTAGCAGTCCTTCGAGAGAAGTTGTCGATGAAAGTTAGGAGATAGAGAGCTCTTCCTGTCGAAGTAGTCTACATCGGCACACAAGCATCAAGGAGACGAGGTTAGTTATCCTAGCCTCAACCCTAGATCCAAACACACAAGCATCAAGGAGACGAGGTTAGTTGTCACGCGGAGGTTCATTCCCATGAGAGCGATAGCATCATTCATAATCCAGCATGTGCACACTAACACTAAGATCCATTAACACTAAGAATTCACACTAGATCCATTAACCCTACATCCACAATGATAGAAACTTACCCTTCTTTCTCCTCTCTCACAAAAAGCATAAAAAACATTCCCAATAAATATCGAATCCAACAATTAGCACATACAAAGAAAGCATGAGAGATGGAGGAAGAGAGATAGAGAGCAAGGACATTCTTGAATTATTCCATAAGAGGGCCAACCTGCTTGTATTGAAATGCTTCTTGGTTTCCAAGGGGAGGCTCGAACTTGAGACCAAAGAAACTTTGGATGTCAAGCTAACCAATTGAGCCAACTCCCTTGGCCATTAAAGATGTACAATGATTGTATTAAAATGAAGAGACAACATGTACAATGATTCGAAACTACCACTTATATAGTGAATTGGATGGTCTTGGCCTCAATTCCTATTGGCTACTTATTACCTCCCTAATATTCGAACTTGAGTTTTAGACCCTACGATATTAGGCCTAAAGTCCTTTTATTAACTTTCTAATTAATCAAACCTCTATGTGATTACTAGGTTGGACTTACACATGCAGGGTGCCAAATCCCTCCCAATTATTAATTAGGGTTAGGGTTGCTTTGGGATCTGCAAACTATTAAACTATGCTGAAGTGTCACATTTCGGGAAAATGCATAAAAAGCCGACTTTGTCGCATTTCAAAAAAATGCAAAAAAGCCGACACTGTTAAAAACATAGTTCATTTCTACAGACTATTGCGACACTTGGTGTATTTCTGCAGACTGTTGAAAAAGTAATGTATTTTTGCAGACTTGTTCTAAATGCTTGTTCTTGGAAGTCCTTGAAGATGGCCAAGTCTTCAATGACTTCAAATTGTTGAACTTAACATCTAAACTTGAAATTATGATAGGATTGGTCACCCTTTGCTGGAGATCAGCCAGAAGCCCGTTGTAGACGTTCTCCAAATAGTTTGGCTTTCTAAGTTGTGGGTCCTACAGGTATCAGATGAGCAGACGCAGAACCAAAATTGGTTTCACCTGACGTGTGTGAGCCCTATAGCTAAATGAACTTGAACTAGTTTCATGATGCACAATATGCACACTTTACATCATATTGTACGACCAAGCTGAAAAAGGTGCACAAGGCTCCAAATGTCCATCTATGCAAGTGTCATTATGTGGGAGGAGCACATTTTGAGCCACCATTGTCACTACATTGGTGTGGTGAGTTCCCAAAGATCTAATGGTTGGGAGATATGATACTATGTTGGAGGGATGGTGGTATTACACACCCTCATCGTTAGATGGTTGCTGCACCATAACTAATAATAACATTGCAAAATATGCTCATTCCATTGTATGAGCCTTGACCTAAGCGGACTTAGCTTCTACTCTTTTCCAACTCCATTTAATACCATCTCTTATCAAACTCCGTTTACTACTTCATCGACTAGTGAAGAGGACAATAACAAATGAGTGTACTTTTAACTACTTGTAACTATGACTATGATGGAAATTGGGAGCAGGGCCTTCTCAAGTTTCCATCACAAGAGTGGGAGGGGGCTTGGGAGATGGTGAAGAGGCATGGGTTCCATCAGCAAGCCTCCTCCACAGTCAGATAGAGAGGGGCTCATAGTGAAAAATATGTTGCAATGTTAACCTCATATTTCAATGAGCTTTATCCAATAACCACAATGAGCTAGCCAAAAAGAGTAACGTTATGAAAAACAAAATGAAGCCTATAAGATATAAGTCATAACTTATGAATGCACAATTTGGGAACATATGCTCTTTTAAGTGTAGTCTTCATTGTGGCTAAGGGTAGGGCCCCACCCATTCAAGGTGGTCCATGGCTTAGAAATCGGTTGTGGGCCGCCTACATTTTCACCATAGATGAGCATATTCTTCAAATCGGTCATCGGTGCATCAGCCATCTCATGGAAAGGGTAGGTGATATCACCATCTCTTCAAGATGGTATCTAGCCACCCTTATATCTTTGAATCTTTCGGAACCCACCAATGTCACCAATGATGGTGGTGGTCCAAAATACTCTTTCACATCGTTCTCATTCACATATATCATCTTTCCTAAAAAGGCTAAGAGGTTTCAACTTTCCGCCATTAGATTCTACTATTGATATTTCATTGTCACACATAAATGCTACAGGATTAAAAAGTGTGTGGGACATACATATCTAGATTTGTCCATAGGCCCCTAAATGAATCACAAACTTATGCATATTAACAAACTTTTAATGATCCACCTAAATCACTAAAAGTAATTGAAAAATGAGGCCACATTTTTAACGCATGCAGGCATGGCAGAGGTGCAGCCTCAAATCAATCATGGGACAACCCCATCCCATGCATGCCGCATGAAGCATAATCATCATAAGGCTCTGGCACAGCTGACAGTCCTATTATGAACTAACCCGGTTTAACGTTAGAGAAAGTATTAATTTAGAGTGATCAAATCTTAATTAACGATTGTACTAAGGAAAGTTTAGTTTTCTTCACGAGGGGCAAGGCTCAAGCTATGTCGGATGCGGGGGAGGTGGAATCTCGAGGGCGAGGAAAAGGAAGGAAGGGAGGAGAGCCTGGAGGCATGGAGGATGGCAGCAGCTGCAGGAGGGGAGAGTGTTTGTAGGGGACGACACTGAGGACGAGGGAGGGAGGCGAGAAAGCCCAAAAGGAATCCAATGTGAATCACGATCCTAAGCACACCTTGAGATCAGCGCCTCAATTAGGCTGTTGTCGTTGTCAGGTGTCCTCGTATCATGTATGGTTGTATCGTGTATGTGCACTGTGCAGCAGCGGCACTGCGGCAGTAGCAGCAGCCGTTTGAAGCTTGAAGTTGACGTGGTGCATTTAGAGTATAGACTAATTAGTTTAATTTTAGGACTGACAACAGAGGTCAAAAGCACAAGTCAAGTCTCAGACCTGTTCGAGCTGACAGACAGTGTGTTGTTTTGTTGGTCATTGTGACAATAGCTGGTATAGTATGTGAAGTAATGGTGCAATCTGATAAGATTCTTCTGCTTGAGAAGCAAGAGATTAAGCAGCAGCAGCAGCAGGAGGAGGAGGAGGAGGAGGATGCAGATCCTGAATGCAGGAATTCTTAAAGGGGATCCTTGTTATGGCATTACGTTTTAGCTAAATTTTCTTTCTGATAAGGTACGATCTTCTCGCTTTATGACGTCTTTAATCTACCATACTACATAATATCAAGCTCAATCTCAGAAATTTTGTTAAGTGTGCGAGGCGATGGCTGTCAAAAATAGCGAGGACATCGCTCAGTAGTTTTGAACTTTTGCATCTGCGTTGTTTGAATAAGATGGGCCATCAGAGCTATTTAAAACAAAGTGTAGCGGTATTTTCATTGGCATCTACCTGGTTTAGTAGGAAGTTGAAGAAGTAGAGTAAAGGTTTTAAGCTTAAGAATCAGATCTCAAGTACATGATGTATATGAAAGCTCGTGTCGAGATCTTCCTGGCACTTTTAAGTTCCTAACTAAGAGGGGTGCATCTAAGAAAGCGGATCTCTTACAGATTATCGTGGTTCACTCTGTTGCTATGCTAAATATGAATATCTACTCTGGAGTTACAACTTCAGAGTATGATGAAGGATACTGCAACAACTTCTTCGAACCTCGTGACATGTTCACAGCATTACACACCTGCAGATCATACTTCCTGAATCAAAAGTCGTTACTCTTTATAATGACTTTACATGCATCTTTTGTTTTCAAATGAGATCGAAAAAGAGTGGTGAAAAGAGTGCGTTGAATCACAAGGATGAACGAAACAAAACAATGCAACATAATACCAGCTGTCTACTTTTAAGCTGATTTCAAAAGATATCGCAGCATGTAATGTCTTCTACCAGATAGTGGTCTCTTCTTTTCGAATCACAGCTAACTTCTTTTAATAGGTGATTAGAATGTTCGGCTCATGGCTTGAATTTTCAGAGAACCTCCGTCACCTGTCTAGGTTAAGGAATTTCCATCTCCTGATTAGAAGCAGGAAGACTGTAAGTACTTAAAACTAGTGGAGAACTAGTAATCTGCATGTATTCAAGTTTCCCTTTTGATTTTTCTGTACTAAAAAACTAGACCTTTCATATGGTCTTTGATTTGATCGAGATTGTTTGAATAATATGCATTTACGGCAGGTGTCACTGCTTTTGTTGCTTCTACACTCCAAGTTCTTCTATGTACTTCGGTTAACCACCAAAAACTACATAAAAGCCGCAGCAGCCTTTTAACGGTCTTTGTTTGTTTCCAATTGGTTCTTTGTTAAATACGACTTATTTTCTCAGAAAATTTTCCCTGACATTTTCTTTCCACGGTGAAAAACCCATGTTCACAAAATCTACCTGCTTGGTAAACTGAAAAGTCCGCAATCAGAAAATTTACACGATTTCCACAAGCCTGTCAAATGTTTTTGATGCTGGCAAGAATTTGCCCAGATTTTGACAGATTAATTTATGAAAGGGATTGATGCCTAAATGTTTTGTGCATGAGTAGGGAAAATTTTCACTAGAACTTTTGTTTAAAGGAATGGCGTATTTGTAGTTTGATAACGCTATATGGTACAAGATGCCCTGACTTCTTCCTTTTGTGCCAAAAAGCTGTTGAGCTTTTTCTAGAAAGGACATTCTGCCTAGAGACTCTTGGTCTAAAAGCATGTTGTAATCAAGATGTGTTAATCTTTTAGTTGTGTAAGTCTTGCTATTCTGCTGAATCTTATGAGTGGCTGCTGGATGATACAGAAGCTGATAATGACATTGACAGGAGTTCCATCACATCCTTTGGAGAAGCAATAAACTGCCTTGCCCTTAAAGAGCTTGAGAGCTGCAGCCTGGCCTGCTTGAGATGAACTGATGGGTAGCCCACACATTCATCAATCTCTAAAACACCTTGGAGAGTCAATTAACTCTCTTTTGGGATCTAAAATTGACTTAACGGTCACATGGGCCGAATCTGTGAAGCTTATTATTGAAGACTTGTCTGTCAACAGCTACCCCTCCTCTCCTAGCATTACATATGCCAGTGATTACAAAGACGAAGAATTGACCAAATCCACTGAAGGTCTTGAAGGTATGCTCCCGGTAGGATGTTATTAAATCATTCTTTTTCAGTTTGGTATTTTTGTCAAACATTGTGCGCTTGGCTTATACGCTTGATGTCTACATGTATTCATCCTTTCGTGCAAGTTTTGCTGGCATCTCAGAGTTTACCAAAGAATCTACACAGTAGCTGATATATGTTTCAATTATAAGCTCCTACTTATAATTAATTTAGATTCTATTGTGTACATTCGATTTCAGTGCACTACTTATGTCTACCTCATATCAACTCACAATGCCTGCTTAATTGTTTGTGTTTGAATCATTTCAGGTGACCTAGTTGTCTCAAAAGCAGCTCATGCATTATCAACTTTAAATCGTAAATTGGCGCTTAATAAGTATTTGGACTTGAAAGGTAAAGCATCTCCAAATGGCTTTTCATGTTGTCTCTGACTTCAACATCTTGTACCTTTGTTAGGCACTTCTAACGGCGAGCTTATATTGTTTACAGGTGATTATGCAATTACATACTCTTAGTGCATCTAATGTTATGCATAACCCTATCAACATGCTGAATACAACAATGTTGTCACTGCAGGTAATATACGTGTTTTCTGTAGAGTAAGACCGCTTCTTCAAAATGAGCAGCGAGCTCGACTTGGTCCTAAAGTCACTCCTGAAACAGATGAAGTTAAGGTGGAAACAAGTGGTAAATTAAGGAGTTACAAATTCGACCGAGTTTTTCTCCCAGTATGTCTACAAGGTGATTAACTTTCTGGCAGCTGCTTTTTCTAATCTGCTAGAAACATTCATGGTTTTGATTTCTGTGGAGACAACAGAGTCTTAAATTTTTCTTGACTTCTATTACAGATGAGATTTTTGCAGAGGTTGAGCCCATTATAAGATCCGCTTTAGATGGCTACAATGTCTGCATATTTGCATATGGGCAGACTGGAACAGGAAAAACATTCACAATGGTAGTCATTATACCAAAAATTTCAGTGTTGATCTTTGTTGCTATGTTATCTGCAGCATTTGAAAAGGGCAAGTTTGAAAGGAAAGTTGATTGCTTGCAGGAAGGTACCAAAGGTTCTCCAGGAATCGTTCCTCGCACTCTGCAACACCTATTTTATGAGGTGTCCCTTGACAAAAGTATTGATTACACTTTCACGATAAGCATGCTGGAAGTATATAAGGGCTACCTGCAAGACTTGCTTGTGCCAAACCACAATCGGATGACAGATGCTCAGACCAAAAGGTTTGCTGAAGCTTGAAAGGGAGATATTTTTTATAGAGCTTGATTCAATTATCATAATAAGTTCACTGTTTTTAACTGTAAACATGTTAGGATAATATGGAATTTGGCAGGAAAATTGAAAACTCAAAATTGCACTAATTGAAATTTGTGTCCACTACAGACTTACTATACAAATGAGGAGCACAGGTATTGAGGTGGAAAACCTGACTGAGGTTGAGATTACAAATGTTAACCAAGCTTGCAGATTATATTGGAAAGGAAGTCATGCTAGGTCTACTTCCTGGACTACAGCAAATGAAACGTCCAGTAGATCCCACTGGTATGATTGGAACACAGTTTGTGCAGTGCGAATGTTTGTCAGCATACTGCAATCTTTATTATAGTTACATAGAGAAAACGTGCAGCTTATTACTTTTTAGTTTTGGCAAAGTTGGAGTACTCATTATGTTTGGCATATTGGCTTGCAGTCTGTTTCGAATTACCATCTCATCTTGCTACAAGAGGGCGGGGGTCAAATGCCTGAGTAAACTTTGGCTGATAGATTTAGGAGGTAGCGAGCGTTTTTTCAAGACACATGCCAATGGACAAACCTTGGAGGAGGGTAAAGCCCTAAACGTTTCTTTGTCTGCATTGGGTGATGTGATTAGTGCACTGCAGAAAAGGCAGCCACATATACCATACAGGTTGGTGACTGAACAATGAGTTTTTAACTACACAGACATGCAATTATTGTTGCGCTTTCCATTTGTCATGATTGATTTCTATTCTAGCTGACAATTCTAAGCCTTTTCCCAAATTGCAGGAACAGCAAATTAACCCAAATTCTACGAGATTGCATGGGTAAGGACACTGTTCAGCCTATACCAAAAACACATTTGTTTTCTTTCAAGTTTGTAATTAGTCCATGGTTATTGGGAAACTCATTACTGCTCTTTCGTTCTTCCTGGGGAAACATAATTATCCAGCTCTACACTTTTGAAAATATTCTGGACCGAAGTTGATATTCTGGACATACAGGATAATGAAATGCATATCATCAGATGGGAAAAAGTTCTACCATTGGGGCAAAAGTGGGCCAATCATTCTCCCCATAATATTTTTGAGATTTTCTCTCTGCCTTTTGGCTGCTCCTTTTTTTTACCCTCCTACTCGATGCAGTTAAGCCAATTTTTTATTGCAACTATGCTAAAAAGATCATTTAATATTCCCCTTTTCTCTTATATTATATTTCTCATGCTTCACAGGTGGTACTATGATTCGATTGCAATTGTAGAATCTTTTTTGCTTAATTAATCAAAAACTCTATGCACCTAAAGCTTTTCTTGAGCATGATCTAGGTCAGGATGACTCCTACCAATAAGCAACATAAGAAAGTGTTTAATACTCAAAACATGTTGAGTTGAGCTTGTTCTACGCATTACACTTTTCAGGGAAAAACTCAAAGGCATTGATGTTGGTTCATGTCAGTCCAAAAGAAGATGACCTGGGAGAGACCCTTTGTTCCCTTGGTTTTGCATCTAGGGCAAGGGGTATACACCTGGAAAAAGAGCTATCATCGGTAGGTTTATCTTTTTTGAACTCTCTTTGAAGCTATCTGGCTGGTTTATTGAGTGGATGCTATGAGGTGTGCCTACTCTTACTTAATCTGTTAGATGCAGATGGCTAGGCAAGAAAAGGAAGCCATCATGGCAGATGTTCTCAGCAAAATGAAGGTTCACGAAGATGAATGTCAGAGACTTAACATTAAAATTCAAAGACTAGAATCAGCTCTAAAAGAGAAGAGAAACTACTTGGGCTTCCATGAACAAGGTAATAAATTGCATGACAAGGACCACATTCCATTGAAAACTGAGGACGATGGAAGGCCAGTGATCAGTAGCAATGTAGCTGCAGGGCTACATGCATTGCCTAGATTTATGACTCCCACATTCAGCAGTCGATGTAAAAATAGGGTCCCTTTAGACCATCTGGATTCAAACTGGCAGGATACTGGAAAAAGAAGTGGGAGCACACATATGTTTGTCAATTATGTTTCAAGGAAATTCTTAAACAAGGATCTCAAATTTCAAATGGAGAATCTCAGCTCAGCTTCTTTGAGGGCAGTTTTAAAATCCAATCAAAAGATGTTAAAGGCAGAACAGAATGAAGAGAAACAGAAGACAAAGAATGGTAGCTTGACCATCACGAGAAAGACAGTTCCAAATACCACTGAATACAAGTCCAAGGATAGGGAATCTGCTATAAGAAGTGAGAAAAAAGCCGGTAATAAAAACCAGGCAACGATGAAAAATGACCGAGTTGCAGCATTTTCACCAACCACAGTTAACAGAATCAAAGAAAGCCTTCTTCATGGCCTTTCAAGAAACAATGATCAGGTAAGCTCTCCAACCTCGTCGCCTAGATTAAGAAGTGAAAGAAGAGACAAGCACAGTACAGCTGACTCTGATAAAAAAAGCTCGAAGGTCAGGAGAAGGTTGACACTTGAATGTTCTAGGAAGATTTCAGTGGAAAAGCGCTCTCCTTGATACCCTTCATTTATACTGGCATCTCCAGTATTCAGGACAATGACAAAGCTGATTGCTTTATAGCATGCATGATCCACTAAAACGATATAACTGTGCTGAATCCAAGTTGTCAGAGTAAATCTGTGAAGTTGGGCCAGGTTGAATGCTTCCCAACAATCCTTTTACTAATTAGGAAGGATGGATTGGTGGCTGTATTTGCTATGTATGCCTTGCCTACTGGAGTGCTGTCAATATATTCTCATGTTTTCCGTTGTCTTTGCGGTAGGGTGCCACCAGTGTCTCTCCAACCGTTGTGCTATTATTGCCATCACGCTTTTAGAATTTTTTATATTTTCTAACGCTAGCCTGGAAATCAGCATTCTATAACTTGATAGGATCAGCATCAGTAATCACGATAGACAGATCACAGACTCCCTTAGAAAACAAAAACTAGGAATGCACTTTATAGAAGATAAGGTTATTATTTTGGAAAAGAATTTTGTCCATCATGATTTCAAAACATCAAAGCATTAAATTTATCATCTTAAAATTTTTGAGACAAGTACAAATTCTTGCAATTTTGAGAAAATCTCTGAAGTCTAAAAAATGATAAGTATCTAAATTTTTATAGACAAACATTATTAGGCTCACCACAATGATGGCAAAAACAAGTAGAATGCAATTTTGACACTTATCAAGATAATTACAAAGGCAAAGCTGGAATGACAAGTGCCAAAAGCCTAGAATTGACAACCACAATATTTTCAAAAAATGACCAATAACACAAGACAACCGTAAAGTTGGAAAATTTACAACAAACCACATTATGGAAGGATTTAATGGCACATTAGCCAAAATGTAATCAACTCCATTTAAGATATTTTTTACTATACAATCTAAACACACATTGTTAAATCTATAGAACAAGAAAACTATTTGTAGATCAATTTGGGAGGAATGCCCACCGGTTTCCACTAGAATATAAGAAACATAATAAAAGGAAAAGCAGGGAATCTATCTTACACCTGACATCTAGTTGCCATTGAAAAGAGATTTGAGAATAGTTAGGGAAGGTCAACATTAAGTAGTCTTCTAGAAATCTTACAATGTGATTTTTCTTTTTCATTTCATAAATAGCATCTCATAAAGGTGATGTACGTAAAGGTGTTATCATGACAATGTACAATTGTTTATTTGTTTATTGCACAAGTCATTCAAACATGATAAGGCTACTTTATCTTTAAATGTTGGTGAGGACAATTGGAAGGGCCATCAATTTTGTGTTTATCTTTACGTCATTAAAACACAAGTAATTAATTGCATGGTATGGATTGCATGTCACTTCAAGAATTATGTATGCAAGTGATGTAAAAACTTATTATGTTAGGGCACAAGTTTCAACATATATTGTTGCAATGAAATGCTATGCTTTAAACCTTACAAACAATTCTACATTTTACTCGATATGTCTTGAACAAAGCTAACACGTGTCACAATGCATAAACAGTTTAAAAGAGACTTTCCACTCGGAAAATGAAGATGCTAGCAATATATAATAATGACCAACTTTCTATAATAAAAGGAAGGATATGGCTTACCATGTGTCACACTGCATAAATAGTTCAAGAGAGATTTTCCACTTGGAAAATGAATAGTGACCAACTTTCTAGATCCTTCCTTTTCGATTTGTTGTCCATAAATTCAAGATCTATTGTTTGAGACATCAATGCTTCTCCATTTTAGTAGTGAAAGGCCAAACTTCCAAATGCTTAAGAAGTTTGTCTTTCAAAATGATATACCTAGAGTCGAAGAATTTTAGAATTTTGAAATCCTTAGGGACAATTAATTTCTACTTCATTTTGGAACTAGCAGTGATTCTACTTGCTTCTGATGGCCTCTCCCTTCTACATTTTGAAAACCTTCATTTCAACACTCAAACTCTCTAAAGACTTCTCTAAGTATGATGCTAAGTCTATCCACACTCTTGCAAAAGTTTTGCTACCTCATGTCCCTTCCAGATTTAAATGCCAGCTAATTCATTTTCTATCCAACTTGGGGCAAGTATTGAACATGTCAATTGATTTAGAATCACCTTTGCCCTATGGCCTAAAGTAGCAAGTGAAGCACTAGTATCAATTCTTTTACTCTTCTCTTTCACAAGCTTCTTCTTACAATCCTTGATAAAGTGCCCATACTTCTTGCAATAATGACACTTCCCTTTTTTCTTTTGAGTGTAGGAGAGTTGATGTTCCCTAAGAGAGATACTCAAAGATGAAACAAACGGAAGATAAGAGTTTCAAGGTAATGAGTTGAGAGTAATGGAAACAAATTGAGCATCCTCAAGAAGCTTCTCACAAAGATCCTTGATCTTCGTCAAGTGATTGGTCACTTGATTCCCTTCTTGCATCTTCAACAAAGAAAGTTGATTTCTGAGATACACTACTCTTGCTGGATTTTTGACTCTATACATAGTATAAAGTGTATTCCACGCACTTTTAGATGTTTTACAAAACCTAATATGAGCTAAGATAGATCTTTTCACAACAAGAGCAACTATAGAATGTGCTTGTGCATCCCTTCTATCCCACTTCTTTTCGTTCTTCCGAAAATGTAAAAGATGATGTTGATAATGATGATCCACGAGGTGTAGAAGGTGCCAAAGAAGGAGGCCTTTCCTCATCACCATTGACCAAATCCCATAGCCCTTTCGCTATGAGAAGATTTTTCATCATGTAACTCCATAAGGAGTAGTTTGTGCCATCCAACCGATCTTCACTAAACAAAGAACCGATAGCTTCTGATTCTTTAGCCATTACCTTCAACATAATTTCAGCTTGTAGTAGATAGGAAAGAGAGCCTTTCCACAACCAAATCTACTCAAAAATTTGCAGCAAACAATAACCTGAAAATAGGAGCACCAGATGCCTTCCAATCTGCAACCAAAGTGCCCAAAAGATAATGGATAGATGGCTGTTTTTTTACACAAAAAAACTAGCTTCTTGAAAATTAGGTTAGCTTCGAATGAGGCCTACATCGAAACCCAATTAGGAAGCCAAATAGTGTGATCAAACACACACTTCAATAGGGCTGTTGAAAGCGCCCTATTGCTTGCTGAAAATGTGCAATTTTCCAGCCACAAATTTGCCCTAAACCACAATAGGGTATGCTGAATATTGGGCGCCCTCCTTCACAATTGCAAACCTGAAAAAAATAGCAAGGTGAAAAGGCTCCAAAACTCCAAATCAGAAGCAGATTTTTAGGGCGCCGCTTTTTGGCTGGCTTCTTTTCTTTCTTTTTGTGAGGTTTTTGGTTTGCTCTAGTGCCTATGAGACTTGTCTTCACCCTTGGTTTAATGTGATGTAGCTCAAGGTTGACACATGCAACCATGCAAGTGTTTATTTGCATGCAAGTGCTTGCATTGATGTGTCATAACTGATCTTGGCAATACGTTCTCAGCTTGCCTACATCTTTGCTTGGGTGGAGAATAATCACCGAATACTTATTTATTTTTTTGCAAGACAGTTTATGATGTTTTATGGCTGATTATAGAACAAATTACTACAATATTTTAATATATTTGCATTTTAGATGAATATAATGTTGAGTGATATAGAGATTTTGTATGCTGTTAGAACCACTGGGACATGAGAGAGCAACCACTTTTGTGTCAACAAATGTTGGTTTTGAAGACAAAACAACAACCTGTTTTTGTCTTGTTTCGAACTATGATAAGATGCAAATTGGGCGTGTGATGAATTTATGTCAACAATATTGTAGGAGAGCCATAAATGTGTGGATGGGTACATGGGAACATTAACTTAGTCATCATTTCAAAAAACCTCCTTTCCTCGAGCAATGTGTATATGCTTTGATGCCAAAATTGCAAGCTCTTCGGCCTTTCAAAGGGTTGTATCCTTGATAATGAAAGTTTCTTGTAATTTACTAAGTGGTCTGTTATACAGGCCTGTCTTGCCCTATGCTTTTCAAATGCCTTGTTTCTTAGCCCTTTTCTCTAGTTTTAAGTTATCATTTTTTGTCATTATATGTTTCACTAAATGCTCTCTCATTGTTAACAAAGAACAATCTTTATAGAGACCTTTACTAGTGGCTTGGGTAGTTGAATGCCATCAAGACTTCAACTTTGAAAATGATCCGAGCAACTAGTAAAGACAATAGAAAGACCTCCCTTGCATAAAAGTTGGCCAAATGTTTTACTTATTGTGCTGTAGAATTTTTTATTCATTGTTCTAGAGACAAATTTACTTACTGGATTGATAAGACTTTTAAGCCATAAAATTCACGTAAAGTTTCTCATTATACACTTCTACAGTTTACAGGGCAATGAAGAATGGATTTCAGTTTCAAAAAATTTAGTACAAGGAAAAACTAAGCATGTATGGCTAGCCAGCTCTAGTTTACTTGATAGTAATTGTGTGAACTTGGAAGTCTTAAGAATAGGTTCAGGGGAGTGGGAGTCGTATGATGGAAGCATTGAAGTATGCTAAGTACTGTCATTGAGTCTTGAGGTAAGCAATCCTACCTTGAGTGAGCTATTCTGACTGCCGATAGTTCGTCATACAGCTTTATCATGAGGACTTGAGAGCAGTTAACATACCAAATAATCAAAAAGAGTGCATCCTTCTCTATCAGACTGTCTTAAGTGCTCATTGATATTGGAAGAGCCTACATTTCAGCTATGGCGATTTAATTTACCTGTTATAAAAATAATATAAATCCAATAAGCTGAAAAGTTGAACAAAAATAGCAAAAATTCTCCCCATGAGCATCTAACAACAAGATTCTGATCTCATCACAAATTGGAAAACTTTAATGTTCCTCAGCATTACATCACTCTCACGGGTCTTACAAATTGAAATTCAGTGTAGTTTTGAAAGAAGGAATAGACAACCAGATGTAAATAATATAGAGGTAGAAAGGAAAAGGAGGTCTAAGCCTGTGCTGATTGGAACCTTTTTGCTCTTTTCAAACATTCCAATTAAGAGAATCATTACAATAGCATGCCCAAGTGTCGTTTTCAATTCAGCCAGGGACTCTACCTTCAGCCATTTTGGACGCTCCTGCAACCAGCAATGACGAGTACGGTTGTTTGGAAATGGCAACACAATTTCAAAAGTCCAGATTTGAGCAAGGATAAGTTTGTTTTCACTACCTTGTCAATGATAAAGATGCTACATTTGAACCTTTTTAATAAGGATATACAAGCAATATTGCTTGATTCTGATTTTCGATAGTGCAAAACTAACCAAGAAACTTCAATTAGCATGAAGGCTTGATGAACTAAATCACTATAATAAACGATCTCTTGTGATATGCTAACCAAGGTTCAGAAAATGATCTATCACTGCTTGGGCACAACTGCTTCAAAAATCAAACTGCCGACTGCAGCTTAATAAAGCAACTGGAGGGAAGTTATGATGATATTGACCTCTGAAAGAGCTGAAAAAGAACTTATTTAGCAAATGACCTGAAGATCAGCCGTTCTAAACACATTGACAGCCTACAACTTATCAGGCAAGCATAGACATTCTAAAGAACATACAAAATTGTACTATGAAGAGAGAGAAATAATGCATATACCGTAAGTGGAAAAAGTCCGAAGAGGTTAGAAAAGGTCTGTTTTGAAACACCATCACCACCTTCTTGACCAGGTATATTAAGACTGCTCACAAAAAGATCATACAGGCCCATCCCAAGTATGAGCATCACAGTGCCCATAAGATACACATCTGGGACAAGAAAAAGAAGTTGAGCTCAATTATGTCTTTCATAAAACCTCATAGAAAAGTAAATTCACATTTTTCCAAAACTTTGTCTGATAATAATTTTCATAGTTGCTGTCCTGATATATCATTTTTGTCACTTAACTTGATCGACAATCAGATTTCCATCTTTACAGCCATATTATTTTCCAAAAAATCGACCCCATAGAACCAAATACTTTATCATAGATGACATCCAATATACCCGGATTGAGAAAAAATGAGCATTTTCAGTCCCTGTAGAAAACTTGTGGGCTGGAAAGAACAAAAGAGGAAGCCTAATTTGCTGAATGGAATTATGAATATAAGAAATATATTCTCAGATAGCAGAACCTTGACAGTCATATGATCAAGTCAACACAGTTTGGGTTTAATAATTTTGCTGGAATTCCTACAGTGAAATGATGCGTACATGAATTTTTGTACTTGACGTCAAAATAGCTCAGTTCAAAGATTATCTATTCAAAGGGGGTTGCACTCACGGGAAGATTTGGAAAAAACCAGAGAAAGAATAGCAATCATGGAATCTTCATTGCCCATAAAGTATATGCCAAGCATAAGCACAAGTCATAAGTGTCTACAGTCATAAATTCAGAATTATTCAAAAGGCTCATAGAAGAGCATGGTTGTGGGGAAACTCGTTTCTCCAACTGCACATTTCCCACTGAAGTTTCTCTATGTTGGGAAATGCTTCTAAAGCATGTTATGCAGGAAATCACGTTTCCTCCCATGGGGATTACTAGTCAATTTTTCATCTATTTTTGAGGATCATTTGATCTTCCGCTCCATTTTTAGCTCTCCAAGTGATTCATTGCAGCAATTTTCATAATACCAATTGGAGCAAGGATTTCATCTCTCCATTTCCAGAATCCCATATGTTGCTTCACGTATCCCGTTTTCTAAAGGAGACTGAAAGATTTCTTAGAACGAGAGTCAAATCTCTGAAGTACATAAAAAACTTCATCAGTTACTTCAAATACCACACTGGAACGGCATAAATGCAATCGATTAGAAGTTATAGGCAAGGACTGATTCTGATTGTCTTAGCTATTTGCAGACAGTGTGCCTAAAATTTGACTACTGTCTCTTCATGTTTGTTCTAGGAATGTGTGTGTGTGTGTGTGTGTGTGTGTGTCTGAGAGAGAGAGAAAGAGAGAGAGAGAGAGAGAGAGAGAGAGAGAGAGAGAGAGAGAGAGAGAGAGAGAGAGAGAGAGAGAGAGAGACCAATAGCCTCCACTAGTAATAGAACCACTGCTCCAGAACCAAGGTGCCGCCAAGTGGAAATGAAATAATATTTGAAACACTCAAACACAATTGCAGATCCCTGCAAATAAGAAGAAGCATCCCTCTTGTGAAGCTTTTCATTGAAAGCAGAAAGCCTGTGTTAACAGATATCAGTCAAGTAAGCAGCCTTCTATCATGAAAAAATTATCAAGACGCAGGAGCCATTGATGTTTCCATAAAACCATGAGGAGTAGGGACATAAACAACTCACCACAAAAAACAGGTATAGGAGTACAAGTTTTTGAAAATCATGAACATCCACACCTTATAGCAAAGCGAAACTGCGATGCAGCTTTCCTAAAAATCAGGTTGTCATTAGAAGGTCCAAAGAAAAGCTTACTTTGTTGGAATATAGTGCAGATATGAAAAGACTATTCGCCTGCATCCCTAAAATTTCAGAACAATATCCAGTATTACAAGCTAGCTAAATGAAAAAGTGTGAATCATCCTGATATCTGGATTTTCAGGTCAAAGAAATGCCGTGCACCTCGACTGTCCTGGAGGACGGATTTGAAGCTTTGAAAATTCACAGCATTTAAAGCATAAAAAAGTTCTATGGATTTAAGTGTGATCTCACAGAATATGCATATAGCTTCTGAGAAACAACTTGGGGGCAGCCATCAGTATGTTTCACCAGCCATAGATTGAAGTAAAAGTCCTCCCAAATCTACACCTCTAAAGGCTAATCAACTAATCACAGCATTTGAAGCGTTGCAGGCAGAGGAGTCCCTTTCCAAGGAACACCTCACGCAAGTGACAAAAGTAGATGACCAACGATATCACTTAACACTATTGAGAGGATCTCAACACATCCTAGACCAATATAAGAATGCAAATCCAACTCTACTCAAATTGAGATAGAGTTGTACCTAAAAAGTTGCTTCCTCTAAATGAATCTCGAGGTTATCCACCGCATAGTCTAGTTGCCCTTATTGAGGTCTTGCCTCCTATAATCTACCAATTCTTGATTCAATGTCAAACCTTAATGGATTGCCTTAACAATTTAAACATGGAAATAATTCATCATATACTAGTATCTAGCACTTCAGACTGAAAACTGAATCACAGGTACAATTTAAAAAACTTCAAATTGTATCCTTTTTCTCAAAGATGGTGACTCCAATAAGAGGGTCACAGTATTTACTCCCCCTTAAGTTCCACTGTCTCTTGTGGAGAGGACATAATGAAACAGTTTATGAGGTCTTTCCATGGAGTGCCATCTTGCCTTTCAGCTTGAAGTACCTTTTGATGATCTTCATCCTATTATTCAAGATCATCCTAACATTATTGATGATGTTCTTGATCTGCTACCAAATATACCAAATTTACCTTCCCATGGTGCTAGCCAGCAGTAATGATACGATAAACCACATCTTATCACTTATAGAAATTTGAGGAAGTTACATTCTTTGTGGCTTCTGATTTAGCTAGGTTCCTATTTCAAGTTGAGGAATTTAGATGTGAAAATTTAAAGTACTAAGTGAATTTCTTTAGCAATAGCACTAGGTCAGAGGACTATGTGAAACCTCTATACCAAACTACTACAGTATTGCATGGGACTAAGTGAATCCTAATTTTGTGCACGGTAACTAAGTGAATCCCAAAGTTGTTATGAATAGATTCACACATATGGCATCACATAAAGCATAGAAAAACTATAATTGATGAATAATGAACAATCTCCTTCAAAGATTATCAAACCCCTACAAACAATGTAGTTGAGTTCCCCCACAAAGAGCCCAAGCATCTCAATAATCAAAAGCTAATGAATGAATCTCTCTACCTCCTATCTATGCTATACTAGAGGACCTAATAGAAGCTTCTGAGCTACCAAATTAGGTTTAGGTTGCCCATTCTTATCTCGACTTAGGGCTCCATAACTATTGAAGGATAGGCCCAACAATGCAACAATGTCTTTAATGCTGCCCTACTAACAAAAAAATTTGCCCTTAGAGTGGGCATAGAAGAGATAAACTAACTAACAATATCTGATCCTCAATGTGGGCTATAAAAACTATTATAAATGTTGCAAACCATTAAAGTACAAAAATGCGATGTCAAAGATGCTGCCCCAAAATGTCGATTTGATGACGTCGCACGAATCCCAAGATTATAGACATTGAGTGCATAGTTTTTCACAAAGTATTGAAGCTGAATTAACAACCATTATATGAAATATCTCTTGAAATGATGACATGATCATCATCTGGCCAACGACAGAGAAAAGCATTGTGGAGAACCTCGTAGACGCTGCATGTAATAAGGAAACTCTAGAACCAATGTACGTACCACATCAGCCGAATGGACCCACAAACAAATCAGTATCTTATCGGCGCGCATTTGGACCCCATTTTTATCTTAGGGGGGTTGCAGGGGGGGCAGCAAAAGGCGAGATACAATTGCTCTACAGTTCTCTATCTCTATCCCACTGGAACCATCTGTGATCGTAACGGTTTTGAATTTTTATCCTTCACAAAACCCAACATGGATTAATGCATCTGAACTGGACCATCCTGTACCCGAAACATTCGGCAAACTACACAGTAATAATGCTCTTAATTAGAGCTTTCATTTGATACCCACACAAATCACATACACCAAGAATGCCAAATAGGAGCAATAGGAATTAAAGGATCTTGTGGAGTACAAAGATCCCAAGGTATCCACAAAGACCATGAACGAAGATCTTCATAATCAAGCAGGGCCCATATGCATCCAAAACTAGCCATGTAGTAGAAACATGAGGTAATGCGGAAAATGCATAACACACAGTAGCTAGCATAGTCTACTCTACAAATCCACCAAAAGAACTACAAAGAAGATCCTGATGATGCAAAACGTGATTGCTCTAACTGGAAATGTTGTACCGAAAGAATACCTACTGTAATACTACTGAGACACCAACATTTAAATTGTCCATGAAGGGAGCATGCATTGTTGAGATGTGAACATCATATCATATGGACTAGAACTTGGCTGGATCAGCGACATCCCAAACCAATCTAATAGGACCAGAGTGCCATCTGAATGGGATAGTAAACAACACTATGGGTACAAGCATACCCAAAACCAATCCAAGAGAACAAGCCTGCCATCTAGAATATACATCATAAAGCATAGGATATACAATGAACCACCCCAAATAGATCCTAAGGTAATGCAAGGGGATTATGATGCCACATGGTAGCCACAACAAATGACTCGGAAAAAACTAACCCAAGCCTCAAGGGAAGCATACTTGTACCAAAACTTCCAGTTCCCACACAGAAGTAGCATGATAAAAATAGCAATAGCTACAGAGTCATCAGAAAAAGGCAGAATCCATAACACCTTAGATCATATGTGAGAGAAGAAGTTGAAAGGGATCTATCAAGCTGCATTAGAATCTGTAACACAACTGAAATACTAGCATGTGCGTGTACCTCTACTACAGAATAGACTAGTGCCTGTGCCAGAGCCGTGCATGTATATGGTCATGAAGGTGATTTGTATAAGACTCATCAACAATAGCTAGAATAGGAGTAAGAACGTGATGTATTTCATATGGTAGCTCACTATGGTCATGTGGCTCAATATAACAAGGTGTGCAATCGATAGATATAGGAGTTCCAACACAAAGTCTTTGACCATCAACTTCTATCATAAATAGATGATAGTGTGCTCACACCATCACCATCCACGAGTAGGTCTTATTTCAAACAAACCCCAAACATTGGTGCCTCTCTAAAAGCCATGCAGAGTTCATAAACGTAGAACTTCGAAGTGAGTCCTAAGAAGTGAATATAGAAACCCCATCTGAACAAAGTCACCTCCGAAATCATTCACGGCACTTCAGGAAATCTAAAACCATTTCCTTCTGTCTTCTATCATCTATGCATGGTAAGATAGATTGCTTGTCATTTGCTTGTCTGTTGTGGGAAAGAAGTTGGTAAGCTACCGCATGAAGTATGTACGGTGTAGTTCAGAATGACAAGCTCGGGAGGCAGGCAAAATCTCCATTGACCAGCCCCTCCGGGGCCCTGTCTCTCACCACGGCCGAAAGTACTATAAGTTAGGTTTGGGGCTGAAAGAGAGCATCAAGGACGCCGTCGGAATCTGGACTTGTTCAGCGGTTTCACATCCACAGAAACCACATAGATCTTCCACAAATTATACAGGCTTTGCTTTATGTGCAGTTAACAAGAAGGATTTTCCGACTGGGAAATGAAGTAAAAGACACATGTTATAACAGTCGAATGAAAACTTAGATGGAGGCCTAAAAAATGATGGGTATTTGAGCAGACGATGCAAGAAAGTTGGCTGGCTTAAGTGTCTTGAGAGAATATTTCCCCCATGGCTCGGGGACATGTAAAACCTCTTCTTATATACAAGCTGTTAAGTATGCTACCAAGCCCATTCTTGCAGTCAAAATTTAATTCAAGCCTCAAGCAGAAGTACGGAACTTGCATTACCTTCAAGAAGCAGATAACTGAGCCAGCCAAAGAGCCAATTACCGCAAATAAAGTAAGAAAACGGAAATCGAATATTGCCTGCAATCATGAAGAATCTCACTTCAAATTACAAAATAAGGCTGTCTAGACTTAACAGACTGCAACTGGCATCTCTATCATAGTCCTTCTCTACAGAACTGGAAGCATGCCAATGCTAGTCTTATTTTAAGTTTGGATGCACAAATTGGTGGCACTAACCTGCTCGATCCGCGTCTCCCAGTTCTGACTGCTGTTAGGAATGGATATCGTAGATGAAGAATGTTGTTTTTTGTCCAACAAGTCATCCTGTGAAGCTCTGACTATGCTCATAGAATTATAACTGCGATTGTAGCTTTGGTGCCGCTTTATCGTCAAAGGTACCTTCTCATTACTGTTCAGAAAAACGGAGCTAGATAGCATTTTCCCAGAAGGATATCGATCTTTTTGTGCTTGTGCACCAGGACACTGTAAGAACACAGCCTGCCCATGCCGAGATGCTACATTCAAACAGGGCTTCCTCGAAAGTGGAAGAAACGCCTTACGATTGCAAGCTCCTGTAAATGAATAGGAATAGCAAAATGGACGACTGTAAAGAGCTTCCATGAGTATCCAAAACTGTGCGATGCAGCAATTGTGAAGACTATTGCATATAAATTTGTGGAGATTTGTGGATGAAAGCAAAGATGTGAATATGAAGTTGCTATCAAAGGGCAGCGATCGTACAAAGGAGAACCGACAAGGATACAATGCAGTTTTTCTCTTGGATCGGGTTAGGGTACGTGGATCCTCATGCGGCAGCTATGAGTATTGTGAGTATTTCTAAGGAACGATAGGTAGCTATGGAATTGTGAAGAATGGCATGGCCATTGTGAACTGCAAGGGGTATCCATGGCATTTATTACTTACTATTGCAAGAAAAGAACTATGGACTAGGTAGCGGCCTTGAGCAGGCATGCTACACAGGGTAGCAAGGTAGTTAGTACCTACCGAGCCGCGGAGGCGGCGGCGGCGAGGTACTCCGAGGCTCCGTAGGTACTGACTACCTTCTACCCGGTAGCGGGCCTGCTCACGCCCGCTACCGATCGTGATTATCATGTCCAAAATTTTTGAAGAGAGAGATGGCTGGAGGAGGAGCAGCAGAGCGATAGGTGGAGGCGGAAGAGAGAGAGGAGGCGGAAGAGAGATGGCTGGAGGCGGGAAGAGAGACAGGGAGTCGAAAGAGAGAGAGAGGGTGCTGGCAGGATTTTGAAGAGAGAGATGGCTGGGGAGGCGGGAGGTGCAAGAGGGAGGGAGGCGTAAGAGGAGGGAATGAGTGAGGCGGGAGAGAGAGAGAGAGAGAGAGAGAGAGAGAGAGGGAGAGGGAGGGAGGAAGGGGCGCGGAAGAGGGAGGGAGGCAGAAGATAGAGAGGATGGAGGGAGGCGGAAGAGACATGGAAGAGGGAGGGATGCGGTAGCGATGGAAGAGAGAGAGAGGATTGGCAGGTACCTACCTGCCATTAATAACCTTTTAAAATGGAAGGTAATAGAATATGGCTCTAAACATGTGTGTTCAAAGCCAATTAAAAATTGCCACATCATCAATATTTCTCTTCATGATAATTACGAACAAAAGACATCCTTTGTTCTAAGTTATTACTTCTTAGGGTGTGCTCTCAAAATTTACATGACACTTTCAATTCTAAGACGAGCTCAATTTGCAGGAGCTGAGAGTTCGAAGCTTCCTCTCATTAGAGAGTGCACCTCAGAGGCACCTGCAATGCCTCTCTCGCAGAGGTCCCACACCATCTACCATCTAAGAGGAGAGATATATTTCTCCATCCATCACCCTACAGGTGCCCCTTGGAGTGCACTCATTAAGCATTACCTTTCTTGCATTACCTATTAGTGCAACTATTTTAGTTAGTGACTTACATTAAGTAATAGGTTTTAAGTGATTAATTTAATATTTTTTTGTATCACTAAGCTTTTTAGCTTAATTAGTCTTTGTCAATGACATTATCTTTCTATGTGCTTCATCTATTTGTACATTGATGGGTTTCTCATCTTTCAATAATCAAAGCAACAAGAGTAGCTCTAGCAACAAGAAGTATGTCTATCATTTGAGAGGCGAGGGCCCACCTAGGCACTTGACTAGGAAATAAGGCCTAAGAAAGGTCGGCTTTCCATGCATAATGCCATGTGCTAAGTATTTGGCATTGACTTGCAAAAAAAGACAATACTATGTGTTCAAGTTGATTAATGGAATATATGCAAAAAAAAAAAAGTTAATGTCTTAAATATAAGGATTTGTGCGCACAAAAAGCTATGTCACTTTGATGTTGCTAAGGAGTTATTGCCAAGAACTTGAACGTATGCACCTTTATCCAAGTTATAAATAACAAATAATTCATGTCCTCTTTGTTTTCTTGCAAGCATGCCCATGCTTTACATGCACCTTAATATCAAAAACCTCTCTTTTCTTGTATGCATTCCTAGGCTCTCAACCTCCATTACACACCAACGTCATCATCAACAAGAACAACCAAATAAAAACTTTTTTAATGAGCAAAATTATTTTATATATATATATATATTTTATTTATTTATCTATTTATTTATTAATTGTTGTCATGTCTCTCTCCTCATGCACACACTTTGAATTAAAGTTAAGTCCTTAAGACTAAAAAAGAAGATGCTAACCATTACGTCATGGTTCCAAGACAACTAGTCTTTGAAAACATTAAATTACCTTGCATCCAATCTTAGACAATCACATTTTGTTATTCAATAAATCTGTGACAATGACTTTGAGGTATACCACAAAGATCTTGTTTTTTTTTTTTGTTTGAGTTGGTTTTTTTTCTTTATTTTTGTATTTTTGTGAAAAATCTTTTTAGATTACATAGATGATGTGTTTTATTCTGACACTTCTTTACTGCACACTACTAAGAGTGATTCGTCATAGGAATTTGACATGACTGATCTAGGCGATGTTTGTTCTTTATTCGGAATTCACATTACTAGAAATAGATTACAAAAGAAAGTCTATCTTAGCCAGCAAAATATCTAGAGAATGTTCTAGAGAAATTTCATATGTCTGATTGCAAACTGATTGATACACCCAATGGATCCAAGCATAGTATTGACTAAACCTTCTTGTGCGGATACCGAAAGTGAAGTACTCGACCTTAGCGAATGTGTAGTGCAGCACATGAAGCTATATGGTTGAAACAAATCTTGGAAGAAGTTGGCATGAAGCAAAAAATCCCACAATAATACAAAGCGACAGTCAGAGTGGCATTCAGCTAGCAAAGAATCCAGTGTTCCCATGCGAGAACCTAAACACATTGAGATTCAGTATCACTTTACACGTGAGAGGCCCTGCTGAGTCGTGAAATTCATGGTTGTTCATTGTAGCACAGAGGAACAATAGCTGATATTTCACTAAGCCACTTGTTGGAGAAAAGTTTGATAAGTTTAGATCAAAGCTTTCTGTACTTAAAGTTTGTTGACTTTAAAGCTATTGTATATGACTGTATATAAAGTAGACTCTACTTTAAGGGAGAGAGTCTAGAATTAAAGTAGAATCATTGTGCTACTGTACTGTGGGTCCATATTAGTGGATAAGGATCAGTTGGCCTTGCCGCGAGGCAAGTCGACGGGACACGCGTCCGCCAACGACAACCTGGGTCATGCATGAGTTGCCTGAGTGAACAACTATATGTACAGTGTAATTTTGTGGGTGTCAGTAGTTTGTCTTTTGATCCCTGGTCCTTGCAAAATTTATAAACTCTGTTGAAAAATACTCACTCATCACCATCTGATCTGAGGTCTTAATATAACAACCTGTTTATTCTTCAGCTAGAGCCTTGAACTCTCTAAACTTGGCAAAAGTATCAAATTTCTTGCTTATGAAATAAATTCCAGATATGTCTACTATAGCTCATCAATAAATGTGATTGAAATAGTAACAACCACTAATGGACCTAGTTTGTATTAGTACACATAGATCACTGTGATAACAAGATCCAAGAATGCCCATTGGCTCTCCTTGCTCCATCTTTGGAAATCTCTCTCTATGTTGTTTTCCCAAAATGCAACCCTCACAAATTTTTCCTTCAAAAGAGATATCAGACAACTCCACACAACTAGATTACCTCTTTTAAGCATTTGCAAGCTTTGAGCACTAATATGACCAAACTTTTGATGCAAAGGTCACTTCGGACTATCAACAATACTTTGCTTATCTGCTTTATCTTCCTGCTGGCTAATTTCACTGGTACCACTCCAACTCCTTTAAAAGATAGCAATTTCCATCAACTTGTCCAACTTCATCACCATTGTCAGTCTCCCTTGAGTTCGGAAAACCACTCTTTCCTTGAAGTCATTGTGCTTGGATGCCACCACTATCAAATGTACCAGGTATCTGGCTTCATCACTTGTCATTAATGCTGTAATGAACATTTTGAACTCTACCTGTCTCATATTCATATTGATCATCATCGTATTGATGTTGTCGTCCTCTAATTGCAAGAGCTTGATCCATAGCTCCTATTATGATGATTCAAGTTTCTTGACGTTGCTCTTCCTTGCAAAAGCAATCCACCTAGTTCTTCTATGTTGGAAGATTTCTCTTGTGGCTATACTCTGACAAACATCTGATGTGACTCACTCAGACTATTCAATGTCAATTGCACGATCCTCGCGATCTTGTACTCGCTCTCCAACTGCTGCTAATTGGTCACAGGATCTCTTTGATCTTCAGTATGTGATCGCACAATAGTTGCACCATCATCCATCTGCAATGTATGCAACTTCATCTTTAGAAATAGTATTCGAGATGTATTTGTCATTTCAAACAATGCATTCAATTTATCCCACGCTTCTTTTGGTCCTTCTGAATCTGAAATATAGGGAATAATTGCATCTCTAACTGATAAGTTGATACATTCTAGGCTTTCCATTTTCTCCTATCAAATGTTCGCTGATCTTCTTCAATCACTGGCCTTGTCTCTTCACCTGTCACGATCTCCCATAGCTCCTTTTCCATCAAAATGTTCTTCAGTTTGAATTTCCAAACTGCATAGTTGTCGGCACCTTCCAATTTGCTTGACTCATTAAGGACACTCTCGCTTAGAGTTGTCATTACTGGATAGATGAGTCTGGATCACAAAATTTATCACACCACAGAACTGTAAATTTTTGGTTGTACACATGATATCGGTACGACGCGCGGGTGCACGACTGCTCGGGATTCTCTTTAGCTTGCGCGCGTGGATCCGATATTGATAGGGGCATGCGATATCAGTATGACGCGTGGATGTATGACTACTCAGTATTTTTTTGGCGCGTGGATCTGATATTGGTATGGATATGGTATATCTGTACAACGCGTGAATGTATGACTGTTCAGGATTTTTCTTACCTCTAGCGCGTCAATCCGATATTGGTACAAAAAAGATGAAAAGTAGTTGGAATATAAGAACTTTTAGAGAGAATATTCTAGATTCTCCACTTCGGCGAGGCGGCTACGCCGCCTCTTCTTTGCAAAGATTTTGAAATGTGTGATCGTTCAAAAGACAGAGATCAGTAATGTGAAAAGTATGAAGCCTCCTAACTCTGAATGGAAGTACTAGACACTATCTAGTGTGATTTGCGGTACCCCAAATAGACAAATGAGAGATTTCTTGGCAAACCTCTCACACAAATGACACTTTTCACAACAACTAGAAAGTACTGTAAAAAACTCCCCCCACTCAACAGATTTTCAATTTGTCTGATACTGCCTTGGCCTTTCTGATGCCTCCGAGACTGTGCTTTTCACAACAACTAGGAAGTATTGTAAAAAATCTTCCCACTCAATAGATTTTCAATCTCTCTGATGCTGCCCTGGCCTTTCTGATGCCTACGGGACTGTGTCTTCGTTCCCCACTGATGATTTTGAGCTCCAAACCTGCAAAATACACCAAAGAAGGATTTCTTCCAGCGGTTTTTGTCTCTCCAAGCTTTACCTCCCATGAAGGACTTTCTCACTTCATTGCGAAGCATGTGACAAGTGTATCCGTAGATCAGGCACACAGGACTATCACTGCTCTGATACCATATCAATAATCAGATATGGAACATCAAGCATTCACCATAAGCAATCACCACAAGAAGGCGGAAGAAGACCACACACAATCACACTAACGTACTGAATGTAAAGTGTACAAATAAACCCTGAACCCTGATAGAGAGAGAAAACCTATGAGTAGACTGATAGACTAGCCTATGGCTAATGATAGCTGGTCACAGCTGTCAACATTAATGTACATCGTAAACAGTAACAATGAAGTTTATCATTGATTTCTAACACCATTGAGTGGAGTTCAAG